>CM075668.1:19858366-20458366 GCA_037954105.1 Canavalia gladiata | reverse complement strand
TAGTTTTTGGAAAACCTCTTGAAACACAACATTAATAATGGTGTTTAATACCTTTAAACCTTCTTTGCTTTGAACTCTAGAAAAAGCCACATATAATTGTCTAAACACAAGTTTAGGTAAATATAATCCAACGTTAGCTAAAGATTAACCTTGAGACTTATTGATTGTTATAGCATATGACACAACAAATGAAAACTTTCTCCTTATAAGTCTAAAAGGCCAAGGTAATTAAGATGGAGATATAGACATTAAAGGTATGTATGTTAAACTTCCAATATTTTTTCCAGATATAATCTTTGCCTCAATAATATGATTTGCTAGTTTAGTGATAGTCAATCTTGTTCCATTACATAACCCTTCGGAATGGTCTAAATTTCTTAATAACATTATTGGAATATCTAATTTTAATATCCTCCTATGATTAGGAAGATCTAAAGTTTAAAGTGTTCAAAAACTTAGTAGTCATGTTGTCAAAGATTGATTTATGATTTATTTCTGATTATCAATAGTACTTGAGCTCAAATATTATCTTTCATCAGGTGGAATCAAAGAAAGAACATAATCATTAATTTTGTCAACTACTTCAATAGTAGATGCTCAAATATTTGTACACTTGTATAACCATCATTTTTCTCACCTACTTTTTCATCTCCCACATCTAATAACCATTGTGAAACCTCTTTTAGCTCATTTGCATTGGTAGTGGTTAGATCATTCTACATGTTTTTATTTAACCTTAATATGTTACAATGTTGCCATAAATATGAATCATTTATTTCAACATTACAATATCTGAACGAATTTCTCTCAGTACAACTAGAAATTTTTTTTTGAAGTCACCTCTAATTACAACAATCTTACCTGCAAAAGATAGTTTTGCAGTATTAACATTACTCAATGTATTTTAGGCTTTTATCCAATGCTTCAAAACAATTTCAATACGTCATTGGAGCTTCATCTCATATAATTATTTGTTAAATTTCAACAGTTGGGCTAGATCACTTTGCTAATGAATATTGCAACTTGAATTCTCCATGATAGGAACTAGAGTAGAAAATTTTGAATGTGTTATTCTTCCACTAGGTAATAGTAAATATGCAATACCACTTGATGCCACTATTAGAACTATATCTCCTTTATAACGTAAGGCTGAAGCTAGTGTTTTCCACACAAAAGTCATCTAGTACCACCATAACCATAAAGGAAAAATATGCTATCATGTTCTTTAGTAATTGCTTTCATGATTGTCAAATATATATCTTTGTTCATTTGTATATAGAAAAATGAAAAAAATACCTAAGTATGAATCAATTAAAAAATAATATTTTATAATATTTATTAGTTTATATCACTTTAAGATTTGTTAATTATAATACCTATGAGACAACTAAAATGTTGTTCAAATCAAGTACGTAGTTGTTTTGCATCATAATCAAGTTATACATATATTAGTTTATTTGTCAAATGACTTATGACAAAACTTTCTAAAAAAGGACTTGATGGATAATCTTTGAGGCTTTTTCTATTTGAGTGCAATAATATTTCGACATGTAAAAAAGTTAAATTTTATAATTGATGATCATTAAGTTATAAGTCTAGAAGAAAAAATTAGTCAAAATTAAAATAATCTATGGTCAAATAAATAAATTAATATCCAATTAATAAATTAATTAATTTTGAAAATATGTTATGATTGTTAAACCATCTTCTTTGTTAAAAAAGAATTGCATCTAATAGCCATTGCCATGTTTGTTTTTAAATATGTTTAGATTTATTAATATTGTTAGAGATTAACATAATCATAAATAATTTTTTTAAATAATGGTCTGATCCCCCATCATTAACTTCTTTGATAGTTTCAATATATTATTTTTTATCATCATTGAAAAAAATCAGTACAAAGCATGTTTTTCTAAAAGTTGAATGTTGAACATTCGTAATTGTTCCAATATCTTTATAGGAATATGGTGTTGGTAATATTTTAAAAAGGACCAAGTCCCACATTGCTCGGTAAAGGGTTCTTTTTAGGCTTTATATATTAAGACATACCTTGAGCTTGTAGACAAGCAAGAAAGGAACATGCCGTCACGCATGTGAGCTTAAACCAACTCAATTAAAATCGATGAAATCCCCTCCTGTACGCAATAATGTTAAATTTATTTGTTACACTATTATTTCTGATAAACCTATTTTAATTTTATTTAATTTTGCTTCAAATTTTAAATTTTAAATTCAAATTTCAAATCGACTTAATTATATTTTTTAATGTATTTTATTATTATTTATCAGTTTTTAAAGGTTTCCTGAAGTGTCTCTCTTATATAAAGGATGCATAGCTTACCTTTTTGACACACATAAAAACATTTTCTCTCTAAACCTACTGTTGGGTTCTTCTCTTTGCTAGTTCTACTTCTGCTTCATTTTGCAGACGGGTTTGTTGAATCCTGAGGGATACCACAACTAGGCAAATATATCCTTGAGGACAGTACCACTACACGCTTTAGACCACTACTTAAACGAAAATGTCAAGGATATATCTCCATGGCCACCAAAGCTACTCGTACTTAGTCCTCAAGCTACGTCACTGCTGCTCCTCCCAACCAGCCTGCTGCTCCTGTTATGTATGCCAAGCCCTTTCCTGATGTATCCAAGATTGAAGTCTTTGGAGGACAAGTCTATCACCACTAGCAAGAAAGGATCCACTCCATCCTAAACATGCATGGAGTTGCATTTGCGCTCACTGATGACAAGCCACTTGATCCAAAATATGCTGAAAATTGGACCAATGCAAATAAGGTATGTCGACACACCATTCTAAGTACTTTGTCTAATGAGCTCTTTGATGTCTACTGTTCTTATAAGGATGACAAGAAAATTTGGGAGTCTATGCGCATAAAGTACACCGATAAAGATGTTGGGAAGCAAAAATTCATCATAGGGAACTTCTACTGATGAGAAATGACCGATGACAAAGACATCAAAATGCAAATAAATAAATACCACAAACTCCTTGAAGACCTCAAATCTAAAGACATAACTATGCAAGACCAACTAGTAGCTAGCTTCCTCATCGAGAAGTTACCTGAAACGTGGAATGACTACAAACAACAACTAAAACATAAGCATAAACAGTTGTTCCTTGCCAATCTAATAACCCACATCATAATTGAAGAAACTAATTGGAAGGAGATCAAAATTTCAAGAGCAAAAGCCTTGGCCACTAAAGCAAATCTGTTTCAAACAAACAAGTCTCCAAAGACTAGGTATGTTCGTAAACCTTCCTCTCAATTCCCTAAGCCACCTAATCCTACTCCCTTCAAAAAGAAGGGTTCATGCTATATTTGTGGTAAGTCAGGACATCATGCACCAGCATGTAGATACAGGAACAGAAATACTACCCCTCCTAAAGTTAAGGCAAACTTAACTAAAGGAGATGATGTGGTAGCTGTTGTTGTTTCTCAAGCTCTTATCATGACCAATGTGAGCAAATGAGTTGTAGACTCTGGGACTACTAGGAACATATGTGCTAACAAAAACATGTTTACCTCCTACATTACTGTAAGGGAAGGAGAAGATCTTGTCTATCTTGGAGACTCCTGAACTGCACCTGTCCTTAGAAAAGGAAAAGTTCTTCTCAAGCTCACTTTTGGAAAAACTTTGGCACTTCAAAATGTATTACATGTACCAAGCATTAGAGCCAACCTAATTTCTGTGGCTTTATTGGGAAAAAGTGGGGTTAAGGTTTCTTTTGAGCCAGAAAAAATTATGATAACCAAAAATGATATGTTTGTCGACAAAGGGTATTGTGACCAAGGTTTATTTGTACTAAATGTCTCCGAAATTATTAATGAGAATGCTTAATCTTCTTCTTCTTCTTCTTCTTCTTCTTCTTCTTTTGCTTATATGATTGCATCTTACGATTTGTGGCATGCTAGATTAGGACACGTAAATTCTTCCTATATTAAAAAGTTACAAAGTAATGGTCTAATTTTAGGAATTAAGAATGAAAACTTAAATAAGTGTGAAATTTGTATAGAATCAAAATCAGCCAAAAGGATATGCTTTGCAGTAAAACGAGAAACAAAATTACTTAACCTAATTCATACAGACCTAGGAGACCTAAAACAAACAATGACTAGAGGTGGGAAGAGATATTATGTAACCTTTATAGATAATTACTCTAGGTACACCAAACTATATCTAATTAGGACCAAAGATGAGTCCTTTAATATGTTCTTATCATATAAAGCAAAAGTAGAAACAAACTAAATAGGAAGATTAAAAGAATTAGATCTGATAGGGGCGATGAATATATAACATTTAATGAGTTTTGTGAAAAAGAAGGCTTAATACATGAAACAACCCTCTTACTCACCTGAATCAAATGAAGTAGCAAAAAGAAAAAATAGGACATTAAAAGAAATGATGAATGCCATGCTCATTAACCCTAATGCACCTGATAACCTTTGGGATGAAGACTTGTTATCCGCATGTCACATACAAAATAAGAAAACAGGAAAAACTCCTTATGAATTATGGAAGGGCTACAAACCAAATTTAACTTACTTAAAAGTGTAGGGGTGCCTAGCTAAAGTTATGTTTCCTGATCCTAAAAAGAGAAAGATAAGCTCTAAAACTTCTTATTATCTGTTTATAGGATATGCTCAACATAGCGCTGCTTATAAATTTATAGTCTTAAAAAGTGATATGCTTGACAAAAGCTCTATAATTGAGACTAAGAATGTTGAATTTATAGAAAATATTTTTCCATTAAAAATCGAAGGTATGCCTAAAGAACCTAATCTACATTATTATCCTTCTATACAAGACAATGAACTTCCACATGAAGATTTAAGAAGAAGTAAAAAACAAAGGAAAGAAACCTCACTAGGCAATGACTTTTATTTATATTTTATGGGAAATGATCCTTTAACCTATACTAAAGCTATCTCTTCTTCAAACGCTTATTTTCGGAAATAGGCTATTAAAAGTGAACTTGAATCTATTAGGAAATGTAACACATGGACTATAGTAGACTTATCCCTAGGGGCTAGACCAATAGGTTGCAAGTGGATCTTTAAAAGGAAATATAATCCTGATGGTTCTGTTGAAAAATATAAAGCCTGCTTAATTGCAAAAGGTTTTACCCATAAACATAACTTAGATTACTTTGACACCTTTGTCCCTATAACTAGAATTTTATCCATTAGAGTTTTAATTGCATTAGCATCTATTTATAAATTAGTAATTCACCAAATGGATGTTAAAATTGCCATTTTAAATGGTGATTTAGAAGAGAAAATTTATACGGTCCAACCAGAAGGTAGTGTGATTGCTAGTTAAGAAAATAAAGTATGTAAACTTCATAAATCTTTATATGGGCTAAAACAAGCACCTAAACAATGGTATGAAAAATTTGATAACATTCTTATTAGTCACAGGTTTTTATTTAATGAGAGTGACAAGTGCATTTATACTAAAATAGAAAACAATGAATGTGTGATTATATAGTGAATGGTACTAAAACATTCCTTTCTTCTAAATTTGACATGAAAGATATGGGTGAAGCAAATGTGATTTTGGGTGTTAAAATTATAAGGAAATGAGATAGTATAATACTATCTCAAAAACACTATATTGAGAAATTTCTTAAGAAGTTTGGTCACTATGAGGCAAAACCCGTGAGTACTCTTTATGATGGAAATTATCACTTAAAGAAAAATATAGGAGAACCCATCTCACAAACAAAATATGCCTAAATTATTGGATATCTGTTGCACTTAATGAATTACTCTCGACCAGACATAGCTTATGGTGTGGGGAGATTAAGTAGATATACAAAAAACCCCCAATAATGAGCATTGGACTACATTAGTTAGACTAATAAAATATTTAAGAGGTACCATTGATTATGGTATATCATATAGTGGATTTCCTGTTGTATTGGAGGGATACTACGATGCAAACTGGATCTCAGATTCAGATGAGACAAAATCCACTAATGGTTATATATTCATACTGGGAGGCGGTGCAATATCGTGGAGATCATCTAAACAAACTATTATTGAAAAATCCACTATGGAGTCAGAGTTTATTACTCTAGAACTAGCTGGTAACGAGGTTGAATGACTAAGAAACTTCTTAGCAAATATTCCCTTAGGAATTAAACCAACACCCTCAATGTCTATGCACTGTGATAATAAGTCTACAATAACAATTGCAAAAAATAACTCTTACAATGGTAAGAATCAACATATTCGTCTAAGACATGATGTGATAAAACAACTGCTAAATAATGGAATTATTTCCATTGATTATGTGAAGTCAGAAATAAACGTGGCCGATCCTCTGACTAAACCATTAGGAAGAAAAATGGTTTATGAAAAATCGAGAGGAATGAGGCTTGAGCCAATAATTAGATCTACAACGACAGGAACACAACCTTTGTGATTGGAGAACCCATGAAGAAGGCTCATATGGGTAATAACAAGTCATTGTTGATCCATCTAGCACTAATTAATTTTTCCATTCGTATGATGTGAGAAGTGCTAAGCTGCATTAGATGAGAGGTTAAACCTTAATGGTTTTAATGACACTTATATCCCTTATGGGTAATGTATTAAATGCAGAATACACTTGATGAGGTCACTTATATGAATGTCAAGTGAGATCGTTTGAATAAGATTGAGGCACCATCTCTAGAGCATTCATGAACTATCAAGTAGGAGCATGACCTGTTAGCGCAAAACCAATGAAAACGGAAAAGAGTTGTGGGGGTATAATGTGATAGGAAAGCCTCTAACTTGCACCAATGTGGCTTTAGTTCATAAAAGCTCTGCTTTCACCAAAACACAGTAAATTAAGCTCATTTGTCCAAAGTCTGGTTCATAGTCCAAATGACACTAGACCTTATGCATGTTACACTTAAAGAAAACCCAGCAAATTTTTTCTCTTCTTCTTCTTTCTTTTCTTTTCAAATGTTTTAACTCTTTTAAAATATGTGGGGGATTGATGGTAATATTTCAAAAGGGACTAAGTCCCACATTGCTTGGCAAACGGTCCTTCTTAGGCTTTATATACTAAGACATACATTGGGCTTGTAGACAAGCAATAAAGGAACGTGCCCTTGCACACATGAACTTGAACCAACTCAGTTAAAATCAGCGAGATCCCCCCTGCACGTAATAATGTGGACCATATTTTGATAATCATTTACAAAACCTAAAACCACATTTTGATAATCATTTTCCGTTGCTGTTGATTGCATATTATTAGCCACAATTAGGTTTTATTATAAAACTGATTAGCTATTCATTCTGATTTAAACTGTACATTATTATTATTATACTGTACAAATCCTATTTAATTATCTGATTTAAAAACTATCTGTTACACTATTATTTCTTATAAATCTATTTTAATTTTATTTAATTTTGCTTCAAATTTTAAATCGACTTAATTATATTTTTTAATGTATTTTATTATTATTTATCAGTTTTCAAACCTTTTCGACACACATAAAAAACATTTTCTCTCTAAACCTACTGTTGGGTTCTTCTCTTTGCTAATTCTGCTCCTACTTTATTTTATAGACGAATTTGTTAAATCTTGGAGATATCGCAACTAGGCGCATATATCCTTAAAAACAATGTCTCTACATGCCTCAGACTACTACTTAAATGATACGTGGTCCTTTAACTACAGAAAGCATCATTCTTAAATAATATAGTTCATCATAGATTGGATGAACCCACATTAATCTACCAATGGTATAACCTTATTTTTTTGGCTTCCAACATCTTTGATTTTTCAAATATACAAATTTTAACACAAATCATGTATAAGTAAGATTCTTTATTTTTAAATAACTCTTATTTACTTCCAACCAAGATGTAAACATTAATTCTTTAACACTTATTTTAAAAAGGACTATGTTAATATTTTCATCATCATTAAAATAAATAGATTATTCATTTGAAAGGTGAAAGTATAATCTTTCAACCATCATTATTCTACCATAAATTAAAAATAAATAAAATTTTCCATCATATCACACATGATGAGACATATCTACAATATAAATATTTTTTAATTTTATTAACTAGTAAAATTTAAAATTTATCTTGATTATTTATAAGAATAATAATAGATGTGATACGATCATTATCTTTGTTAATATATTTAAATAAATATTTAATTGATGTACGTTAATTATACCATTCAATATTAATGCGTAATAATATTTAATTAAAATATTTTTATTATAAAATACCAATTTTTTAATAAAATTATCATTATTTTTTTTCTATAAATTAGATAATCATTCTCATCAACTATTATTAAAATTTGAAATTGTTCATGATAGTACCTAAAAAAAATTTCAACTTTTATATATGGTGAAAATTTGTTAACTTGACCGCAAGGACCATGCATCTCCCGTTCTAAATCTACTTATAATGGTATATCATCATAATAAATTTAAGAATTATATTTGAGGAAAAGAGCAGCAGAAGACTTATCGTTCTTACGGCAGAGACTTGAGTTCCTTCTAGTTTGATAATGGAGAATACGTCACACTTGGAAATTTAAACAAATGGTTTTTATCATAAAAGTCTTTGGCCTTGTGTGTCTTATCGTCAAGGAAGGGGGATAATATGGTATTTGCCAATTTTTTCGAAGTCAATATGACATGATACTACTAACTGCAACACTGAAGACAAACCCCTGGAACTGCCATCTGTTTTCAGTTTATTGAGCCATTAGAAATAGGCCCAGCACAATTCACCCGCTGATTCAGGTTGCACAAAACTGCCTAGATATTTTGGTAGGTATATTAAATGTTTTCTTTTTCTGCAACAGAAAGAATAAATGGGTCTAGCTAACCAATAAGGGTTTGTAAATTTTATGGCTATCCTTTTCAATATAAAATCGACTTTTAATAAAAACATGTTGTTTAAACTAATTATGTACGTGTTTTCTAATTATTTAATTATTTAAAATTAATTTTATTTATAAGTAAACAGAAACTAAACAATAACAGTCGATTAAAAAGTAGTGATAAAATTATACTTCACTGTTTTGCAGGAGTTTATGCTTTTTAAAAAATTAATTTTTAAATAATGATTTTTTGTTTTTATTCTTATAATTTTTCTTAATTATGAAATAAAGAACATATTAATTTTTTTATATTTATAAAATAATAAATAAATATACTTTTATTGAATACTTATTTTATAAAATAGTAGTAAGATGTTTAGCAAGATAAATAATTCTAAATTCCTTATATTGTTTATAAAATTTTAAATTATTAAATAAAAACATTATTTTTAATATTTTATATATAGTAAATCTATTCACAATTTAATTTCAAATTTTACTTTATAACATAAAATAAAAATTATTAAAAAAATGCAAGATATTACAAAGTTAATAAGAAGATATAGCAAAGTTCTTATTTGGCATGTTATTTTTTTTTATGATGAACTTTTTTGACAGGGAGTAAAGTAATACAAAAAAATATCACGGGATTAAACAACATTAAAACAACACTAAGGACGTTTAATAAACTCAGAAAATATGGGGAATAGATTGAGAAAACTAAAAACTATAAGAGAGTAAACTTTACCCAAAATTAATAAACAAAAAAATCATAATTATAGTATAAATAATTGTTTAATGTTAAACCTTTTATAAAAAAAATTATTTTGTATTTATTAATCAATATTTTTAAAATATTCATTAGCAAGATTTTATAAATATTTTATGTTGTAGGAGATTTGGGCTTTCCAAATTTTTCGTTGTACTTAACTTTTTATTTTTAAAATTAAACAAATTTAGTTTTTTTATGCATAAAATTTTAAATTTTTCAATTTAAAAATTTTATAAATTAAATCAAAATTCTCCTTAAAATTATTAATAAAAATATCAAATTTCACACAAATTTAAGAAAAACTCAATTTTTTTTCCTTCAAATCCTAATTTTCTATTCCACAAATTAATATTTTACCAAACTTTTCACTTTTAAACTTTTAAAATATTTTATATTCTAAAATTTTTAAAATATCAAATATTTGAATAAAAAATAAATAGTTTCATATAAAATTTTAACAAAGAGAGTAAATTTATTTAATTTTAAAATTAAAAAACTTAATTAATTTTAAAAAATTAAATAACTAAAATCATGTACAATTAATCCAAATTAAATGAATAAAAACTATAACTAAACATAAAGGAAAAACTACTTATACATAAAAAATATTTTACTCTTCCCATTCATACTTTAAAACGTTTACATGCATTCTATATTATAGTTTTCCTTTTTTTTTTTTCGAAAAGAAAATTTTAGAAATATTTAAGTAAATAAAAAAGTTTTAACATGTATGATAAAATATATAATAAATTTTTATTAAAATCATAAAATTTAATATATTGATAGTATTAAATATATTATTTTTCAATAAAATTTTGCTATATCTCAATTCTTTATTCTATATCCTTGATATATGTTAAAAAATTAAATAGATATATGTTAAAAAAGTAAATTAAAAATGTACAAAAAAAAAATACTATTATTCATTTCTAAAAAATTATCTTTAATAAAAATACTTACAATCTAAATAAAAAATAAAAAATAATAAACATACTTTTTATCAATAATATTTTATAAAAAAATATAAAAATAATTTTAATTTTCTCACACCTATTTCTTTAACAAAATTAACATCTTTTAATTATTTATTTTTTATTTTATTACACTTTTCATTTTAAATTTTTATCTTTCTCTTTACCGCAAACTTCACACATTTATGTAAAGAGCGTAAGAGAAACAGTATCCTAAATATTATAATATTTTACACCAGTTTATAAAATATTTAAAATAAACATTAGAATACATAAAAAATATTTAAATAAGTTTAAAGTTAATAAAAAATAAGTTAGATATCAAATATGATTAGTTAAGTTTAAAGTTAATAAAAAATAAGTTAGATATCAAATATGATTAGTTGTAAAAAAGCTCATATTAATTCTTACTTTTAATTAGAACCTTAATCTACACGAAGAAAATTTTGTTGTTGATCAGATCGGTTTATTCAATCTTGAAAACATTGTTCTAGTTAAATTTGTAGCTAATGTTTTAGGTATAAAAAAAATATACTTACACATTCTATTTAGGGTGTATTAAGTAATTAAAAAATATAATGTAACAAAAAAAATATAAAAAATGTTTAAAATATAATTTTGTATATAAGTAAAATTTATTTATAGTTTTTTATTTTTATTTATAAAATATGTATATATAAAAAAAATTTCGTAAGCTGTAATATTAAAAAAAAAAAAAAAAAAAAAGAAAGTGGCAAGCACGAAATGGCCCACTGCCTACTAGATGCCATACATGCACACACTAGATCATAGTATAAGAGTCAAAGTAATTTGGGGAGCCACCGAGAAAACAGAAGCCCGTGATTTTGTCGAAAAAAATTAAAGAAAGTTACATTAATCTTTAAAATTCAACTAAAAGAAGAGATATAAGAAGAGTATAGAAGTAATTTTAAAATCTTTTCTTTTAGAGTTAAATTTATTAATTGTATGGTAAATTTAGAGATTTAATTTAATTATATCTTAATTTTATTTTGGATGAAATTTAATTGTTTGTAAGGTAGTTCTAAAGCCACTTATTTTAAAATAATTTTTTATCAATTATGTGATAGTATAATTTTATTTGTGATTATATTTTAATTCTGAATGAAGGTAAAATATTATATAATTATAAATTGGTAATTAGATTAGTTGAGGATTAAATTGAGTAATTTAGGAAAAGTGTGCTATAAAAATTTTAGGTACCCAAAACATATATAAATTTATTTTATAAATTGCATTAATAAATTTTGTAGAAAATATAAAATTAAATACATTTATATAAATTAATATAAATTATAGAGGTTATAATATTTACACGTGGAAAGATTTTAAAATAGAATCCTATTTAATAAATTCAAGTCATACGGATATATTCCCACGTAATAAATATAGGGAGTATCCAATTAATAAATTTGAAGAAAAAAAAAATAATCTAGTATTTTATAAAAATATTTAAAATCTAATACACTATAATAGGTATTATTTTTTCCTCTAATATATTTCTACATTATATAAAAATATAGTTAACAGTTAATTCACTTTGTTATATATAAATCATTATATTTAATCCTTAGTATAAAGAAATAAAATACAAAACTATCGAAGAAGATTATATTAGTAGTTAATTTATATAAAATTATTGGCTTAAGTTTTAAGGGATATTTATCGGAGGTTAGGAACCTCGTTTAAGCTGGTAGAAAACGTAATTAAACGTAGAAAAATATATATATGTATAGTGTTGAACAAATCAAAAAAATTGATTGAGGACTAAGATGTCCCGCCCCTTGAGAATAAGGCAATGCCTTCAAAGCGAGATAGAAATAGTAATTAGAGCAATTAGTCAACATGCATCATTTGTATAAAATTGTTTTGTAAATTATAATGGGGGATAATCTGCGAGCCCTTCTATGAAAGAGAGTTGGAAAATCTAAGGATCGGTTCACATGGAAGTAGACTGAAGTTCATGAGAGTAGGGACTTCTGAGCCTAGGAGGTACGTGAGCTGAGTTTGAGTCTTCTAATGGCCTCGGGTTGCTCCTTGTAACCGGGATTGCTCTGGTTGGACTTAGTTGCCTCAACAAGACCCTGACAATTATCATTACCGATCGAGAATTTCATAATGTTGTGGCATGAGGGTGATGATGGTTTTAGTGATGCTAAAGGCACACCGTGATTTGAAATTGGATCCTAGTACCCCTATTATTTTGATAAAGTTGCAAAGAAATTTGGGCCCACAAGCATTTGCATATTGTAAGAATTACCAACCCTAAATTAGTGGAGATTACTAGGTTATATAACACAATGATCTCTGCTCATCCAGGAGTCCGTCATCACGGGAATATAGAAACCTAGAGTAAGGTAGTAGATACTAGCTTACTCGCATGTATATCATAACTACTCATGATAAATAATATATGTTATACCATATTGCTTCTTAACAACTTTTACTTGAATGAAATGTCTCACTCCCCTATCCCCATATTTCTATGTATGATATTACGTTACACTGGTGAGATTACGCGATGGATCGTCCTCATCTCGATATAGAGATTGAAGTCGACAAGGAGAATAAGGAATAGGTTCGACACCCACCTAACACTGGAGGTCACTATAGGAGCACATTCCGAGGTAGAAGACTATTTAGATGACCGATGCGTCTTCTCTGCTACATCCTCCATCACGAGTTCCAATGATGATGCTTGCCAACATTACCGTACTGATTCTGTGGAAGATATATCATAGGCACATGATTCCATAACCTTTATCCGTGTCATAAGGTGATACTCCTCCCTATTATGGACCACCTTCTACAGATGAATATTTTGGGGGTTCCCACAGTATCTCCCATTCCTATAGGGGACGCCCTGTTTACGGCAAACAGCGAGGAAGTCGACCCTACGGTAGCTTCCGCATATTGCTCCTCGCCACAGCAAGTCGGGTCCTCCCCATACTCACCTCAGACCTTCAGGGAGCAGATATGGCAACAGAGTAGTAGATGTGGATGGAGAGGCAGATGGCAAGGATGAGGATGACGTAGAGGAAGACCCCTCTGAAGCCTCGAACTTCTCCCATTACCAATAGGGTGAGAAGTGATCTCTCGCTACTGAGGGCGAGTTTGAGACACCGATGGATAGTCTAGTGCAGTACCTATATGATTTCTTGTGTATTCCCCTTATTTTGGTACCTTACTACGTCATACTGTTATAGTTCCTTAGATTATTTACATTCTAGTAGTATGTAAAAAACTTGTATGAGTTAAGAGAAAAGTATATGTTTATATGGATGTGCATACACAGATGAGATTAACTACTTAGTTCAATGAGTAAATTGGACCTGGGTATAATTGTGGAATATTAGGCTAATATAACAAATAATTACGATAAAGCGGGAATGTAGATAATTTAGAGGGTTGTGACATTGATGGTATCAGAGCATTTCCCCTAAGATCAGGGACAATGGAGTCGAGATAGTAGGATCGTTTGGTAGGTTTATGTAAAAGTGGAACTGATCTCATTCTTTTAAGAATGAATTTAGATATCTTTTGGTTGATTTATTTCCTAAGTAGTGTGTCATGTATTGTAGGAGATAGGCAATGGCAGATCAACCTAACTCTGAAATGGTTTCCGTTCTTCAAAGGTTGGCTGACATCTTGGAGAGAAATGAAAATCAGAGTCGAGATGATGGAGATTTTCAAGGTTTGGATCGATTCTTGAAGAAAAACCCCTCTCAATTCAAAGGAGGTTATCATCCCGATGAAGCTTATCTTTGGATTCGGGAATTAGAACAAATCTTTGCAGCATGAAGGTGCACTGATGCACAGAAAATTGATTATGCAATATACTTGCTCATGGAAGAGGCTGAGAACTGGTGGAGATACGTTAAGTTACTTCTGGAAACTGAAGGAAGAGAAATAACTTGAGAGATATTCAAAGCAAAATTTTTAGAGTATTTTCCTGCTAATGTGAGGAACCGAAAGGAGATGGAATTTCTGGAATTAAAGCAGAAAGATATGTTTGTTGGAGAATATACCTCAAAGTTTGAAGAATTAGCCATTTTCTATCCACCTTATCAAGGACGCAATTGGGCACGAAGAGATTCGCGACTTCCCCAACTTAGTGAACAAATTTCATATATTTGAAGAAAATCACCAAGCTCGACTCGCTCAATCTAGGAATTATGTACCACAACGAATTCAAAGGAAGGATTCAAATCAAGGGAAACCATATTTCCACAACTCTCGTTTTCAACAATGATCATTCTGGAGGCCAATAACAACAATTCAATTCTAATAAATCTCGTTTCCAAACTCCATCGACCATAAGGTGTTTCCATTGTGGAGGACCTCATCGAATTAGTGATTGTCCTCGTCAAGCAATCATTTGCTAGAAATATAGAAGAAAAGGGCAGTTCAGTAGAGACTGTAATGAAATAAGAAAAGAAGGGAATAATGGAGGATACCGCAACAACAACAATAACAATCAAGGAAGAGGAAACTTACAGAACAATGGCAACCATAATGATAACGTAAACAACAACACTCGTCACAACAATAACAATCGTCAAGGCCAACCCTTCTGTCGTGACAACAATCACAACAACAACAAGGCCACAAACTCAGGGAAGAGTATTTACCATGAGTGGTACTGAAACAATTCAAACCAATGATCTTATACAAGGTAAGGGCTTTATACGCGAAATTCCTTTGTTTGCATTGTATGATTTGGGTGCAATGCACTCATTTTTTTCTGATGACTGTGTGAAGAGGATAGGACTAAATGTGAACACATTACCATTTGATCTGTCTGTTTCAACCCCCACCAATAATCCTATAAGGACCCTCCCAAGCTTGTTTAAATTGTCTGATAAATATGAATGTAGGGACTTTAGGGTAAATTTAATATGCCTACCTTTAATGGATCTTGATGTGATTCTCGATATGAACTAGTTATACACAAACCATGCTATTTTGGATTGTCATGATAAAACTATTATGTTTAGACTTATCAATACCTCTGATCTAGATGAGTTGAGATTTCTTTCTACCAACCAAATTAACACTTCTTTAAATGAAGGAGCTCAAAAATACATGATTCTAAAGGAAAGAAGAGTGTTAATATTGAAAATCTGCCTGTCGTTTGTGAATATCCTGAAATATTTTCTGATGATATGTTTGGTTTACCTCCGGAAAGAGAAATGGAATTCTCTATATATCTGATCCCAGGAACTAGGCCTGTCTCAAAAGATCTTTATAGAATGTCTCCGTTAGAAGTTGCGGAATTAAAGAAACAACTAGAGGAGTTAATGAAAAAATAATGGATTCGTCCAAGTGTATCCTCGTGGGGCGTTCCTGTGCTATTGGTGAAGAAGGAAGATGACAGTATGAGATTGTGTATAGACTATCGATAACTTAGTAAGGTAACTATCAAGAATAAGTATCCATTACCTAGGATAGACGACCTAATGGATCAATTAAGAGGAGCAATAGTGTTTTCTAAGATAGATTTGAAGTCATGATATCATCAAATAAGAGTTAGACCTGAGGATATTCCTAAGATCACTTTTCGAATGTGTTATGGACACTATGAGTATTTGGTCATGCCTTTTGGTGTGACCAATGCACCCGCAGTGTTCATAGATTACATGAATCGAATATTTCATGATTACTTGGATAAGTTTGTGATCATCTTTATAGATGATATCTTAATTTATTCTAAGAGTCATAAAGAACATAAAGAGCATCTACATAATCTACTACAAGTGTTGAAGGATAAGAAACTATATGCAAGGGTGGATAAGTGCGAGTTTTGGTTGGAGGAGGTGAAATTTCTTGGACATGTGATCACCAAGGAAGGGATTTCGGTAGACCCTGCAAAAGTTGAGACGGTACTTTAATGGGAGCGACTGAGATCAGTCATTGAGATAAGACGTTTTCTTGGTCTAGCTGGATACTATAGAAGATTTATAGAAGGATTCTCATGTATAGCTCTGCCACTTACTCAATTGACGCGGAAAGGACAACCAATTGTATGAATTGCCAACTATGAATCAAGTTTTCAAGAATTAAAGAATTGACTCACTTCTTCCCCTGTTCTTATTCTACCCAATCTAGAGGAAGATTTCGAATTATATTATGATGCATCAAAGCAAGGTTTAGGTTGCATACTGATGCAAAAAGGACGAGTGGTAGCTAATGCTTCAAGGAAACTACAACCGCATGAGGAGAATTATCCCACACACAACTTAGAATTGGCTGCAATAGTCTTTGCCTTAAAGATTAGGAGACACTTTCTATATGGTGCAAGGTTCAAGATCTTTAGTGATCATAAAAGTTTGAAATATCTTTTTGATCAGAAAGAATTGAACATGAGGCAACAAAGATGGTTAGAATTTTTGAAAGATTACGATTTTCAAATTCTATATCACCTAGGAAAAGCTAACGTGGTAGCTAATGTTTTAATTCGAAAATCACTTCACGCCGCTTACGATGATGATAAAGGAGATAGAGCTCATTGAACAATTTTGAGATCTCAACCTAGCAGCAACATTTCAACCAACTGGCATCATACTTGGAAGATTCACTATTACCAATGATTTCTTGAGAGTAATTCAAGAGGAACAATCCAAGGATCAAGATCTTCAAGATCAATTCAACTTGTCCCACAAAGAAGAGGATTTTCAAACTGGAAACGATGGGATCGTTCGATTTAGAGGTAGGATTTGTGTTCCAAAAATGAAGAATTGCACAGAATGATTCTTGAGGAAGCTCACAAAAGCAGATTAAGCATTCACCTAGGTGCGACTAAGATGTATCAAGATCTGAAGAAACTTTTCTAGAGGCTTGGAATGAAGAAAGAAATAGCTGAGTACGTATCAACTTGTCTTGTATGTCAAAAGGTGAAGATTGAACATCAAAAACCATTCGGAGAATTACAATCCTTGGAAATTCCTAGATGGAAGTGGGATAGTATATCCATGGACTTCGTGACTGGGTTACCTCGCACACTTCAAAAACATGATGCGATATGGATAATTATGGACAGACTTACAAAATCTGCCCATTTTTTAGCCATCAACATAAAAATTTCCTTGGAAAAATTGGCATAGATGTATAATAAGGAGATAGTTCGTCTACATGGAGTACCTTTCTCCATCGTGTTCGATAGAGATTCGAGATTTACCTCACGATTCTGGGGTAGCTTACATCAAGCCTTAGGAACTTAGCTTTGACTTAGTTCTGCATATCATCCTTAGACAGATGGAAAAATAGAAAGAACAATCCAGACTCTGGAAGCTTTGTTCAGAGCTTGTGTGATGGAATATAAAGGGAGTTGGGATCAATTCTTACCACTAGTAGAATTCACCTATAACAATAGCTTTCACTCGAGCATAGGAATGGTTCCATATGAAGCTTTGCATGGAAGAAGATGCAGGACATCATTGTGTTGGTATGAGATAGGAGAAAATTTAATATTAGGACCTGAGATGATACAATAAATAACAGAGCTAATCAAGATGATTCGGGAAAAGATGAAGGTATCACAAGATAGATAGAAAAGCTATTTTGATAAGCGACGAAGACCTTTTGAATTCCAAGAAGGCAATCACGTATTTTTGAGAGTTACACCACTAGTTGGGATCGGTAGAACAATGAAATCTCGAAAACTTAACTCTAGATATATTGGTCCATACCATCTTAAAGAAAATTGGTACAGTATCCTACCAAATAGCCTTACCCCATTTTCTGTCAAATCTTCATGTTTTCCATGTATCCCAACTTAGATAATATATCCCCGATCCTTCATGCATCATAGAAACTAATACTATACAGTTAAAAGAGAATCTCACTTACAAAGCATTACCTATGCGGATCCTTGAAGAAGATACTAAACAATTGCGAGGAAGAACATTGAAGTTAGTAAAAGTTATGTTGAATAAAGAAGGAGACACAACTTAGGAGATTAAAGAAAACATGAGAGAATTATATCCATATTTACTCCACTAAGAGAATTTTGAGGACGAAATTTTATTTTTGGGGGAAAGAAATATAATATTAAAAAAAAAAGGAAGCAGCAAGCGGTAAGCGGCAAACGGCCACCGTCTGCCACATGCCATACATGCACACACTAAATCACAATATAAAAAAGGGGGCAGGAGGTGAAGGTAATTGCAATTGGCAATTGCAATTCACAATTTCAAAAAGTGAGTGCAAGCAATTGGGAGAGTCAAAGCAATTTGGGGAGCCATCGAGAAGCAGATAGAGGATAAAAGCTCGTGATTTCGTCGGAAGAAATTAAAGAAAGTTACACTGGTCTTCAAATTCTAGGTAAGGGGAGAAGATTCATGTAGAGTACAGGAATACTTCTAGAGCCCCTTGCTCTAGAGTTAAATTTATAAATTGTGTGATAAATTTAGAGGTATAATTTAATTATATCTTAATTTTATTTTGGATGAAATTTAATTGTTTATATGAGTAGTTCTAGAGCCCCTTACTCTAGAATAACTTTTAATAATTATGTGATAGTAGAATTTTATCTGTGATTATACTCTAATTCTGAATGAAGGTAAAATATTGTATAATTATAAATTGGTAATTAGATTAGTTAAGGATTAAATTGAGTAATTTAGGAGGAAGTGTGCTATAAAAATTTTAGGTATCCAAAACATATATAAATTTATTTTATAAATTGCATTAATAAATTTTGTAGGAAATATCAAATTAAATACTCTTATATAAAATAATATAAATTATAGGGGTTATATTTACACATGGGTAGAGGAAGATTTTAAAATAGGATCCTATTTAATAAATTCAGGCATACGGATATATTCCCATGTAATAAATATAGGGAGTATCCAATTAATAAATTTGAAGAAAACAAGAAATGACCTAATATTTTATAAAAATGTTTAAAATCTAATACACTATTACAGGTATTACTTTTTTCCTCTAATATATTCCTACATCATATAAAAATATAGTTAACAGTTAATTCACTTTGTTATATATAAACTATTATATTTAACCCTTAGCATAAAGAAATAAAATACAAAACTATCGAAGGAGATTATATTAGTAGTTAATTTATATAAAATTATTAGCCTAAGTTTTAAGGGATATTTATCGGAGGTTGGGAACCTCGTTTAAGCTGGTAGAAAATATAATTAGACGTAAAAAAATATATATACATATAGTGTTGAAAAAATAAAAAAAACGTTTATTGAGGATTAAGAGGTCCTACCCTTTGAGAATAAGGCAATGCCTTCAAAGCGAGATAGAAATAGGAATTAGAGCAATTAGTCGACATGCAACATTTGCATAAAATTGTTTTGTAAATTATAATATGGGATAATTTGCGAGCCCTTCTGCGAAAGGGAGTTGGGAAATCTAAGGGTCGGTTCACATTGAAGTAGACTGAAGTTCATGAGAGTAGGGATTTCCGAGCCTAGGGGGTACGTGAGCTGAGTTTGAGCCTCCTAATGGCCTAGGGTTGTTCCTTGTAGCTGGGACTGCTCTGGTTGGACTTAGCCACCTCAACGAGACCCTGACAATTATCATTACCAATCAAGCAATTCTGGAATGTTGTGACATGAGGATGCTCATGGTTTTAGTGATGCCAAAGGCGCACCGTGATTTGAAATTAGATCCTGGTACCCCTATTATCTTGATAAAGTTGCAAAAAGATTTAGGCTCACATGTATTTGCATATTGTAAGAATGACCAACCCTAGATTAGCGAAGATTACTGGGTTATACGACACAATGATCTCTGCTCATCCAGGAGTCTGTCATCCACAGGAATATAGAAACCTAGAGTAAGGTAGTAGATACTAGCTTACTCGCATATATATATCACAACTACTCATGATAAATAATATATGTTATACCATATTGCTCCTTAGCAACTTTTACTTGAATGAATATCTCACTTCCCTATCCTTTTATTTCTATGAATGATATTACATCACACTAGTGAGATTACACGATGGATCGTCCTCATCTCAATATAGAGATTGAAGTCGACGAGGAGAATGAGGAATGGGTCCGACACCCACTCAACACTGGAGGTCACTATAGGAGCACATTCCAAGGTAGAACGACTATCTAGATGATCGATGCATCTTCTCTGCTGCATCCTCCACCACGAGTTCCAATGATTATGCCCATCAATGTTACCGTACCAATTCCACGACAGATATATCGTAGGTGCATGATTCCAACACCTTCATCCATGTCATCAGGGGATACTCCTCCCTATCATGGACCACTTTCTACAACGGTGGGTATTTAGAGGTTCAAACGGTATCTCCCATTCCTACTATCAAGGGGGCACCTTGTTTACAGCAAACGACAAGGAAGTCGACCCTATGGCAGCTTTCGCATATTGCTCCTCGCCACAGCATGCCGGGTCCTCCTCGTACTCAACCCAGACCTTCAGGGAGCAGATATGGCAACAAAGTAGTATATGTGGATGGAGAGGCTGATGGTAAGGATAAGGATGACGTAGAGGAAGACCCCTCTGAAGCCTCGGACTTCTCCCGTTATCAATAGGGTGAGAAGTGATCTCTCACTACTGAGGACGAGTTTGAGACACCGGTGGATTTATTCAACATTAATTTACTTAATATTTGAAGCCAACAGTTAATTTAAGTTTCTCTACCTTCTAGAATATTTTTTGTGCGAGTTATCTATTCTAAAAGGTCTATAAAATCTATTTAAGAGTAAGTTAAAAATACATCATCTAGTTCACAACAATATTCTCATTTGGTTTAAAATAGCTTTATTTAGTTTGGAACAACCTTATTTAGCCTTGTTGATATGAAGAAACCTTGTTTAAATAAGGATCATCTAAAGTGATGTTATTTATAATTTTATCTACATGAAGATTCATTTATAACATTGTCCGTAAAAATTTAGTTTACAAACTTGTGTATAAGAGACTCATTTATAAATTCAGTATGTAAAAATTCATCTACAAATTTATCTCGTTTACGGTATAATCTCACCTACAATATTATCTACAGGTGTCTATGAACTCGTATATAGAAACTTATTTACAATACTATCCCATTTGAAATAATGTTTAAATATATTTAATTCCATAAATATAATTTTAACATTTAAAGATGTCTAATTGCTCTTAATTTATATTATCAAATGAAGAATAATTTTTTAAAAATTTTAATGTAAAAAAATAATATAAATAAATTAATTTATAAAAACTCAAAATATTAATTAAAAAAATATATATTTTAAAATTTAAAGAAATTTAAACTATTTTTATTCTAGTTGAGTCTTTTCATGAATTTAAAATTTGATGTAACATAAAATATTCTATTTTTAATCTGCTACTATAAGATGAAGTAATTCACTAAGAAATTGAATCCTTTTCAAATATTATGTAGAAATTTGAAGATGATATTTTGTTTATGAACTTTCATATTCGAACTTAATTTTTCACCCGATGCTAATTTGCTTTATCACCCAAAGAATGGTTAGAAAGTTGAAATAAGCTTATAGAAAAAATGAGAAAGGATGAGAGAAGAAGATTGTTGTAACTCCAAAATTTTTCATTATGTTTTTTAAGCCAATTTAAATCACTTTATATTAATGCTTAGCATGTCTTGGTAACAATGCTTAGTGTGATTTATCAAGACCTGGGTAAACTTCATTTAATTAATTTTGACATTTGTCCTTTTTTCTTATTATTACGTTCTTTTGTGAAATAGAAAGACGTGTGGTTTGTCTCAGAGATGGCAACATACATGTAACCCATTTTTTAAAAAAAATTAAATATTATAATTTTATTTTAAAATTTATCATAAAATTAACAATTATTATCATATATATATATATATATTATATTTTATATATAAAATTTTATATTAATTTAAAATTATTTAATATATATTAAGATTAATATAGCAACTATTTAATTATATTCTTTTAAAGAATATTTATAATTTTACTCCAATAAAAATGTTTTGTCATGACTATTCTAAGTATATTATATTTTTCTACCTCGATCCACTATACTTATTATAAATATCATAATTATAATTAATTATAAGGTATTTTATTTTATAAATATAATTAAGTCATGTCATATCATACTAAAAAATAACAAGTGTTAGTTTAATTTTATCTGGATTGGCTGCAGAAAAAGAAAAATCTTTTAAAGATAAGTTAATTAAAAATAAGAAAAGATTGACATAAGATAACAAATAGAGTTAAAAAATATGAAATTCCATCTTTTTATACTTACTATAAATACCATAATTATAATTAATTATAAGGTATTTTATTTTATAAATATAATTAAGTCATACCATATCATACTAAAGAATAACAAGTGTTAGTTTAATTTTATCTGGATTGGCTACAGAAAAGGAAAAATCTTTTAAAGATAAGTTAATTAAAAATAAAAAAAGATTGACATAAGATAACAAATAGTGTTAAAAAAATATTAAATTCTATCTTTTTATACAAACATAAAATTATGAAATAAGTACTATAGTGAAAATTCAAGTTTTATAGGATCCTATACCAACTTAAAATTCAATTTAATATGTGGTTTTGAATTAAGGAAAAATAATATTATGCTTTTATCCCTAATTTTATAAAACTCTTTTATGAAAAGTTTCTCATATATTTTAGATTAAGTTGTCAAATCAATTTGAAGAGTTATTAATTTAAGATTTTAATGAACTTTTTTGTTGTTGGTTTTATATATTTGATACCAAGTTTAAGAAACTTGCATAAATAGATAATATAATATAGAAAGATATAGATTTTCAAAATATTTTTTAATTCTAAAAATCAATCTACTCATATAATTACTCTTAACTATATATGGATGCTAAAAGTAAATTTTTTATCTTTTTAAAAAAGCATCAACTGTATTTGAGAAAATGCTTAATGTTTATGTAGGTATATCAAAAATAAATTATTAATGTCTTCACTTAATATAAAATTATATTATATAATATTTTTATATAATTTATTAAAAATTAAGTTAAAATATATGTAACAGACATCATAAAGGAACTTGTATTCTTTATTTTTCTGTTCTTAAAAAAAGATAAAGAAAAGAATAATTACCTTTAACCTAATAAATAGAATATGAGTCATGTAATCAGTAAAACAAGAATCATGCATAACCGCTTGGTAGAATGAATATCAACTTAATTTATAAATAAGAAATGATCAAGATTTCTTTGCAAGAATTAATTCAATTTTTCAACACATTATCTATTACTCATTAAAATCTCAATATATATATATATATATATATATATATTAATAAATAAAATTAAATAAATTTTATAGTTAATATTAATAACTAAAATATATAATTTAAATAAATAATTAATATTAATTTATAAATTAAATAAAAATTAATAATATCATCAGCTGAAGGCCAAAGTCAAAGCAGAATTCAAAGAAATAAATTAACAATCTATTTTTAATATGTAAACTACCAAATATCTTCTACCCTTATGTTAGTCATGGGACTATTTCTTTCCTCCCCAATAATAAACCTTATCACACATGAAAATGATTCTATTTAGTTATAGGAATAGATCTTGTTGATGTTGAGGAACTAGGTCCTTTAATTTTAATCTTTTAAAAGAATATTAATAATTTTAACTCAATCAAAATATTTTATCATTCATGGCTATATCAAATTCATTAAATTTGTCTATTTTGATAACAAATTTAGAAATAGATCATGTAATAGAGAAAGGCATGGACCATCATAATATTTTTTGATTTTATAGGTCAATCTACTCATACAATTAATCTTAGATAAATGGATTCTAAAACACAGAATTATTTATCTTCTTGAAGAAGCATTAGCTGTATTTTAAGAAATGCTTGCTCCTGGTGAAGGCATGTCAAAGAAAAAATTATTAATGTCTTCACCTAACAGAAAGGTATAATATTATAACATATTTCTATTTAATTTTAATAAAAATTAAGTTAAAACATATGCAACAAAAATTATAGAGAGAATTATATTCTTTATTCTCTTGTTCTTAAGAAAGTGAAGAAAAGAACAACTATCTTTACCCTAATGAATATAATGAGTCATGCAATTGGTAAAATAAGAGTCATGCATAACTACTTCAAAGAATAACAATCAACTTAAGTTACACATAAGAAAAGATCAAGATCTCTTTGCAAGCATTAATTGAATTGCTCAATATATCATCTATTGTTCATATTAAAAGCTCAATACATAAACACACATAATCCTTTGATAAATTAAATAAATCTTAAAATAAATATGAATAAGTTGAATATAAACTTTAAATAATTAGTTAATATTAATTTATAAAATTAAATAAAAATTAATATTTAATATTAATAATATAACTGTCAAAATTGAAATCATAATGAAATTCAAAGAAAAAAAACTAAAAGACTATTTCTGGTATGTAAACTATCAAATATCTTGTACTTTGTATTAGTCACATGATTACTATCTTCTTCCAAAAGTAATGAACCTTATCACTAATGAAATGATTTCGTTTGGTTGTAAGAATAGATTGATCTTGCAGGTCAGCTCCTTTAGTTTTCATTTTAATTTTTTAAAAGAATTTTTATAATTTAACCCAATTAAAATGTTTCATGATTATATCAAACTCATTAAAATTTTTAGTTTTAATACTAAGTTTAGAAATAGATCATGTAATACAGGAAGATATAGATATTCAGAATATTTTCTGATTTTGGAAACTATTCTACTCATACAAATAATCTTTAATCTATATGGATGTTAAAGAGAAGAATAATTTATCTTTTGAGGAAGCATTAGTTATATTTGAGGAAATGCTTGATGTTGATGCAGGTATGTCAAACAATAAATTATTAATGTCTTACTTAAGAGAAAGGTATAATATTATAACATATTTCTATAATTTTTAATAAAATTTAAGTTAAAATATATGTAAAACACACCATTGAGGGATTTGTATTCTTCATTATCTTGTTCTTAGAAGAATGGAGAAAATAACTATCCTTAGCCTAATGAATACAATGAGAGTTATTCAATGAAATGAATTACATGAGAGTCATGCATAACTGTTGAATAAAATGACAATCATATGAGAAAAGATCAAGATTTTTTGCAAACATTAATTGAATTACCTAACACATAATTTATTACTCATATTAAAAGTTCAATATATATATATATACAATCCTATATTAAATTAAATACAATTAATATTAAAAATTTGAATATAAACTTTAAATAATTAATATTAATTTTTAAAACTTAATAAAAACTAATATTTAATAATAATAATATAATAGCAAAGATCGAAGCCATAATGGAATTGAAAAGGTTAAATTAAAAGTCTATTTTTCATCCGTAAACTACCAAATATCTCCTATCCTTATATTAGTAATGATTATTACTTTCCTCCCAAGTAATAAACTTTATCACAAATGAGAATGATTTTGTTTGGTTACATGGATTGATTTTGTTGATCTTGAAGGCCAGGTATTTTAATTTTATTTTTTGAAAATGTTTATAACTTTACCCTTATCAAAATATTTTCTAATAGCTATGTCAAGCTCATTAAATTTTTCTATTTCAGTACCAAGATTAGAAATAGATCACGTAACGTAGGAAGGCATGGATCTTCAAAATATTTTCTAATTCTGTAATCCATTCTACTCATACAACTAGTCTTCAATTTACATGGATGCTAAAAAAATATAATTATTTATATTTTTAAGAAGCATTTGTTGTATTTGAGGAAATATTAGATGTTGCAGACACTAAGTCAAAAAATAAATTATTAATATCTTCGCTTAACCAAAAGCTATAATATTATAATCTATTTTTTATAATTTTTATGAAAATTAAGTTAAAATATATGTAACATATGTCATAGAGGAAATGTATTCTTTATTCTCTTATTCCTAACAATATGGCAAAAAGAACAACTATCCTCAGCCTAATGAACAGAATGAAAGTCATGCTGTAAGTAAATGGGAGTCATGGATAATTGCGTGATAAAATGAACTTATAAATAAGAAAAGATCAAGATCTCTTTGCAACAATTATTTTAATTTCTCAACACATAATCTATTATTCATATTAAAATCCCAATACATATACATATGTATTCATGTTATAAATTAAATAAATATTATTATTTTTAATTTGAATATATACTTTAAATAAATTATTATTATTAATTTATAAAATTAAATAAAAATTAATAATTAATATTAATAATATAACAACCCAAGACTAAAGCTATAGTAGAATTCAAAGAAACAAATTAACAGTCTATTTTATATATGTAAAGTATCGAATATCTTGTACTTTTATATAAGTCATAGGATTATTGCTTTCCTCCCTAGTAATAAACGTTATTACAAATGAGAATGACTTTGTTTGGTTACAAGAATAGATCTTATTGATCTTGAGAGGCCAAGTCGTTTAGTTTTAATTTTAATTTTTAAAAAGTATTTATAATTTTACCCCAATCAAAATGTCATGTTATGATTATGTCAAGCTCATTGAAATTTTCTAATTCAATACCAAGTTTAGAAATAGACCATGTAATAATGGAAGGCATAGATTTTTAGAATATTTTCTAATTCTGGAGGTCATTCTATTCATACAATGAATCTTCAATCAACATGGATGCTAAAAATATGAATTGTTTATCTTTTTTAAGAAACATTAAGTAGCTGAGGAAATGCTTAATGCTAGTGCAGGTATATCAAGGAATAAGTTAGTAATATCTTCACTTAATAGAAAGTTATAATATTATAACATTTTATATAATTTTTAAATAAAATTGAGTTAAGATATATATAACATGTTGGGTATCTACCAAAGGCAAACAATAATAAAATAAATTAATTATAAAGAAAGAACTCAAATTTAATATGGTTTAATTATTTCCACTAATTTTTTTTATTACAACATACTACCTAATAAATCAATTATATTTTCTCTAGTGTGTATAGACTCTCTTTTTGGGTAGGTATTTTTATTCAAAAGTTAAACATCTATTATAAGGGGGAGATGTCCCTTCTTTAGTTAAATCAACCAATGTGGAACTTGGCTCACACACATATCAAATCCTTCCTTGAGTCAAGCTCCCAAGTACCTCAATCTCTTAGAAAAATTGGACTTGTTTCTCAATCTTCTTCTTCATCTATAATTTACTATCTTTAAGAATGGAGCAATCATCTAAATAGCAAATATTCTTCTTGCATTTCGTTTCTTGTAGAATCAAGTGGCGTCCCTTATACACTTTCATGTCTTTCTAGTTTCCACATATTTGTACCCATATAATGTCATTTCATCCTATGAAATAATGTTGACAGTAACACTAGGTTCATACTGGACATTACGAATAGTTCAGATCATGTAGAGGTCTTAGTGGCAGAGAAAGATTAGTTGCAGAGACCTATTAGGCCTATTGGATCATCACTAAAAAAATAAGCTAAGTAGCTACAAGAAGAGGAGCACCCTCAGGCCTAATCCATCCTTTCATTTTTCCTACACTCATTAGAATAGGTTTTAGGACTCTTTTTTGTATTTTAGAAGTAGAAGGCCCAAGACATGTATAGAACAAATCCATTTTCCTGTATTTCTTTGTTGAGCTTTTGAGTCTGCTTTGGTCAATTTATAGGCTGTCTTGAAACACAAGGAGAGACTAATTTTAGGCTCAATGGAGAGGCTCAACTCGAATTCCCAAGATTGTCCCAGGCTAGGCACCACCCATGCCTATAAATATTGCCTTCTATGTGTAATTTGGATATTAAGATTTATTTGAATGAATTGAGAGTTTTTTTCACTCAATTTTAAGAGATTTTCTCTCCCTTTTTCTCCTATAGAACCATACTTAGGGTTGACGAACCTCCTCATCCATTGCAGCTCATGGTGGTGGAGAAGAAGCTCATCTTCCTCTAGAGGTAGCGCTTCCAAGTCTAGCTTAAATTCAACTCCATTCCTCATCCCTCCTTCTCCAAATTGAAACCTCCATTGATCCAAAAAAAAAAACCCCACCTTTTTCAACCTCTTCATTAACTCATATCAAAACTCCATCAATGAGGTTAGATTTAGATTTTGTTCGATTTAATTTTCTTGCTTCTTCTCAGGTTTTCAAGTTCATCTTCGTCTTTGTTTTCATTTTTTATTAGGCAAATCATCTCTGATTTTGATTATTTTTTTTCTATTATTATTTATTTTTAATTTTTGGAATGATATTATTTGTATAATTTGGACTTGAAATGAAGTTTTTATCGCCTGATTACTGAAATATGTTCATCTTGATACACAAATGAACCTAACTTGTTTAATTTATGCATCACTTGCTCATTTTTTATTTGATCTTTGTAAAACATGTTTTGTTTTCTTCCTATGATCCATATCATTAAATTTATGTTTGAATTTTTTAGATATGTCAAAAAAATTTAGAAAAATTCTGAGATTTGAATTCAAATTTTGGTGCCAAAATCTCATGTGTTCCTAAAGTTCTTGTATAGATCTGGTTCTTTTATCCTTTTTTAGGTATTATTTTGCATGTTTTGATCCTTCTACGTGTATACCTTTCTGAGTTATTTGTATTTGTATTTCCTCCTTTGAAAAATTCCTAAGAGTGCATGCTCATGTGCAAGCATCCTACATGCTAAGTCTAGCTTAAGTCATGCATGATTAATTCATTGAACCTATAGGATTAAGTGTATACTTGAATCAAATTAAAAGATACTTAATTACTATCTCTGGACCTTATGACCTGATTTGGATTGGAGATAATTGGACAATGACTTATAACTTAGAATACCATACTTATGCAAAGGATGAAGTGCAAAATGCACTAGATGAATTTGTGGACTTAGGACCTTAACAAGAGCCTATGCAAGGAATTAAAGGAGGAATTAAAATCCTTGGACTTTGGACAAAAATTATAACAAAAATAAGTTGATAAAACTGAAAACAAGAGAGTAAAAAATAAAAATAGAATTATAAAAAAAATATATAGAAAAAAGCTTGCATAAAGGCCATTTGTTTTGCTTTCCTTGAATGTAGTATGTTAGTTATCCATGCTTCATTTAGGCCATAGGTTAAACATCATATTAGGTTTAATTACTTATTTTATGAATGCCTTAATTGCTTGGCCAAATAGCATCTTCTTATTACATTAGCATGTGCATGCCACTCTTTAAAGTTTTTAGGTATTCCCTTTGTGTGGTTACCTTTTTTTCTTGTCTTTAATTCTAGTTTGTCTTTTTATTGGCTTCTAAATTTTTTTCTTACTTAAGTTTATTTTGAGTATACTTTTCTTGTTTTTATATTTTCTTGCTCCTCTTTAAAATTTCTCAAAGTTTTGTTACCTTTCACCTACTTGCATGAGCACTTTCTTCACCACCTAAGCATCATTAGAGCACCTAAGTTGAGTTGAGTTAATCCTTAATTTCAAGTAGGTTTGGAGGCTACTTTTTATGAGTGAGTTGGAGTGAGAGGGCTAGTTTCTTGGTGAGAACACTAGATGGAGGAGGGCATAAACACTTGGTGAGGACTAGTGAAATTAACTTGAATTTTTTCTAACACTAACCAAGTGGGGCAACAAGTCTCCTTTTGTTTGTGCTTGATTTTGTAGGGACTTGGAGATGCTTGACCCAAGGCAAGGTGTGCCAAGGGACTCGAGAAAATAAGACTCGAAACTTAGACTTAAATACTAAAGTGAAGCGCTAACAGAAAACCCAAATTGAAGACCAAAGTGAACACATTTTGTAAATTTACATGCATTCAATTTTAAACTTGTAAAAATTAAATTGAACCTTTGTAATTGGTTGATTTGAATTTTAAATTCTAGTGATTTGTAGTAGATATATTTGTGGTGTAATTTGGATTTACCTTTGCAAGTTGTGTGTCATAAGGACTTGTACTTTTAGACCTTGGTGTAGGATACTCACCTAAGGTCAAGTTATAGTTTATTGTGTGTTTGTATGCTTTAGACTTAATTTGTGTGCTAAGTGCTTCTTGAATTTCTTAGAACTATTTGGTAGCACTAACCTTGTCTTCTTTTGCAAGGACAAGGGGGCTAGGTAAATCATTTAACCCTTATGTGTTTGCGTGTGTCTTAGAAGCTTAGATTAAATGCTAAGTGTTTTGACTTTTGTGACTTAATTTCTTAGCATAAGCAATCTGGGTGTGGAGAGACATTTTCTATTTTACAAATGAGTACTCACGAACTCTCCCCTAAAAACTAAATGGAACAATTGGCCAATATATTAAAAAGGATTTGTCAAATCCAAACAAGGGCCATAAAACAAATACTAGATCACATAGAAGGAAGAAAATAAAAAAATAACCACGAAATCAAAGAGTAATTGAGACTAGTGGATCTAGAAATGGAGATGACTATCATCAGGAGGAGACATCTAGTGAAGATATCAGCTTCTTTGGGAAATATGTAAGGCCTAGGGAAAGGAGACAGAACTCTTCCTAAAAGGTCTTCCTCAAGAGATAGGCCATACACACAAAGGAGAGAATTACCCTTTAATGACCATGCACTAAGAGGAGAAAGAGTAAGGGATCATGGGCATAGAGAAGAAACTAGAACTAGGGAACCCTCTAAGCCTAGGACTCATAAGCATAGATCTCATAGATCTAGAGAACATAGGAGTAGGAGTTCCTCTAGGGGATATCATAGATGATAGAATTAGCCATAGGAATATAAATCCAAGGGGTAGGGATACCTTAGAACCTATTGAGCTACCCAAGATTAAAATGCCTAGGTTCCAAGGAGGGAACAATCCTAAGGTATACTTAGATTGGGAGATTAAGGTAGAACAAATCTTTGCAAGCCATGCCATTAAGAAAAAATGTAAGGTGAGATTAGCTGCCTTAGAATTTAGTAATTATACCCTAATATGGTGGGATAAGTGTGAACACCAATTTCCGTCCGGGAAATTTTAATTAAATCACAAAGGCTAAATGAATGGAAAAGACAAGAGAAAAGGTAGAAATAAAAATAGGAAAAGAGAAGAGGGTTAGTAGTAAGAAATGAAAAAAATATATATATAAAAAATAATAATATAATAATAACCATAATAAACAAAAAAGGAAAGAAAAGAAAATAGAAAGAGGATTGGTCCCCATCCTAATAGGCTAGGGTTAGTTAAGAATTAGTTAGGGTAGTTAGAGGTTAGTTAGGATGGGTATTTTATTGGGTTAGGGAGAAACCAAGGGCAGTTTAGGTATTACCCTAGTTAAAGAGGGGTATAAAAGGGATTTTTGGGGGAGAATTTGAAAAAACGGTTTTTAGCACCAAAAAAACTGAGAGAAACAGATTGAGGAGAGGAAGAGGAGAACAGAGGCATACGAGAATCGAAGAGGCTTTTGGCTAAGAGGATTCGGTTGCATTGGAGGACTGGTTCTGTGCAGAACACTGGGGAAGAATCTCACTAGAAATTGCAGTTCATTCCTGGAAGATTTTGGCTTACCTGTGGAAGCATTCAACAGTGAGTTCCTTCCGTTGTGTCTTGAGTTTCTCTGCGTTGAGGTTAGGTTCGTTCCTATCGCCATTTTCTTATTTATGTTCGTTGCATTTATCATCTTCTTTGCTCGGTACCTATGCCTAGAATGTGTGGAATCCTAGTGGAGCGCAACAGCTATTAACTTTGGTTTTAGCACGAATAATTAGGCTGCCTGTGTGGGAATTCTTGGATAAATTGACGAAAATTCAATCTCAGTGTTTGATTATGGAACGATCTTGTGAATTACTTGTAGTCGAACAATACCTGCTAAGTAAATGAAGATAAACAGTAAGAAATAAAGGCTTATGCTTCCCTAAACCTTAACCAAATTCCAGGCTAAACTTTCGGTTGCTCAACAGATCCTAGGATAGAATCAACTAACCTGTTAAGAATTCGTGTTCGTTGTTACAGAGCACAAGTCTCTAAGTGAGTAAATTTCATAAAACTGACATAACTAAGGCATAGTTCAGATGAGGAAAGAACTAGCAGAGGAGGAGGTTCTAATTCTATCCTATGAGTTTATTCGGGAAGTTAGGTTTGGTAATTCAGTTTTGCAGCTTGATGAGATCAGCTAGGAATCGAATCTATTAATCCAAATTCCTTAGGGACTCATCGATGTATGCCAGTCGCATATTTGTCAGAAGTCAAATTGAAACCTGCTAGGAAAGTCATTAACACCGATTATATACACTGGAAATGGTTCTAATAAGTCATAAAGCAAAAATTGAGAAAAGAAAGTCAAAAATTGATATAAAGGTTCTAGAGGCATTTAGCAAAAGAGGAGGCGTAGCTTAACAATCAAAAGACTGGATCCATAAACTTGTGATATAGGAATAGGATTAATAGGAAGAAGAAGATTGAGGACTATGGGAACAAATGAAAATCACTTCTCATTAGACTTGAATGTGATGTCCATTAGTGCTTATCATGACAGCAGGGTGACCATTGGTGGACTGGCCTTAAGAAGTCTAAATTTGGGTATCCTGGTATTTACAAGGCATGTCTTTCAGTATCAGTAGTTGAATATAGGCACTGAACTAGTATCGTTCTAGAAGCAGAAATCTTGCAGGCACTGAGAGCCTGATAAACCAACGGTGTCTAGTTTATATGGTGCAGTAAAAGCAAGCAGAAAACCCTTTGGCTAGTCTAGATCTCAGGTTGGAGACTTGACCCGGTTAGCAGTAAGAGGGTAAAGGTGTCATGTTCTTTTGGCTGTAAAATTTGGAATCAGTAATAAACGTCTACGAATCTCCTTCTCTTGTTTGCCTGGGATCTAATATAGAGCTAAGAGCATCAAGTGTCAGTTAATGACTAAAGGATGACCCTTGATAATAACTAAAACAGAAACTGAAATAGGGAAATAGCACTAGGTAATGAGAAATGTCTATTTGATCTTAGGATTATGTCCAGAACTAGCTACAGGATCACACATAGGAGTTTCTAGATTATGTCAGAAGTCCATCAGGCAGAATATCATGGGAACAGGTTGGGATGAATCTCAAAACAAGGTTGCTGAGGATGAGACAGAGACCTGGGCCTTAGGTCAGCCCTCACATGGTTAAAACTTAACTACATGTTATAGCAGCAAAAATGAAACTTTAGGATGAATCACAGTAACTGTCAAGCTGCACCACTGATGCTAACTGTTAAGGGTCTAGCCTTGGGGTTGTCAGGTTTTTTTTTTTTTCCAGTTTGGTTTTAGCTTTAGCTGCATTGTTTCCATAAAAGGTTGTCTTAAGAGATAATGATCAGGCAATGATCAATCTGAGAATGCCAGCTCCTATGGCAGACATTCCTTCTAGGCTTAACTGGTGCTAGTTTAGTTGGTATGATGAATCAAACTCTGCCTTGGTTCTTAGAATGAATAGACAGACAGATGACAAGGCCTTATCAAGCTCTTAGGCCTGGACTCAAGTTAATTACATATGCAGGGATAAAGAAATTTACCAAATTAATAATCAGGACAATCATAAGTCTAGGGTAAGGCTAAAAATCACCAAAGCTACTGACCTGTTACCATAACTGACTCTGGTTCAGGACCAAGAGAGGTGCATGCTAATATGTAGTTGATGAGCAAGGATGTGTTCGCTGAAGATTAGAGAGTGGGGCTCTGCTCTCCTAATCCATGACTAGGATACAACTGCATCAGTTGGTAAGTGATGTGACTACAGCTGAGCAATTCCCCTTAGGACTGGTAGTCCTAGCTAAGCTATAGTCACCATCATAGGTTCTCTCCAAGACAACCTTGCAGGCCAAAACAGATTTAAGCTTAGGCAAGATTACAGGGTCAATAACAGTACACTAGGAGGACTTTATCATAGAATGCCATCAGAAATCTTGTACTGCCCAGTATAGGTCTCCAATGATTAAGCTTTGACATTTATATCAAGACATACCTCTAGGACACCTATATCTCTCTGTTTCAATTTGGTCCTACCCAATTTAAAAGTGAAGAGTAGGGTCAGGTATGTGAATCAGGATCATCAAGCCTGATAGATCAGGGAGAGACTAAAGCTTTTAGGAAAGATGAATCAACAACTCAAGAATAGCACAGCAAAGTAAAACAAATAAACTATGGACAATCTGTTCAGAATCTGTACCTTCCTAAACCAGTCCGCCACTGAGATATCCATTTAACCAGAGAATGTTCACTAGCATAATGCATGGCCCAGTATGCAATATTTACACCCTTGGTATAGCCCCTGTTGATACGTTTTCTGTCTGGTAGAACCATCTGCCTGATTGATGAAAGTGTCAGAAAAAAAAAACCCCTCAAAACCTGGAACCAGTTCTAGTATGATCTCCTAGATCAAATCCCATGTTTCCCTTATTCTTAAAGTGAGCTTAGGGACCTCCCTAAGTCAGTATTATTGACAGAAACCAGTCGAGATCATCAGACTTAGTCCGAAAGTCATTATTGATATGTATAGATAAGCAGGGTAATGGGTAAATGGTCATATCAATGATTTAGCAAAAGCTCAAATCTGTTCAGATAATTCAAGAGTGAGAATAACAGTGTAGAGCGTGCCTTGGATGCATTAGATAGATATGGCAGGGCATCGGTTTCTGTAGCTTACTGCACTTGAGGCCTAATTATAGTCCCTACCAGATGTCATTCTTGTTACTTGGCTAATTACGGAGGCTAACCAAGGAATTCAGATACAGAAAGTAGGTTTCATACAAGAATATATTAGTCCTTATTCATAGAAGCCTAGCCCAATATCAAAATGAGCAACTGTTAGTTTTCAAGTTCCACTACTCCTTTGATCTAGGTTCAAGGTGCTGATAGATGTTAATCAGAAACTTAGGAGTATCATAGGGTAAGCATTGAGTCCTATAAGCCAAGTCAATGAAGACATGCTGGTTTGCAACTAAGAAATGCACACCAAATACCATTACAGAGTCATTTCTGCCTCATGACAGATACATCCGTGGGACAAATACTCCAGTAAACCTTTGTATCTCAACAAGCATATGAACCTTCAACGCCCAAAATCTACCATGACAAACAGGCCAATTATAGTTTATGTAACCTCCTGATTCAGTAACTAGGCAAGAGTCCATAAAGGAATGAGGGGCTAGGTCAGGAAGATTAAGTTCGGGTGTGGAAGTATTAGAGTATGATTAAGAATCAATTACAACCAGTGGATGATTTTATCCATTCCATGGCTGCCCAGCCCATTTTAGTCTTACAAGAACAAACTGTTTAGGATATTCTTACAGCAAACATAAACTATTCCAGCTCACATTCTAGTCGTAGGATTTACCTATACGAATAAGTAAAAGAAAAGGGTTTCACCACCTTCCATATGATTAACAATATATAAATTTAAAAGGTTAGGAAATTAAACTAGGGATTTTCTTTAAATCAGTTTTATTGATGAACCAGAAGTAGAAGAAGGTCTAGGAATCACCACTATGTATGCAGGGCAAGAGAAATGATTAAATGTTGACTTTACAATTAGGCTGCCTCAGCCATGGTTTGACCGTTGATACAGCCTACAATTTCCGGAATTCTTACCATTATCACGATGAAACAAGTTTTCCAAGTCTGAATACCAATTGACATCTTGGTAAGGATGCAAGTCATAAACTCACTTTACGATTAGAGGGAATTAATTTCGTTCTATCCTCAAAACAAAATTGTTCAAAATTCTTCTGAAACCTTTTCAAAAAAAAACCTTGGTTCTCATGCAATGAGCTCTAAGTGCAAACTGGTAGCATACCCTACTGTTTGACATTTAGAGAGTCATATGAGTCTAAGTGCAACCTTCGTTTGTCTTAAACTCTGTGCATATGTGGAACTGAGAAGATTTTTGAAAACTAAAATTATCCAAAACTCTTCTAAAACTTCTTCAAAAACCTTGGTTCTCACGCAATGAGCTCTAAGTGCAAACTGGTAGCATACCCTACTGTTTGACATTTAGAGAGTCATATGAGTCTAAGTGCAACCTTCGTTTGTCTTAGACTCTGTGCATATGTGGAACTGAGAATATTTTTGAAAACTAAAATTATCCAAAACTCTTCTAAAACTTCTTCAAAAACCTTGGTTCTCACGCAATGAGCTCTAAGTGCAAACTGGTAGCATACCCTACTGTTTGACATTTAGAGAGTCATATGAGTCTAAGTGCAACCTTCGTTTGTCTTAGACTCTGTGCATATGTGGAACTGAGAAGATTTTTGAAAACTAAAATTATCCAAAACTCTTCTAAAACTTCTTCAAAAACCTTGGTTTTCACGCAATGAGCTCTAAGTGCAAACTGGTAGCATACCCTACTGTTTGACATTTAGAGAGTCATATGAGTCTAAGTGCAACCCTCGTTTGTCTTAGACTCTGTGCATATGTGGAACTGAGAGGATGTTTAAAGGCTAAAATCGTCCAAAACTCTTCTAAAAAATTCTTCCAAAACCTTGGTTCTCACGCAATGAGCTCTAAGTGCGAACTGGTAGCATACCCTACTGTTTGACATCTAGAGAGTCATATGAGCCTAAGTGCAACTCTTGTTTGCCTTAGACTCTATGCACATGTGGAACTGAGAGCATGTCTAAAAACAAAATCGCTCAAAGCTCTTCTAAAAGTTCTCTAAAACCTTGGTTCTCACGCAATGAACTCTAAGTGCGAACTGGTAGCATACCCTGCTGTTTGACATTTAGAGAGTCATATGAGTCTAAGTGCAACCCTCGTTTTTCTTAGACTCTGTGTATATGTGGAACTGAAAGCATATTTGAAAACCAAATAGCTCAAAATTCTTCTAAGAACTCTTCCAAACAACAGAACTACGTAGCCTTGAATTTCCCATTGCACCGGGGAATACGTAGGAGCAGGATCAAGTCCTGTCAGGCTATTTTCATACAAACCTATTTATTTTTATTATATTTAGGGGATCAAACAAATTGCAAAGAAAATCACACACTCAGTTTAAGGGTACCGTTCTTCGGAACGGACAAATAGGGTGCCTAACACCTTCCCTATTTGTAACCGACTCCCGAACCTAGAATTTCATCCTCACGTTAGGGTTTTTCCAAATGTTTTCCCTTAAAACAAAATTTGGTAGCAGCTCCACATGCAATTAAATTCTATTTTTAAATTTCTAGCGAGTTCGTCTTCTCGTCGGAATTACGGTTGCGACAATAAGGTTAACAAAGAGAGGTTAGACCCTTGACTGAATGGGAAGAAATGAAACATATCATAAGGGCTAGGCATATACCTTCTTATTATTCAAGAGAGGTCCATAATAGGCTAGAGAGGCTCTCTCAAGATTACAAAAGTGTATATGAATATTATAAGGAAATGGATCTTGCAATGATTAAGGCCAATTTGAAAGAAAGTGAGGAAGCCACCATGTCTAGGTTCCTGGATGGGCTTAAGCATGATATCAGGGATTTGGTAGAACTCCACCAATATCTAAGACTTAATTATATTTACCATCAAAAAATAGGAAAGGGGTAAAGATAAATACACTGCATACAAGTCATCTACACAAGGCACTTGAGAATCTAGAAAAAGGGTTCCAAAAGACTCTAGTTTTAAATCTAGGAAGTTCAAAGAGGCCAAGAGTCTAAAGGCAAGACTCCAAATTTTTCTTCTGGCAAAGAGTCTAGTAAAATGTTTCAAGTGTCTGGGTATAGGGCACATTACTTCCCAATGTCCAAATAAGAAAATCATGGTCGTTAAAGACAATGGTAATTATTCATCATTAAAGTCCAATGGCTCTAGTTCCTCTTCCTCTTCACCTAATGATGAAGCCCTAGAATATGCACTTGAGGGAGACCTCCGAGTGGTTAAGAGGTTACTAGGTAATATTGCTAATGGAGAGGAAGAAACTTAAAGAGAGAACATCTTCCATACTAGGTGTTCTATCAAGGGGCACACCTACTCTTTAATTATTGATAGGAATAGTTGCACTAATGTAGATAGTACTAGGCTAGTTACTAAGCTAGGGCTAGCAACCACCCAAATCCTAAGCCATATAAGATTCAATGACTTAGTGATAATGGAGAGTTGTTGGTTGATCAGCAAATCCTCCTCATATTCACCATTGGGAGGTAAGAGGATAATATTACTTGTGATGTTGTCCCCATGGAGGCTAGACATGTGCTATTAGGAAGGACATAACAATATGATAGGGATGTCCATCGCGATGGACATACCAATAAGTATTTCTTCCAATTCAACTCCTAGAAAATTACCTTGGTATCTCTGTTCCCTAGTGAGGTCTATCTAGACCAAATGCATATGAGTAAAAAAAAAAGGGAGGCTGATTTGAAAAAGAAGAAAATTGAAGAAATAAAATAAATTGAAATAATAAAAATAAGTAAAAGTAAGTTAAAAGAAAGATAAGTAAGGATTCCAACCCTCTTATACAAGAGGATGAAATTCAACTTATAAGGAAGGATGAGGTGAGAAACATCCTCCTATTTAGGAAAACTCTCTCTACTTACCATTACCTTGAAACTCATTGTTGAAATAGGATCTATGATTTCCTTTACCCTAATAGATGAATCTAGGAAGAGGTCAAGAATTAGGCCTCATAAAGGTTCATCTCTCCTAACCAACCATTGATACTTATGGCACCATTATTATATAGCATATTGGGTATGATTTTAAATAGAGTCATTTAATTAATTAAACTCTCATATCTTTGTGTGCCTCATATATTTGTACCTGTTTAGTTCCTTAGCACGCTTCAATACTTGTATTATCTATTTGCATTTAGGATACTTGAATATTCCATTATACATGACTTGATGGGTAAGCAATTTAATTTCTTGGCTAAAAATTCATTACCATAACACTAGTCTTGGTGACTTTATGGAGGGGTCTAGATACCCCCTTCCATATATTGGTGGGTATCATACCCATCCAGGATAATGCTTGACATGAATCCATCAAATATAATCCTAGGAACTATCCAAGGTATCTTCTATAGAAAAAATCAAGGATAAAAGCTCATAAACTTAATTGAACTCCATGTTCTTCTATTTTGCTCTCATATGAGTTATAGGTTTGTTACTCTCTACTACCTCTTGTGTTTCATTTTTTTGTTATTACATATTGTTTAAATTCTTTGGAAGATTCAAGAGGTTAGTATTTGACCATGACATTCCCATTGTTTCCATTCATTAATAACATCTTATCTACTCACTTATATCCTTATTTACAGATAAAGTTGAGCTTATACATTTGAGGACAAATGCTTTGAAGGGGAAGGAGTTGATGTAAAGGTTCCAACAATAGAGAAAGACTAGTTGTAGAAACCTACTAGGCTTATTGGGCCATCACCAAAATAAAAATTAAGCAGCTACAAGAAGAGGTGGAGACCTTCAAGAGGAACACCCTTAAGCCCAATCTATCCCTTCATTTTCCCTACATACTTTAGAATGGTTTTAGGACTCTTTTTATATTTTAGAAGTAGAAGATCCAAGACATGTATAGAATGGATCCATTTTTCCAAGGCTGCCCCATGCTAGACACCACCCTTGTCTATAAATAAGGTCTTCTAATTTGGATATGAAGATTTATTTGAATGAATTGAGAGTTTTTTTACTTAAAATTTTGAGAGCTTTTCTTTACCTTTTTCTCCTCTAGAACCAGATTTGGGGTTGAGGAACCTCCTCATTCACAGCAACTCATGGTGGCGAAGAAGAAGCTCTTCCAAGTTAAACTTCAATCCGGTTCCATTCTTCCTCCAAAGTGTAACCTCTATTAATCTAGAAAAAGCACCTTTTTCCATCTTTGCATCGTCAGATTTTTACCATTATTGAGTTTCAAGATGTGAATACCAATTTTTGTTCAATTTTTTTTAATTTAATTGCAATAATAAATGAAAATTAACATAAAAAATGTAAAATGTTGTGATAAATAGAAAGAAAAAAAATATATTTTGAACTCAAAGCCTAAACTAGCAAAAAAAAATTAATCAAAAAGAATAAAAAATTAATAAAGTGAGAAAAAAAATATAATAATAAGTAAAGATAAATAAAAGTTAAAATAATAAAAAATAAAATAAAATAAAATACTATTTTGTTAGAATTAATTAATAGTTAGTTAGATATAATTAGAATTAAAAAATTAATTAGAGCTTAGCTGAATAAAACCATGGTTAAGCTAATTTGGTTAGGGGTATAAATGGATAAAATCAAACATCCAAAGGGGAGGTGTTGATTCTGAAAAATTTTCATAAACCGCTGCTAGATTTTCTCTCTTCTATCTCTGATGTTATTGTCGAAGGAAGAAGATAAGCACATACTTCTCGGAAGAATTTCCATTGTAGAGCTCGCTTCATTTCTCAATCAACGAAGGAGAGCAACCTGTGCATTCCAAAATTAACGTCGTCCAGGTTAGAGTCCTTGCACACATTCTCCTTCTCCTGCTGTGCTATCAGATTCTGGTTAAGTGTTGTTCATCGCGATTCTATCTTGTTTCTGCTCTGTAACTTGAATGAATCATGAAGTAAGGAATGAATCTATTTCAATGTGTAAAGATTGGAGAAATTAAAAGTATATCTAAGCAGATGAGGACACATTGTTACTGCCTTTATTTCCGTTTTCTGCATGCGAATCTTAAATTTGAAGTTCTTAGTTGAGTTACGTGTGAGCTTTACGCATCTGGATTCAGTTTCTTTGATATGGTTACTACGCATGCTTAACTCATCCTCTACATACTGTGTTGCATTTAGCTAGCAGGATGCAGCGAACAGGAATTTAAATTATCTGATAAAAAACTCTTAATTGCTATAAAGAGTTAGCGAACTCATCTATTCGAGTTTCTCCAATCCCTAGGTGGATATGTGGATACTTTAATAAATAGATAAAGAAAATTAGAAATATTTGTGGTTGTCTGTGATGCTTGCTTCCTTAAGCTCAGAGAATTCCTTATGAAAGCTTCCTCACTCTTTCCGTGAAAAATTCTCTGCGACCCTGCCTTTTGGCTCGTTTGACTTGCTTCTAAAAAGTATTTTAGGCTCGTAGCTTTTGGCTGTGGGGAGGATAAGTTAGGAACAAAGTGTTCAAAACATAAGTAGTTAATCAGGTCTAGAGAGGCACCAAGAGTTATGCCTCCAAGGAAATTTTCATGCAAAGCTTTCCCTGTGTCTCCCATAGGCTAGTTAAACCTCAGTTTTAAGCTGAGTGTCTTTTGCTCAATCCTACTCAACTCCCTCCATGACATTGTACTGGAAATTTCAATCACCACTAGGTTTGGTGCAGCAGCGTTAAAATCTTGTCTTAGGGGCCAATTTTTAGTGATTACCAAAATTAGAACCCAGCTAGTCAGGTGATAACAGTAAAGATTAAATTTAAACACACATAGACTTGTAGTAATTCAGGAAGGGAGATTGCACTAGTGGCCATTTAGTTCAGAACCTGAGTCATAGGTGAAATGTTGGCGCCAATAATCACCTCTCTCAGAGTGTCAATGCTGCAGCTTACAGACCTTGATCCATCCAGTATTTCCCCCCTACAAGGATAGAAAGCCAAAGGATCAAGGAAGGGGAGTAGAAACGATTCCAAATACTTCTCCCTCACCAAACCTGTCATAATAGTAAGCTCAGACCAGTCACAGCAGTTAGCTCGACCTTAGGCTGGGTAAGCTTTGTTCCTTAGCCTGAAAAGAGTTAGGTGAACATGAAGAAAGCCCGGGTCAGAGAGCTAATAAGGGCTCTTGATCAGTGTGCTAAGGATGCAAGTATTGAAGCACATAAAGGCTGGGTAGGTATTTGAGTTATGATCACAGACCTGCCTTGGTAGTTAATCCAGCATCAGATTCTAATATACTATGGCTCCTAGGCTGAATAGGAAACAAATTAGCCTGAAGAAGCTCAAGAAAGGGAGTTGGAATAGCTTCTACTCAATGTGCAATTAAAGTAAATGGTGAAACTCATGATTGAGGGGGAAAAGGGTTAGATAGGTGTCTAATTCACATACCTAGGATAGGCATGACAGTGAACTCAGCACTTGGCTGTACACTTTACTGCTCATTGGCTAAATAGACAATGAATTAACTCAAAGGAAATTAAGGGAGAAATCTGAGGATTGTTCTTGATGTGTCACTGATAAAAATTCTGAAAACTAGGTGGATGCTTGATCCAAACATCCAAAACTGTCGTGTCAGTGATCACAGTGCACAGTTCTTAATTTCAGGATATATCAGATCGTCCTATGATATGGCACCAGGGTTGATGGATAAGGCTGTGATCTGTGATGATGAGTGAGTCTCGAGTGGCGTGAATATGCAAAGTTCAATTGCTTATGAGTTGTTTCCTGCTAGCCCCTAGATGGCGAAGATAAGTGATGAGACGGTGTTTAATGCCGGCTATAAGTAGGGCTCTGACAGCAAGGTTGCCTGTGCTGAGATGAACATGCGCATAGTCTTAAGAGAAATCCCAACCTCGGCCAACGTAGATTATGAGAGGATAGTCCTTAGTGTATACTGTGATGTCAGATTCATCTCTGGTGATGTAGGTCCTGATATTAATAGTTAAAATTGGGGCCAATATTGAGTTGTTAAACTCTGATATCGCCAAGGAGGTGTGCTGCCATTTTGCCTAGTGCCCTGAGATGATACTAGGGGCCAGGGTCATATGTTAGGCTATCCCACTGATAGGATTCAGGAATGCATGACCTTGAGGTGTGTCCTTACAACCAAGTTGGAAGTTTACCTTACTGAAGACTCCTTAAAATTTTAGAAAGTATTAGAAAGTATTAGGTATGATCGTGGAGTCGCCATCAAATTTTTATTTTGAAAGGAAAAATATCAAGGCAAAATTTTCTAAAACTCACGTGTGCAGAAGATTTAAGCCAAACATAAGTTACACCTGAACCTTTACGAATTTTAAAATAAAAAACGGTAAAGAACGCTACTTGTTTGTATTAATACAAAACGGTAAAATACAAAACCCACTGATAGGATTCAGGAATGCATGACCTTGAGGTGTGTCCTTACAACCAAGTTGGGAGTTTACCTTACTGAAAATTAGGAGGAAGGATGCCTGCGAATAGTTGAAATTAAATAGTAGGATACAAGCAACTATTGCAAGGATGGAGTTATGGCTCCAGGCTGAGTATATACTGTATCAACATGATGAAACTGTCCGCAATAAATAATTTGCTTGACCTTGAAGAGTAGGTTATTAGGTCTGTCAGTCCTGAGAGATGATTAGATGACAAAACTGTTTTCTGCCTTAACCTTTGTCATCGTTTAGGCATTGATGGTCCCTATGGTGTCATGGTGTTAGTCTTACCTGGCTTTACACATCCTTTCACCTGCTCAGATGTCAGCTCATCCAAGTGGAATGAGGTGCCGATACCTAACTCACTCAAAGAAGCCTCACACTGTGTTATTGCTGGAAAGGAATGGAATCAATGGTCTCGGAAATGGCCTAAGGCAATGCAACATCCAACAATTCATTTTGGAGTGTAGACTCTCTCGGTTCAAATAAGGTTGATGATCAATTCCCAAAGAAAAGTTAGGCTTCTATGTTTTCTTTGCACGAGCAATGGAAAGATTCAAACCTCAAAGGCAATGCTGCCCCTGGCTGAGGACCTAAAAATGGTCAATTCTTGCATTGAATCTATAGCTTATAAAGCATGTATTGATGTATGAAATCCCAATATTCAGTGCTGGTTTTGTTGAATAGTTGGGAATAATATGATCGTTCAGCAGTTCACATTCTTCCTATGCTCACCAGCATATAGACATCAGCTTGGCTCTATTTTAAGCTGCATTTCTTTCTGTACCTAGTTAAGAAGTGATGATTATCATGTTCTGGTGCTATGATGTGAGCGGTGGGGTACCAGTCTTGGCAGAGGCCCTTGAATACTACGTTTGGGCCAACTTGGGCCATTGCAACCAAGGTCCATGAGCCATAAACACTGGGTAACCATGATAAGGAATCCCAACTACCTATATGTTAAACCCCTAATTTCGATTGCCCTAAATATTGAACCCAGCCTTCAAATTTTAAACATTGGGCCTATGGGGCCAATTCAATTCAAATTTTTTTAGCTTATTAGGCCTAATATTTTTATTTAAAACACATTTTCTTGTTTCTTTTTGAAATAAAAAATAATCTCAGTTTTGTTAGTTTAAATAATTGGGCCTATAAGTCCAGTTTAATTTTTTTTGACCACCTTACTAAAAAAAATAAGAATGTAGAGACAACCAAGTTTTTTGAAAATTATATTTAAATTATGTTTTATTCCGCTTGAAATCATTTTTGTCCCTTTTCACAAAATTCTAAATGTTTAAAAATGTGCATGACGAATTCTAATACAAAAGTGTAGCATTCTCTACCGTTGTGTTTTAATTCATACAGATTTAAGTGCAGTTTATATTTGACGTGAACCCTATCTACATGTGAATTTTAGGAAATTGCACTTAAATCAATCCTGCTTAAGAATCCTTTCCACTTTTTCCTCAAAATTATGAATTTTCTAAAATTTACACGATGAATTCTAATACAAACGAGTAGCATTCTCTATCGTTCTATATTTTAATTTATATAGAGTTGGTTGCGGCTTAAGTTTGGCTTGAATCTTATGCACATATGAATTTTAGGAAATTATATTTAAATCGATTCTGTTTGAAATCATTTCTAATTTTCTAAAATTCGCATAACAAATTTTAATACAAACAAGTAGCGTTTTTTACCGTTCTGTATTTTAATTTGTACAGAGTTAAGTGTAGCTTATGTTTAGCTTGAACTCTGTGCACATGTGAATTTTAGGAAATTATATCTAAATTGATTCTGCTTAAAATCATTTCTAATTTTCTAAAATTCAAATAACGAATTTTAATACAAACGAGTAGCATTCTTTATCGTTTTGTATTTTAATTCACACAAGTTCAAGTGCAGCTTAGTTTGACTTGAACTCTGTTCACATATGAATTTTAGAAAATTGTATTTAAATCAATTTCGCTTAAAAATTATTTTCATTTTTTTCTTCAAAATTCTAAATTTTCTAGATTTCGTATGACGAGTTCTAATACGAATGAGTAGCGTTTTCTATCATTCTATATTTTAATTCGTACAAGTTCAAGTGCAGCTTATGTTTGGCTTGAACTTTGTGCACATGTGAATTTTAGAAAACTATATTTAAATCGATTCCGCTTAAAAATCCTTTCCATTTTTTTCTCAAAATTCTAAGTTTTCTAAAAATTCTTCGACAAATTTTAATACAAACAAGTAGCGTTCTTTACCGTTTTGTATTTTAAAATTCGTAAAGGTTCAGGTGTAACTTATGTTTGGCTTAAATCTTCTGCACACGTGAGTTTTAGAAAATTTTGCTTAATTAAACTACACTTAAAATAGTTTCCGTTTTTTTCCAAATCTCCTAAACAAATCACACAACAAATTCTAATACGAACGATTAACGCTCTCTACCGTTATGTATTTTAATTCATACAGGTTTATGTGTAACTTTCGCTTAGCTTGAATTCTATTTGCATCCAAGTGAATCTTTCTCAAACTTCTCTATTTTTCAAAGTTCTGTTATTATTTCAAGAGATCAAGTCTCTTTACCATAATTACGTAGTTTTCAGTTTCCTACTGCACTAGGGAATACGTAGGAGCAGGACAAACTTCTATCAAGCATTCTTCTACAAACTTGTTTTTATTTAAAGGGTCAAATAATTTTCAAAATACTAAAATCACACGCTCAATTTAAGGGTACCATTCTCCAGAATGTATGAATAGGATACTAATACCTTCCATATTCATAATCAACTCTCGAACCCAGAACTCTTCCTCTGTTAGGATTTTTTTTTCTTGATATTTTTTCTTTCAAAATAAAAATTTGATGGCGACTCCACGATCATACCTAATACTTTCTAATACTTTCTAAAATTTTAAGGAGTCTTCATTTTCATTGTAATTACAGTTATGATATAAGCAAAATTTTTCAATGCTCTCATCCTTCATCTAAAATTTTGTTCTCACATTGATATAACCAAGATCTCCATCTTTCTACAAAGTATTAAACATGTCCTTATCATTGCACACATGCATGTTAGTAGCAGAATCTAACACTCATTTAAAATAATTTTCAATAGAATTATCATTGACATTCTTTACATGATACAGCCCTCCATTATTTAAGGATGCAATTACATAAACATTTTCATTAAGCTATTTTAGATCTTCAAGTATTCTCTTAACATTGGATGTTGAGACTATATATGCCTTTTTTTTTTTTTGCAATAGTAATACTTCACCTCGTTAAGATCTCTTTTTGCAAACTTTCTTTGTTGTCCATCTCACCAACGAAAATTATTCTTTCCTTTTTGTGAGTTTTTGACAGTTAAAATCTTTTCATTGTTGGAATGATTGTCTCTTTTCATTTTTTGATCATCTCGAAGGATGATAGTTACATCATCTAACTTGATTGTATTCTTCTCAGTTAATAAGAATCTCACCAATTATCTATATGATTAAGGTAAAAAAGCTAATAAAGTAATTGCTTGTTATTCATCACTTATCTTTTCTTCCATATTTGACAGTTGATATATTAGGCAATTAAACTCATTAATATAATCATGCAGATTACCTCCTTCCATTCTTATTGTGTACAAGTCTATCCTCAAGTATAGGCGATTGGTTAGTGACTTTTATGCATAAATCTCCCTTAACCTTTTTCATATCTCCTTGAATATTGTCTTGTTCGACGTAGTGTACTTGATTGTAAGAGCAAGTGTGAATTGAATAGTATTTGTAGCTTTCCTTTGAATAGTCTTCCACTTTTACATGTTATCCCATCAGGCTTTTCTTCTTCTAGAGAAGCATCCAAACCTTGTTGTACTAAAATATCTTTTATTAAGCATTGCCACATAACGAAATCTTCCTTTCGCTCAAAGAGCAGTACCTCATATTTCACTACACTAGTCATGGTATAGAGTAGTTGTTAAAGGAAATCCATTAAATAAAATAAAAAAGTACATCTAAGTTATTGATGATATAGAAACCTTGATGAAAAAACTACATCTCTCACTTTTCTTCTTGCAACCACAAGTTTCTTCCTTTCTTGAATCAAAGCTCTTAATACCAGTCGTTGGGCAATGGAAGATATTTATCAAAGTCACACAATAGAAAATTAAACAAAACACACAAAAAGAACACAAATTTAATACGGTTTAATCACTTCAACTTACTTCCATGACCCCAAAAATAATAAAAATGACTCCACTAAAAAAATATTTGATTACAACGTGCTATCGAATAACTCAATAACACTTTCTCTAATGTACAGACTCTCTTTTTAGGTAGGTATTTCTATTCAAAAATTAGACCTCTATTTATAAGGAGCAGATCTCCCTTTATTGGTTAAATTAATCAATATAAGACTTAGCTCACACATATAACATAACAGACATCAAAAAAGAATTTGTGTGCTTTATTCTTTTGTTCTTAAAAAAAATAGAGAAAAAAACAATTATCCTTAATCTAATGAATACAATGAAAGTTATGCATAAGTGTTTGACAGAATGACAATCAACTTAACTTGTAGATAAGAAAAGACCAAGTTCTCTTTGAAAGTATTAATTGAATTGCTCAGCACATTATCTATTATTTATATTAAATGTTGAATATATATATATATAATCTTATATTGAATTAAATAAATTAATATTAATATTAATATTAATAATTCGAATATATACTTTAAATTAATAATTATTATTAATTTATAAAATTAAATAAAAATTAATATCTAATATTAATAATACAACATCCAAAACTAAAGCCAAAGTGAAATACAAAGGAATAAACTAAAAGTCTGATTAACCATCAAATATTTTGTACTTTTATATTAGTCACATGATTATTGCTTTCTTTCCAAGTAATAAGCCTTATAACAAATGAGAATAATTTGTTTTGGTTACAGAAATAGATCTTGTTGATTGTTAGGAATCAAGTACTTTAATTTTCATTTTTTAAGGTATTTACCATTTTACCCCAGTTAAAAAATTTTATCATAGCCATGTCAAGCTTGTTAAATTTTTTTATTTTTATACCAAATTTAGATAAATCATAAAATACAGAAAGATATAAATTTTCATAATATTTTTTATTCTAGAAGATATTTAATATACATGGATGTCAAAAATAGAACTATTTGTCTTTTTGAAAAAACATTAGCTATATTTGATGAAATAGTTGAAGTGGGTGCAGGTATGTTAAAAAAATATTAATATCTTCAATTAATAGAAAGTTATAATATTATAATATAATTTTATATAATTTTTAATAAAAATTAAATTAAAATATATGTAACAGATATTATAGACAAATTTTTTATTTTCTTGTTTTTAAAAAAGTAGAGAAATGAACAACTATTTTTAGCTGAATGAATCCCATAAAAATCATGAAATAAGTAAAATGAGAGTCATGCATAAATTGATGGCATGACAATCAACTTAACTTGTAGATAAGAAAAGATCAAAATCTTTTTGTAAACGTTAATGGGATTGCTCAACACTTCATCTATTATTCATATTTAAAGCTCAATACATATTCATATATAATCCTATATTAAATTAAATAAATCATACAATTAGTATTAATACTTTGAATATATACTTTAAATAATTAATAAATATTAATTTATAAAATTAAATAAAAACTAATAATTAATATTAACAATATAACAGCTAAGATTAAAACTGTAATGAAATTTAAAAAAATAAATTAATAATATATTTTTAATATATAAACTATCAAATATCTTATACTCTTGTATTAGTCACAGGATTATTACTTTCCTCCTAAGTAATAAACCTTCTTTCGAATGATAATGATTTGTTCTAGTTACAAGAATAGATCTTATTGATCTTGAGGGTTAGATATTTTTATTTTAATTTTTTAAAAAAATATTTATAATTTTATCTCAATTAAAATCTTTTATTATGTTTATGTCAAGCTCGTTAAATTTTTCTATTTTGATACCAAGTTTAGTAATAGATTATATAATATAGAAAGACATGAATCTTTAGAATATTAGTTTTTTATTTTCGAAATCATTCTATTCATACAATTAATCTTCAATATACATGGATATTTAAAAATTGAAAAAGCAATAGTTGTATTTGAGGAATTGTTTGATGTTGGTACAAGTATGTTAAATAATAAATTATTAATGTTTTCTTTTCAAAGAAAGTTACAATATTATAACATATTTATATACTTTTTAAAGAAAACTGAGTTAGAATATATGTAATATATTGAAAAATGGAAGGTATTTTCCAAAGACACATAATAGAAAAATAAATGAAGCTTAAAGATATGACATAAATTTAACGTGATTTGGTCACTTTAACCTATTTCTATTTTCTAGTGTATAGATTGTTTTTTTAGATAAATATTTTTATTTAAAAAGTTAAACTTCTATTTATAAGAGAAAGATCTTTCTTCTTAGATTAAACTAATTAATGTAAAATTTGGTTTGCACACATAACATGACAAATATAAGAGAGGAATCTCTATTTTTTCGTGTTCTTAAGAATATGGAAAGAAGAATAATTATCTTTGCCGAATGAGTAAAATGAGAGTCATGCAACCAGTAAAATGAAAAAGTAAAATAAGAGTCATGAATAACTGCTTGATAGAATGAAAATCACCTTAACTTGTAGATAAGAAAATATCAAAGCATAATTGAATTGCTCAACCCTTCATCTACTTTTCATATTCAATGCTTAATACATATACATATATAATGAGGTATTAAATAAAAGAAATCTTATAATTAATATTAATTTATAAAATTAAATAAATAATAATAATTAATATTAATAATGTACTATCCAAATACTAAAACCACAATGAAAATCAAAGAAATAAATTACTAGTCTATTTCTAATATATAATTTACAAAATATCTTGTATTCTTATATTAGTTACAGGGATGTTATTTTTCTCTTAAGTAATAAACCTTATCTCAAACGAGAATGATTCATTTTGATTATAGGTATAGATTTAGTTGATCTTGAAGGACCATGTCTTTTAATTTTAATTTTTAACATAATATTGATAATTTTATACCAATCAAAATATTTTGTCATTATTATGTCAACCTCATTAAAAAAATTTATTTTGATAATAAGTTTAAAAATAGAGATCATGTAATACATAAAGGCATAAATCTTAAGAACATTAATTTTTTTATTTTAAAAGTTATTTTACTCATATAATCAATCTTCATGATAAAAACCCAAATTATTTATCTTTTTGAAGAAATATTAGCTATATTTTAGGATTGATGCTAGTGCAAGTATGTCAAAAATAAATTATTAATGTCTTTACTTAAGAAAAAGTTATAATATTATAACATTTTTTTATAATTTTAAAAAAAATTGAGTTAAATTATATGTCACATATATTATAAAGAAATTTGTATTCTATATTTTCTTATTCTTAAGAAAGTGAAAAAAAAAAAAACAATTATATCTAATGAGTACAATGATAGTCAACCAACGAGTAAAACAAGAGTCATGCATACCTACTTGGTAGAATGATAATCACCTACTTGATATATATATATATATATATATATATATATATATAAGAAAAGATTAAGATTTCTTTAATTACTCAACACATTATCTATTTTCATATTAAAAATTTAATACACATACATATATAATTCTGTGTTAAATTAAATAAATTTTATAATTAATATTAATAATTTAAATATATACTTAAAATAATTAATTAATATTAATGAATAAAATAAGATAAAATAATAATTAATATTAATAATATAACAATCAAGACTGAAGCTACAGTGGAATTTAAATTTAAAGAAATAAATTAACAGTCTATCTTTGATATGTAAAACTATCAAATATCTTGTACTATTATATTAGTCAAAGGATTATTGTTTTTCTCCAAGTAATAGATTTTTTCATGCATGAGAATGACTTATTTTAGTTACAAGAATAGATCTGGTTGATCTTGAGGGCTAGGCACTTTAATTTTTATTTTTTAAAAAAATATTTATAATTTCATTCCAATCAAAATATTTTGTTATGGCTATGTGAAGCTCATTAAATTTTTCTATTTCGATACTAAATTTATAAATAGATCATATAATATATGAAGACATAGATCTTCAGATTTTTTTTTAATTCTAAAAGTCATTCTACTTATACAATTAATCTTCAATATATATGGATGCTAAAAAAATTATTGTTTATGTTTTTGAAGAAGCATGAGTTGTATTTGACAAAATGCTTTATGCTTTTACAAATATGTCAACAAATAAATTATTAATGTATTACTTAATAGAAAGTTATAGTATTACAACATATTTTTATATAATTTTTATTGATAATTTAGCTAAAATATCTATAACAAAAATCATAGAGAGATCTTTATTCTTTATTTTCTTATTCTTAAGAAAGTGGAGAAAAAAAAACTATGACCCTTGGCCTATTGAATACAATAAGATTCATGCAATAAGATAACAGTCATGCATAACTCCTTGATAGAATGATAATCAACTTACACTCCAAAATAATTTTTTTACAAAGATTTATTAATTGGAATTTAATAAACTTTTGATAAATCTAATAATATCCACTATTTTATAAATCCTACGGTAAATATTAAATATTACCTGCGGTTTACTTTGAAATCCAACTAAGAAGGGTTATGTATGAAACCCTGGACATTACACGGTTGTATGAAATTGTATAGCATCTTTTATTTTCCTTCATTTTTTTTTTCTTTCTTTGTGTGTCTCCTCAACCCTAATTCGGTCTTTCTCCTAAATATATCATTTAAGTCCCTCAAACCTTTAATTCTTTTGGTGTTGTCATCCTTTAATTGTATTAATAAGGAATTGTGGTGTTCTTTCGTAACCCTAGCACTTGTCATTTTCAAAGCATTCTGAGAGGGAGTTTTCATGCTTCCATCTTCGGATAAAGGGATTGCATATCCTTCCCTTAGGTTTCTGAAATTTTTTGTGTTTGATTCTTCTTCTACAAATCTTAACATTGATTCTTTTCTCTTTAATTTTCAGTAAACTTGTGAAAATTTCTCTTCAATTAGTTCAATCATTTCGTGATTATTATAATTGTTCATTGCATTTGGTAATTTCTTAGGTAAGTTGTTAGAATGCTTTCAATCTTGCTTATTTTTATTGTAGAAATTTTTATATATTGAAAAAATTCTTAATCGTATGCCCTGTTTTTATGCAATTGTTAAACAAATAGTATACATAGGTTTATTAGAATTAAATTGTTATGTATGTTTTGGTTGCATTCATTATGCGAGTAAATGATTTCCCAAGGTGTAGTAATTTTGACGATGATGTTAATTTAATTTTGGTTTCAGGAATACGGAAATGAAACATGTGAAAGCAGGGGGCAACTAATAATCAAGAGAATTTGAAAAATTAGTTTCCCATAAGTGCATCTAGAAAATCAAAAGGATGATATTCATCTTTTCACAATGTGACAAATCTGGTGGGTATTGTCATTCTAAGCTTGCCATATGCTATATCCCAACTTTCATGGTATATATTCTATATACATGTTTAATACTTTAATTATTAGAATTATTAAATGTTTAATTTTGACAGGGATGTATGGGAAATGGTTCACAACTAAAAGTGGTTTCTCTCAGTTGTAACAAACCCTGTAAGCCAAATTTTAGTTACAAGAAACTTTGTGGCTGCTCAAGTTATTGCAGAAATTGGTCGGAAAGAGAGTGCAATTTTAATGTTCTCATTGGACTCGTATATTATTTGATTATATTTTTAATGCTATATAAGCGTTTGACATGTGGCATCCAATTTTCCAAAATGCTAAGGCCACCTTACTTCTTGGTTTCTGGTGCACTAAGCATGGCAAGTCTTGCTTGGAAATCCATCTCATATGCTTTTGTTAATCCATTCTCTCTCTATTCCTTTCTATGTCTCAAGTACCTTATTTTTTGGTTAGGAATGAAATACCAATTTTTTTAGTTTAACTTTTCATCGAAATGGATTAATTAACCTTAATATCATGTTGAATACAAGCTTACAAGTCAGCCTTGTTGAGGAGATCCATGAAGAGGTTAAATGTTACATGATGGATCTACTCATTTCCCTTAACCTTCCTTGGTCTAGCTTATGCAGATATTTATGGTCTATTCAGAAGGGTGAGGTGGGGATCTTGTTTATAGAAGGTGAGACGCTACTTCCTGAAAATTATAACCATTTTAGATCGAAAATTTTAAAAATATAAAATTGAATAGTAGGACGAAATAAATATAAAGTACAATATTTGTTCTTCATCATATTTATGTATATGCCATTGTTGATTAAATATAAAGTACAATATTTGTTCTTCATCATATAAAGTACAATATTTGTAATCATTTCTCTTCTTTTTTTACCTTGGCCTATTATCTAATTCAGAAGTTGAGCAGGTTAGATCTAAACTGGTTCAGTTAATCCTTGTAAAGAAAAATTATTCATGACATCACCATAAAAATTGTTTAAGTGAATAACATATCTTTTTAACACAAGGACATTTTTAAGTGAATACTTTAGATCTGAAGGTTGTGCTGGTTGCATTTGGACAAAGTTGTCTTTATGTCCTACATGGAGCACTCCTCAAAGGGAAATTACATTTTCATCTTAACAAAGCAACTTGTATATACAATAATTTTGACAAATCCATTGTTATTCATATATAAACTAATGAATGTTAAAAATCTATATAATTCTACGTTTAAATATTATATTATATATATATATATATTACATTGCTTATCTTTTCATATAAATGCATTGATATTTTAATTTTTCTTATTTTTTTTATTATTTAATCTACTTTGTCTTGTGTTCAGACGTTAGTAAATGTTATTATGTAGCACAACACTCTAGGAGAAACTTGTGTTGTTTCCTTGCTCTTATAATTGCATACGTAAAAGCTATTAGTTTTGTTAAAAGATTATTTTTTTTAGAAATTTTTACCTTATATTTGGATGAAAGATTTTTAAATTTTAAAAATTTTAAAATAAAAATGAGTAAATACTAAAAAAAATAATACATATCAGAGAAATTATAAATAATAATTTAAAATAGAAACAAAATAATAAAGAATTTTAAAAATTCTTTTCAAACAAAAATCATTTGAAATTCACTTCATTTAATGAAAAATATTTAGATAAAGATTTATAGCATTTTTTAAAAAAAAAATTCTTATTATTTAAATACATAAATTTTAGTAATTCAAAATTATTTTATCCAAATTATGGTTTTCTTACTCTTATAATTGTTAAAAGTGATATTTTTATTAATATGAATAAAATAGAATCCTTATTATTAACGATGAAGGCATTTATTATACTTTCTTCTTTCACTGAACATCGTTCCACCATTATCTAGCATTGGTGATTTTTTTTCTTGTATATTCTTATTTTAATATTTTAAATTTTATCTAAATTTAAAATACTCATCAATTGCAAGAAAATTTTACGCTGTTTGTGGAAATTTTACTGTTTATGAAAATAAAACATCGTTCCACCCTTAATTCTAATTTCACCGTTTATGGAAATTTTACGGTGCATCTGATAGTTGGACAAATTTGTTTACGGGGAATCTGGGTTCATGTATAAACATTCAACATTCTACATAAGGTTACACTTTTTGTCTATTTTTTTTTATTCTAAAGGTTTTGTTTTCTATGGTAATTGAGATTAAATTATTTTACTATACCTAATCCCCAAATTGTATAATGTAGAGCGTTCAAATGCAAGCGAATTTTTTCTGATTCTTCTGCATGCATCGTTGTATTTCTACGTTTTGTACGACCATTGCATGTATTGTATTGTCCTGTTATGTTTATATTTTTTTCATTTTTTATAATTTTGAATATATTTTTTAAATATTTTTAATTTATTTGATACTAAATTTTTATGTGCAGAAATTATTACAAATATATTAACCCACAATGCAATGTTGAAAGAGTTTTAGCATACCTTAAAGTTGTTCTATTTTTTTATTTTTTTTAACTTTTATTTTTTAGTGAGAATTAATGTTAGATTTAAGTATTGAATATTGTCTTATCATTATAATGTTGATGTTGAATAACAACTTTATAAATTAATGCATGTTTTAATATAAATTTAATTTTTAGTATAATTTTTTAGGTTTTTCTTATTTTTTTTATAAAGTAAAATAATAATAATAAATCATAGTTTAAATTGATAATTATAAAATATATTAGTAAAGGTTTATTGTCATTATTACTAATTTAGTAAAGGTTTATCGTGAGTAAATAACAAAGTTTAAATGGTTAAAAAATAAGAAATAAGTTTCAGAAGTTTTCCTAATTGTATATAATTAATAAGGATTTAAACTTTCAGAAAATTTTTAAAATTTACTAAAGATTACAATAAATTCTAATTAAATTTCAATACCCAAACTTACTTAAAATCGTTGGTTATCAAATTGTCACACACAATTTATTAATGGTTTAATCAACCTTAGATAAATAATATAACGAAGATTTAAACCTTTGGTAAAATAAAACATAACCATTGTTAAAGCTTATTTTTTTTTTTAGTGTTAACTCTTAGATATAAAAAGATCAAGATCTCTATACAAGCATTAATAGAATTGTCCAACTCATCATCTATTATTAATATTAAAAGCTCAATACATATACATATATAATTATGTGTTAAATAAAATAAATATTATAATTAATATTAATAATTTAAATATATACTTTAAATAAATAATTTATTTATAAAATTAAAAAAAAAACTAATGATTAATATTAATAATATAGTATTCAAGATTGAAGTTATAATAAAATTTAAAGGAATAAATGAACTATCTATTTTTTATATGTAAACTACTAAATATCTTGCAATCTTATATTTGCTACAGGATTATTGCTTTTCCTCTAAGTGATATACCTTATCACATATGAGAATGATTCATTTATATTATAAGAATCTTGTTGATCTTGAGAATCCATGTTTTTTAATTTTAATTTTTTAAAAAGAATATTTATAATTTTATCTCGATCAAAATGTTTTTTTCATGATTATATCAAGTTGATTAAATTTTTCTATTTTGATACCAAGATTAGAAAAGATCATATAATGCAGGAAGGCATAGATCTTCAAAATATTTTCTGATTTTGGAAGCCATTATACTCATACAATTAATCTTCAATATAGCTAGATACTAAAGATAAAATAATTAAAAAAAAAAAGATTGGCATATAAGATAATAAATTGAGTACAGAAATATGAGACCCTTATCTTTTTGTGTGGTACTCTAAAACAACTATTTAAACCAGTATGCAAATATATAATTATATAGGTATTATGGAGAAAATTTTTGTATTGATAAGATCCTATACCAAGTCAAAATCAAATTTAATATCTGGTTTGAATTAAGGAAAAATATTACATGTTTTATTCCTGTTTATAAAATTTTTTTAAAAAAGTTTTTGATATACTTTAGAATAAGTTACTAAGATCAATTTTGAAAAGTCATTCGGTTCAAGTTTTCAATGAACTTTTTTGTTAGTGGTTTTACATTTTTGTATCAGATTTATAAAACTTGTATAATTAGATCGTGTAATACACGAAGGCATAGATCTTTGGGATATTTTCTAATTCTAGAAGTCATTCTACTCATACAATTAATCTTCAATATGCATGGATGTTAAAAAAAAGAATTATTTATCTTTTGAAGAAGTATTAGTTATATCTGAGGAAATGACTGATATTGGTGCAAGTATGTCAAAGAATAAATTGCTATTACACCAACCTCAACTCATATCTTCTGTTCCTACACAAATAGTTTATCTCTTTTAAACAATTTTTATTATGATAGACTTTTTAGTTTAATTGGTAACTATTTTTTTTTTCACAATTTTTATTTTTTGATTGTTTTACTAAATTAGTTATTTTTAGTTTTGCTACATTTAATTCATAATTTGAGACTTCATTGTTTCTACTCAATGCAACTTATGATGCATGGAAGATGAGGGAAGTCATATCACAGGGAAGGGTCCTTAGCTTGACATATTTTTCTAAATCTCTATTGCTTGTTCTTGAGCCCATTTGCAGACTTGAAAATGTGAATTTTTTCTTATCTTCAAAAAGTAAACCATAAAAAAAAAATATATAACCAAGGAGTGGAAGAGAAAGTTTACCTTTGTTCAGTGACAAAGAAAGAAAATGTCAATGTTGAGTGCAAAAGGAGATGTAAAGAAGCTAGCAAATATAAGAATATGTTGTGGTTATGAAAGTTAAGAGACAGAGTTCTTAAGCCCACTTGCAGACGTGGATTTTTACTTATCTTCATAAAGTAAGCTATGAAAAAAGTTGAATTCAAGGAATAGGAGAGAGATTTTACCTTTGTTCAGTGGTTGAGCGATTAAGTGCAAGCAAATGTCTATCCTAAGAACAGAAGAGGGTGTGAAGAAGTTGGACAGAAATGAAAGTAAAGTATGGCTATGAAAGATGAGAGATAAAGAAATCCTGTAAAAGAAGAAATTGGACATATCTTTTGTTTATATGAGTAGACAACAAGCCAAATTTTTCTATCAAATATGCTGTATGGAGGTGAGGTTAAGAAAAAGAAAAGATGAAAAGATGAGAAAGTAAGGAAAATGAATAAAAGTTGTTAATGACACGTATAGGGGTATGGGATTTGTTTTCTAAGTAATAGAATATGAATTAATATAATATATATTGTATATTAAATGATGTTGAAATTTTATAGTTAACTATAATTATATTTTACTTTATTTCAAATAACTTTTAATATAATAAAATTTAATTTTTTATCAAAATTTACTAATATACTTTTATTAATAAATAAAAAAGTACCTAATAAATGTACAGCCATAATAATTTTACAAATTTCTCTTTTATTTTATTTATTTACATTTTTATTATGTATTTTTTCTTATGAAATGAAAGTTAAAATATTTTTTAATTTTAATTACAACAGATTTTTTAAGATTATCTTAATCATTTAGATCATTACCTTTTAAATAAAATGTATACCTTTGAATTATTTAATTTATATAACGACAAGTTTATTTATGCATCACTAACTTCTCAATGATTGCATATTTAAATTTTTTACTATGTGAAAAATTAAATTAGAAAATACATTGAACTAATTTGTATTTTTATTTATTTAAAAAAAATAAAATTGTTGCAAAACATTTGTAAAATAGAATATCTATAGTAGGGAAAAAAAAAGATAGAAAAAATATTATGATATAAAATATATTAAATTTTAGATATTTCAATTTAAACAAAAAAATTAAAATTTTATCTTTTTATTAAAAAATAGGTAACAAAAACCATTACATTTGCACTATGAATTTTAACATGTATTTTCAACTAAACAACAATTTTATCTTAAAAAAAAAATTAACGTTATAACCAAATAACGTTGATTAAAGGATGGTTTTTAAAATGATAAAAATATCATGCAAGATTTAGTTAAAACATAATAATCGAAACATAATTTATTCAAAATTAAATAAATTTAATTTATAAATATAACATTAATTTTTGTGTAAAAAAATTATAAAATTGCTATAGTATAAAATTAAAATTAAAATATATTTATGTATATTTTAAAATTAATAATCAATACAAATTTAATATCATATTATATAAAATATTACTCATTTAATAAAAAATAATGCATAATTATTAACAAATATAAATTTTAAAAAATATATACAATATTCGACCATGTTAAGACAATCCAAAGTATATTTCTAATTTGTTCTTAAAATATATCAAATGTAATTTTTAAGGTTTAAACCTGTGAAAATCAACTCCAAAATGAGAAGAATTGGTAGGACAAGATCATGAACACCCTTGAATGAAGCACTGGGTGCATTGAGCATCATGAATTAGCTTTCCTCAAACATCAGAATTTGGCTTCGGTACTACAGTGACGGTCAGAATCATATGCACAATGTCAGGTGGAAGTCTTCAACGCATCATAGTGGCCATAACCATGATAGATAACTCGAATAGGGTTATCCTTCCCATACTCTTGACCGTACTCAGCTATAACTTTAAGGTTACTGGAATTCTTATCGTGCATGAACACCGTTATAGGCATCCTAGAACCACAAAATGTCTCGATTAAAATATCTATTTTTGTTAGGCTAATCTATGATTATGGAATCATTATCAGAAAATAATTATAATTTGGAACGAACTAACACTACTTAAAAGCAATCTATAAAGATGAATCATATTTAAAATTCAAGATACTTCCAATATTAGAACCCTACATTTCCATTTACATTATGTCTTCTTAGCTTTAGGCAAATCAAATATGCATGAAAATTTTGCAAATGAAAATTGACTTAACTGTAAAACATGAGAGGACATGAGAAGTTCAGGTTCTCCTCCCCATATATGAGGCTTTCGCATCTGCACTGTATAGGACTCAAAGTCACCTTCAAGAAACCTGTAACGTTATAAACTAAACTGTAAAAATGTTTAGACACAAGAATGTAGTACTAGTGAAAACATATGCTACGACTCTGGAGTAAAATGTCATGAAAATCCCAGTGTTGTTAAATTATGAAGGCCTTTTACTTCCAACCATTTCTAATAACTGAGATCTCCATATAACTATACGTTGAGGAGATTCAGCTTATACAGATCATACAAAACTACAAGCAAAATTACCTCCTTCTAGGTACTTACCACTCAGTGTCTTCCCTCCTCTTGATGAATTCGTCCACAACCTGCAAGATAATTCAGGTTATAAAGAATGGATCCAAATGAAATAATAAGCTTATATAAAAAGGATTTATGTTCACATAACTTGAGCTGGAAATTATGATCTATTGGCACAAATGTTGTTTATGCTCCACCATAGAATTTACATTTCACTACATACTTAGAACAATGAATATGCCAATTAGAATTTGTTAATTAAATGAGCAAGAAAAGTACTTTGGCTCTGAGCTCATCTGCGAGTTCTTTTTGCTTACTGAGACTCGGAGATGGCTCCCCTGTTCTGAGGCTGGCACCATAAACCACAGATCTAAACAAGCATCTCCCGTCACCTGGTATACCTGCAATAAATAAACAATTCATAACACAAGTTACAAGGAATTATAAGGAAGAATTTTGTTAAGCTGCGCGTGTGCTACATGCTATGATATATGTGCATGAGAAAGCTTCATAAATTACTACCTTCCGGTTACTACATGCTAAAACAATTACAAGTAACAACTATAATGTAAATATGAAATCTAATTTAAACATCACTTTTAGTTAAACAAATGATACTTTTGTGAGGAAATTAATCCAATCCGTTTTAAAATTCAGAAGTCAATCAGACAAATAATATAGTAGTAATAAAATGAAACAAGCAAGACATACGAATTATCGGAAGGTTGTTACCGAGCGATTTTTCTGGTTGTGGCATCACTTGAACCGCGAAACTAAAGCCAAGCAAGGTACAGCATAAATTGCTTGTCTTTTGAGTTTGGGCCTTGAACTTGGTAGCCACTTTCTCCAAACTCTTCTAATCCTTTTCATCTTTTCTTTTGGTTCATTTGTGGCATAAAATTCAGCACTAAACAACCGAATCCGATTCTTTTTTTTAACTTTTTCTTTCTGCCATTAAATATTTTGTTTCATAAATCAATGGTAAAAATGCAGTTTTTTTCAAAAAAAATATCTGTTTTTTTTTTTCCTTTTTCTGCTGCGATCTTTCTGTAGGTGTAAAGGTGGTAGTGTTTGTGTCATTCGTTTTAGACTTTCAGCTGTTGCTTATTAGATTGGGGTACAATTGTGTAAATTAATAGCTGGGTATAACTATTATATATTCCAACCGTATTTTTATTTCGGTAACTTTTTGCCTGTATGTTCTATTACATATGTAACAATTTTTTTTTCTATCTTTCAGTTCTTTTCGTCTCAATCCATCTTTTTTCAAAATATACAACAATATTTTTTTTCTTAGTAGTTTGTATCACACCGTCACGCGGAGCTTCTTCAGAATCATGCAGTGATTTCAAAATTGGTGGGTGGCTCTCACTCAAGATTTTCGAAGACAAACTCTGCAACATGAGATATTGTAGCTGTCACTTTTGCGCTTTGAGAAACACGTAATGATAGAATTATCAACCAAATTGATTGGACCCCGCAACAAATTGTGGACAAAGCTCCTCAACAGTGTGAATATTGGAATGCTATTATTCTCTCTAGATAAGGAATTGATTCTCTACCCTTCACCTTTGTTCCAAAAATATTTGCTGCATATCTCAAAATAGGTAAAATAGAATAGAAAAAGAAATTATATAATATATAATACGATAAAAATATATTAAAATGAAAATCCTATTAGCATATATAATGATCAAAATTGACCTTTGTTTCTTGTATGAAGTTGTTGTATTTTTATTTTTTTTAATATTTTGAAAACTTAGCATCCTTTGTTCTTTCGACTTTCTTTTTCCAAGTTTTCCGAAACAGTGGTGAATATTAGCAGATGTTTTATATCATTTGAAGTTGATGTCTCTGCATAGAAATGTTGATTTTAACCGTATTAGTATCATTACCATACCAGCTATATTCCATCATATATCTCAGTCAGTAAATTAAGCAGTTCCATTGCCCAGCCTACCTGTAAAAATCCTTGACATGCAGCATCAAGCCATTAATTTAAGTTGTTTGTTTAGTTGATAATGCTAAATAGGTGTGACATAAAGTAGTCAGGGCATTACCTTAACTACTTTGCTCGTGCCCGCACGCTAAACATTAAAGGCTACCTACTTAGAAATTGAAACAATATTGAAAGGAGAAATTAACAAAACTACCTATACATCATCACTTGGATACTTTACCCAATCGTGTTAAAATATAAAAAAATATTCTTTTAATATTAATCTTGGAATAAACTATTATTCTTAATTTATCTTTAAAAATTAGTTATAATTATGATTATTTTTTTTATTTTTCAGAAATGATCATGCAGAAAGAAAATTCAAAGAATAGGCAAGTTTTTTATAAAAAAAAAAAAACATAAAAAGATAAAATTTCTAATGCACTGCTACAATACACTACATCATCCTAGATCTCAAAGTTCACACCACTAATCCACGTATAGGAAAAGAGACTCTGCCACATTATACCACATCAGCCTGTGTCAGCCTAGACTAGGTCACACCACTCTTCGAGGCAGAAGTCACTCTTCGAGGCAGAAGTCTATCGCTATCCTGAAAACATATTTCATTCTTATCTCTATGTTAAATGGAAACAAGCGATATCATTGTCTAATCAACAAATTAACGGAGTTATAAGGTAAATTATAAAATCAATAGAAATCTTTGATTTCTAATCAATATTTGTTTAACAAGTTCATATGTTCTTTATGTTTCTCTTGATTTTACATACCTTACATCATAATCGGAGGAGGAGGTAGTAACTTAAGAGAAACAACATCATCGTTAGAGACATTACGTGATCATTAAATAGTAATAGAATAAGAATAAATGATTAGCAATTGACTCAAATTATTCAAAAGAGTTGAAACAAAGTTGGAATAAAATTATAAGAAAAATCAAAATATCATATCTTTCTATACTTGAACCCATATTTGTGTCATTTTATCTTTAAATTGCTTACTCTTGATTTGTTCCTTTTTACATTCATTTTACATATTTCTAAACAGTTTTTTTTCTAAACAATAACAAAAATTTTAAATATCCCTTTCTATATGTATTTATTCATGAATAAAATTTTATACGCATAGTAAACGCACAACACCTCTGATCCTGGTAATTATAAATTTTAGGATTTGGTTAATTGATTTCTTAAAATAGCACAAGTTTTGAATATACCTCATACTTATTAATAACTTTTATCAAACAAAGAATCAAGTCGATATCTGAAATTTACATTAGTCATACATTCTTACCTCTCCTAAATACTTTTCCAACACCCCCAACAATGGTTGTGAGAGATTGATATTGCAAATAGGAAAGAGACGAAAAAAAATTAAACAAAATCCATAAATTACACAACACTGTACATCTCTTCTTCGTTTTGTAAACCAAAAAGTAGGCAGCAAGGGTGAGAGGAGGATAAAAAGCAAGGCCAGAAAAGTTAAAAATCAAGCAGAAGTTTACATGGAACTTAACACTGGGAAACAGAATAGCTCTTGCTTTTCCAGAGAAAGCTAAAAGCTTTCCCCACTACCTTTCTTCTTGAAATTGATTTACATAGTGGTTTTGGTTCAGGAGGAGGCATAGACAATTCACTAGTTTCTGGCGGGCAGTGATGCGTGTTAGTAGCAGGTGAATGGTCTCTTTGTCGCTGCTCGCGGAAGAGCATCAAGAGTTTCTGAGCTTTATCTCTTCCTCTTGAGGTCCCATTCACTGATATTGACACCAATGCAGGTATAACCCCTTCTTGCAGGACCATCTCACAACACTTCTCACTCCTGTTGCACAAAATTAGGAGACAAGAGGCAGCTTGTTCTTGCTCTAAGAGCTCACCAGTATCTAGTATGGAAGCCAAAGCACTTATGAGTCCAGGAGCCACCATCATTTCCTCTCTTCCCGCTTGAGAAACAGCCAAATTTATCAAAACAGCTATGCATTTTTCTGTCCACATGCAATCACCCTGGCCTACAAGAAGGGATTGGAGGCCATTAATGATGCCAGACGAAAGGAGGTTTGGAATGTTGGAGGGCACGGCAGAAAGATTGTAGAGTGCATGGAGGGAATCTAGCTTGCACTGGACTTCTGTCTTGGCTATAAGAATCTGGATCAGGAACTGGACAGCCTGACTCATGCCAATCATATGCTTGGCTTTGTCAAGGCAAGAAAGATTCAGATACAAGGCAGCTGCACAACCATACGAAGTAGTTTTTGAAATCATTTCCTCCAACAATGATAAGATTCCTGCTGATATCATAATTTCCTTATTTCTGTTGGAAAAAAAAAAAAGAAGGGATCAAGCTTGTGTTAATGATGATTTACGAAAGAAATGGTAAAAAAAACACAAAAGTACTCGTTAGAACATACTAACTAGCTAAAGGCTGTAATTTAACATGGACAGTATCAATTTTCAACATCCACCGATGCACTATGCACATCTTCTGTCTTTTTCTTCTATGAGCACTTCACTTTTGGGAATTTGACATAACAGATGCTTCAACAAACCAGAAAAACGATTGTTGCAATTTATTTTCCAAATTAAGTTTAAAAGAATTTGGGACCAATGCCACTGACTGTATTTTTCTTAAATACAGGAGGCCAACCAAAAACAACAGCAGCTGATATATGCTAAGGCTCTTTAAGTGCTAGAGGATGAGCAGAAGCTGATCATTGTGATACTGGAGATTTTTTTACCAAAAGATAACAAAGTGATCATGGCATTGGATAAATGGAGGTGTCCTTTGCAAATAACAATAACTATTACAACTTTGTAATCATATGAAAAGCAGTTTTATTTAAGGTTTAAAACTAGAATCATCAATACACACCTGTTGTTATTCACAGCCAGGTTGAACATAGCCATAGCTCCATTTTCAAGAGCCACGGCATTCTCTTCATGCACAGCTGATTGCAGGAACTGCATAAGTGCTTCAACAAATCCATTAGCCCCCATAAAAATCCTGGCTTCTTCATCATTCCGCAGCAACCGCCTTAACTGTTCTACCACTTTACACTTCATCTTCCAATCGTCCCCTTCTGTCAAGACTTTCAGAAAACCAGGATACTGTTCATTATCTTCCTGTTGTGCAGAAAAACTTTCAGTTGGATTTCCCCCCGTTTGCTCTGAGATACCACTCTCTTCTAGAGGAACAACTTTGACACCCTTCAACTTGTAAGAGCTGATACTGTTTATGGATCTTGAATTTGTAGATTCAGAATCTGATAATGCTAATCTCCAGTAGTTAAAATCAAGAGATTCGGGAGGGCATTCAGGAATAGGAACTCCATTCTGTTCACACCAACTAACCACAAGACCCTTAACACAGTAATTAGGAGTCAAAGAAAGATGTGAAAGTTTCTGTTGAGTCTTTGGGCAGGTGTTGTGCCCATCACTGAACCATTTCTCGATACATACTCTTTCATATGTTTGCCCAGAAGCAATTATAACAGGATCACTCATAAGTTGCAGAGATATTGGGCACCTTAACTCTTCAGGTGGAAGGAGCATCTGCCCTGATTTCCTATTGTTTGACCTTAAATTAAAGGAACTAAGTTTAGAAAACTGTCTGTCAAAGGCATGACAGTGAACACCAGGAATGCCATCCTCAAGAGATCTCTGAACAGTGGGCGAACAAGGTTGAGAACCCTGTGAATCATTATCATCAGAGAACTCACTTCTAAATAACTTGGAATATTTCCTCATAAGGTGTAAAAGATATGCAATAATTGATTCCTTCCGCTTGTCTTCCTCAGCCCGAGCCCTTTCTACAAGTTTTTTGAGAGCTCTTCTTTCTGTAAGAGCTGCTCTTGAAGAAGTAATTCCAAGTCTAGTAGCAGCTAGATGAAAACATTCAAGCTCATTACTGTCATTTGAGTCATTAAACTTTCTCCCTTGCTGAAGCAATGCAATTAAATCATCCCCAACTTGCTTCTCTGATGGGTCAAGTGCAAATACTGTACTTGCAAGTCCATTCACAATTTCATCAATCTGAATAGATGTCATTAGAGGGGGGAAAGTCAAACTCTGAACAAATTAAATATTGATAATAATAACTTCACAACAGTACTATTGTGCATGTACATTTACATAAAAGAGCCAGAGCGTTAGGAAATTGCAGATGAGGTAACAAATGAAACTTATAAAATAGGCTCCACCTTGCTCAGATATTCAAAAAGCAATTAGCAAGGCCGAGTATAAGTGTTCACATAATAGAGCATGAACACAGGATCATGAACCTAGAGTCAAAGGGGGGAAAGGTTCAAACTTGAAAAGGAGAACTATAAATCCATGTTGAAATTTCTCACCTGACACCCAATAGATTGAGGAACAATATCTTCCACCTGTTTAAGACTATCTTCAAGAGCACATTTAGCCTTCTCAAATTTTAGAAGAACAGAATCCCCAGTTATAGCCTGTGTCATAAATGAAGTTATATGTAAGATACTCTACAAAATGTATTGCAGATTAAATAACCTTATCAACCAACATAAAATAACATGTATAAAGAGCAAAGGTAAATTATATCCACATTCCACACCAGGAGACAAAATCAAAAAGTAAAAGTAAAGCTATACAATAATAATTGTACCAAGTATAGTTTACTGCAGTCTGAACAGTGCTGAAGAACATTCTTGGCCTTTTCTAGGGCTACATGCAATGAACATAATGCCTGAATTCCAGATTTGCTCCTTGGCCTAGCTGCTTCTAAAGAAGGAAATAATGACAATATCTTGCAGTATGTTGCAGAAAGAACCTTGCACATTTCTCCGTGTAACTGCATAAGAAAAAGGATGTATATTGGTTAAATAACAGATTTCATTCAGAGAACTCACTCCCAAAAAAAGAAAACAAGAAAAGCTCGCAACAGAATGAGAAACAGTAGCCAGATAAAACATGGGAAAAGGAAGAATGCAAAATATTTACTCTTTTTTTAGTTTAGCCAGCAATTCACAACATTTTCTTAAACAACAACTGTGACAAGACAACCACATAAATAATAAAAAGAAAATCGTTTGAATGTGCTTCAAGCAGTGCTTGTACCCAAAAATTTCAAAAACCAAATAAATAAACAACCAATACAAAAGCAATTTGACTCCTTAATTGTACCTTGAGGCCTTAGCATAAGAACTTCAAATACCCTAAGTATTTTTTTGCTTTTACGCAGTACTAACATACTAGTTACTATATGTAAATCATTAGAAGTCCAAAAACAGCTCCACAATAATTAAAGATGCTACATCATACCTTGGCATCGCTTGCTGCAAAAAGATTTTCTTCTACCTCAACAGCATCCATTACTCACATTCAATGTGAAAACTTAGGTGCTAACTGACCTCAACTATATGAAGTATCATTAACCAGGATAAAAAAGAAGAGAGAAATATAAAGTTAGAAACTTAAGATAAAAAATGCTGCATATTTTAGAATGTAAAACCAGCATCAGCCTAAACATTTTAACAAGTTGAACATATTAACCGTAAGTTAATAAGCTTAATATCGCTATAACAATAAGGAGAAAAAATTCAATCTTATCTTATATGCAACACATAAAATCTCACGTTATCTTGCTTAATAAAAAATAAAATAAAATTGGTTGTTGAGCAAATATTTTATTTATGCAGTGAGCGCACGCAAAAAAAATGTAACAAAAACCAAGATAAAGTCTAATCAATGAGGAATTAGATTTGCTAAGCCAATAAATTTTTAAATAAATAAATAACTATCACTTTCTGTTTTCTGTTTTCTGCATTTTCTCTCCATCCAAATAGACCACAAGAGAATTGGTCCAAATGTCATCATAAAAAAAACACCAACAGCGAAAATTTCATAATACAAAAAGAGGAAAACACAAGCAAATCAATGTGGACTTTTTTTTCCTCCATTGAAGGGGGCAATGTTGATTGAAAGCAAATTCAAAATGAGCAAATTTAAGCAATACATTTCTATTTAACAGATTCTTGATTCCGAAAAAAATATAAAACATAAAGCGACGTTAGAAACAGAATTGCCAGGTAAGATCTTCCTTCAAACAACACATTGAAAAATCCATTAATTTTTTTTTTCTTTTTGAAGAAAACAAAGAAATCCGATTCATAACCAAAGCAAAGGGAAACAGAGAGCGAGATGAACGAATAGCGCAAGGAAGGCATTGAAATTTAGAAGGAGAATTTGATAAAATGGAATAGTTAGGGTTTGGAAGGAAAGACGTACCTGCTGAAGAGAGAAGAAATGCAATCATATCATGTGATGGCCAATGAGGCTTCACAAAAATGGTACTTGTAAAAATTTGAAAAAATTGAGGTTCGTGAAGATCTGTGAGTTTAGTTTTTCAGAGACAGACAGGAATTGATGCTGGAACCGAAGAGCGAATTGTTCGGAGGAAGCGCACGAGGACAGAGGAGACAATGTGAAGGAGATGGCAGATTTGGTTATTTTCCTTCGCTGTGGTGTGGGCGTGAATGGTAAGAATCTGTGGGAAGTTTATTAAAAATGGGTTTAGTTAATTATTAATTAATTATGAGGAGATTAAAATTACTCGGGGACAAATTTTGGCTTTTAAGAATGAAATTAGTGTTGTTTATATCTCCCTCCCGGTTCACCGGCCGACAGTTGCCGACCTCCTTGTTTGTCGCCTAGTAGACCTGTCATGAATCATACTAGTTGCCCGGTGACAAATTTGTCCTTTTCATTTTTTTTATTTTTTAAAAAATAACCAAAATCTCAAGGATCTATCCGACAACTACTTCTTAAAGATATTAGCTTATTAATTACACACATAACGGATAGAAAATATCTCCTTGCTGTTATTCTAATCCTATTATAATTACGTGTAATGTTGTTAATACATTCATGAACCATTCATAAATATCAATAAAACGTGCTAGGTGGGCAAATTTTGGCTACACGGTCACATGGAAACTACAGTGGATTCAATTAAAAATTACGTAGATTCATGTGCTTCCGTGCTTGTTATATTAAAACTCACGTACTTTTTCTTCTTCCTCTTTTGTATTTGATTAAGGTATTTTTGTGTGAATAGCAGTAGGATTAAGTTATCAAGCATTATCTTTGTTAAGAAATCATATTTTAAGATTTGAAGTTTAATTCTTCTAACAACTTGTTTGTTATTACACATAACTCGTTTATAAAGTTGCGTATAAATGCATATGGCCATGGAATTGGGTTGGGTTTGGTCGAATTTAATATAAAAAATGTGTCCGAATTAGTTAAAATATTACTATTTGAATTGGTTCGAATTGCATAAATTCTTTTGAGTAATAGTCGTGATCTTATCCCACCAAATTTGTGTCAATTTGGGTTGAAAAATATTTTAAATTTCATTGAAGAAAGTATGAAGAAAAATATATTTTTTTTTAAAATAGAGAGAGCCATATGTTGAATCGAATCATGTGATCAGGTTAGAAAACCTCGGACTCTAGACTCGACATAAAAATAGACATGGTCAGATATTATTAGATTCGAGTCTAACTGATGAATTAACCTAAGTTAGTTTTTTTCTATTTGAATGGGGTCAGGTTGATCATGTTCCTGACCAGCGCACAACCTAATGAAAAGGTGTCAATTTCATCATTTAATTGGTCTTTGAATTCGTACGATGAAAAAATAATTAAGAATTAAATGATAAAAATAATATAACTAAATAAATAGTTTTATTAAACGAAATATGTGCTATGAAGTTATTTAAAATGGAAATATTGAACCTTTCACGCTTAATTAATATAATAATAAAATTAGCATTTTTTAATCAAAATATTTTTTATTATCTAATAAGCATGTATGAATGATTAAAATAAAAACTAATTATTTTAGATACATTTTAAAATCATTCATGAAACATCAATTAGATTTTTAATGTATTGTTTACATTTTTAACATTATTTAATTCTTATATAGACTTTTAAAAAAATTCAATTTTTTTAATAATTATTTGAGTTACAATTTTTTTAAAATTTTCTATTTAAAATAATAACAACTATTTATTATTTTTAATACAAATTTCTAAAAATTAAATAATATTTTGATCATTAAAAATAAATATAATATAAAATAAATTTTCAAATTCAACATTCTTTAAACCAAACAAAATAATTTAAAGGTAATTTTAATCATTGCAACTATAATATATATATATATATATATATATATATATTAGAATCTATTAATATTAAATGTTAAACTTTAATATTTATATCGACTTGATAATTTTATATAAAATTTAAAATTTATCAATATTAACTGTTAGATTTAAAAGTTATTATCAAGTAGATTATGTATATAAAATTTTATATAAAATAAAAATTAATAGATATTTCATCTCATGACTTTATTTTAACAACTCATATGTTATTTAAATATATGTAAATATCAATAGTTAAATAATATACCTACATATTTCCAAATTCTTTGAAATTTGATATACAAGATCATAAAGATATTATAATATGATTCAACGATTGAATTAGTAAATTTTGTATTCTATATGAGATTAATAAGTTGGTGTAAGTGTTAAATTTTGCATTCTATATATATGTGTATGTGTGTGTGAGAGAGAAAGAGGAGGGAGGGTGTAAAAAAATGAAAAAAAAAATGGATTAGAGGGACAGTATGCAAGTTGTCATGTATCTATCTTTTTCTGACCAATGTCATACACCCTTTCCCTTGAATATCTTATAAAAAGAAAGAAACAAAATTGAGGAGTATGAGCTAAATGTCGACCATGAAACATAATTAAATTAAAGATGGCTAATTAATGAATCTTGAAGGGTTAAGCCATGATTGTGTAGAAAAGGGATACAATCATGCAACTCTTATGGAGGAAAATGATTATTTTAAAGTAATTACGTTTGAGGATTTAACTATATCAATCATTGATATGTGTGGATTATTCTCGATGAGACAAATAAATGTCTAGAGGTTGAAAATGTTATGAAATATCTTGAAGGCTATTAATATAAACTACTCCAAGTGGAAGGTGAAACCTTCAATTTAAATGAGCAAGAAAAGCGAAGTGATTAATTGTCATGCATAAAATGTTGTTTTTGATATATATTACTCTCAATATGCATAAAATGTTATTTTTAAAAATCATCAATATGGGGATAATTTATGAGGCCCTTTAGGTGGGGCAGCAGGAAAATTTAAGGATCGGTTCATATGAAAATAAACTACAGTTCATGGGAAATATAAATTTTTCGAGCCTTAGTGGTACTTGAGTTAGATTTGAGCCTATCCAATGGCTTTTGGTCCCTCCTTATAGTTGAGATTGTTCTAGTTAGATTTAGTCACCTCAACGAGATCATAAAGACTATCATTACTGGTTGAGAAATTTTATGATTTGTGAAGTAATAATGATGATTCGAATGTTGTTGTGAGCACCTCCTTATAGTTGAGATTGTTGTGGTTAGATTTAGTCACCTCAACGAGATCATAAAGACTATCATTACCAGTTGAGAAATTTTATGATTTGTGAAGTAATAATGATGATTCGAATGTTGTTGTGAGCACACTCTGTAACATCTGTTTTTATTTTTATTTTAAAAAAATTTGTAACTTAATTTTAAAAGGATGGAAAAAAAAAATTCTTTCAATCCACCAAGTATCTTTTAGATTTCCACATATCCATATATTTAGCAATTAATGCAATTTGCCTTTGTTATAATGTCAATTGAAAACATTAACTTATTCTTTAGCTTAGTCATTTTTCCCATTTGCTTCATACTCTCCACGTGTTAAATAATAATAATAATAAATATTTTACCAATTTTTCCATTAAATGCTAACTTCATTATTGCATGTTCATTAATTAACATTGGAAACACTTTTGTTCTTTCAAATAGCCTTCATCCTATTCTTTCCTGTACAATCTTCTTATTCTATTCATGTTGCTTATTCATAAAAATTTCAAAGTTCAACTTCAAAATACCATCATTGTTTATTCCCTTTATATTAATGGACCAAACATGTATTTGAACGGGAAGATTAATTACATAAAAATATTTAGAAAATTAAAAAATTATACCAATCTTTAATTTCAAGTAAGGGGAAGACTCAAGTAGAGTACGTGTGAGTCTCCCAATGGTTTCAGATTGTTCCTTGTAATCAAGATTATTTTGGTTAAACTTAGCCGTCTCAATGAAATCTTGAAGACTATCATTACTAGTGGAGCAATTTCATGATATTGTGAAATAATGATGATGATAATGATGATTGAGCATTGTCAAATGCACGTTGTGGTTTAAAATTGGATCCTGGTACCCATTATTTTGATAAAATGGTGATGATATTTGGACCCAAACGAATTTGCATATTGTAGGGATAGTCAATTCTAAATTAGTGAGGATTATTGTGATATGAGACGCAATAGATCCCAATTTAATCCTAAGTCTCTCATCATATAAACATATGTAGAAGATGATAAAATAATCTCATTCATACATTGCATATGATGATTTTTTTCTAATAGTTCTTTGAGGAGGTCCAAGAATTTAATTGCTCTTTATATAAAAGTATAATCTAATATACTACTCTTATCCTTACTTTTACTTGAATGAAGTGTCTCACTCCTCTTTGTTATATTCTTTGTGTGTAACTACGATTTCTTAGTGAGTCTGCAATGTGGATCACCCTCTTCTCAACGTTAAGGTAACCGTCAATGTATAGAATATACAAAGGACCTTTTACTCCATGATCACAGGCAACGACTATTAAACAGGGGTACTAGTTTGAAGAAAGGAAGTGAATATTATGATCATCAGTTTAAATAGAGTAACTTAATTATGTATATACTTATCTAGTCACCTTAGTCAAGTAATTTATATTACCTATATTCTGAAAAATGTTAAACCGGTGTACTCTTGATAAGGATATATATAAAGTTCATTTATTTAGACATATGTATGATTTAAGAAATTAGGTATATTACGAATATACGATTATTTCATAATTAGTAAGTTCATGTAAGGATTAATGTGCAAATAAGGTTAAGAGAATGTGTAGGTAATTTGAGGACTGTGACACATTCTTGTTGTGGAAATTAGGTCCTAGTATCCCTATTATTTTGATAAAGTGATGATGATAATTTGGGCCCACATTCATGTGCATATTGTAGGAATGATCAACTCCAAATTAGTGTGAATTATTATGGTATGAAACGCAATAGGTCTTAGCCTAATTATAAGTCTGTCATCATAAAATTTTGAAGAGAGAATGATGGAATAATTCATACGACATTATTTAGATTCAATTTTAACCTTGGTTAAAGTTTGTGTAACAAATTGTAAGATCTGCATTTCTATGTACAAGGTTTATTATTATGTGTGACTTGTAAAGTGAATAATGGAATGATTGTGTAAATAAAGTATGACCATGATTGATGTTATAATAGTTTTTTGCGGATGTCAAAGTACCTATGTTATCTATATGTATAATTATTTATAATATACTATACTTTCAAACTACGACTTGAAATAAATGTCTTCCTTGTCTATTATTTTTTTCATATATGAAACAATGTCTTAATATATCTATGACATGGATGGTTCCATCAAAATATAGAAATGGATGTTAACTTGACATGAAAGTGAAATCTTTTAATAAACCTGTGAAGCAAATCATCCTCGTCAGATATAAAGATGAAAGTTGACGTCAAGGACAGAGAATAATCAATCTTTAAAAAATATGAGTAATCATTATCAAATAAAGTTATGATATGGATGACGAGAAGTTACTAGAAATGGTAGAGCTCATGGTCAAGATTCATTCAATTAAGTCTTACGTTTTTAAAGGTAAGTCTAGTAACATCAACCTAGACCACCTACGTTCTTGTGTTCTTGAATGAGTTGATATCTACGTATGTAGTTTAGACGACTGTTAATATATATATATATATATATATATAGAGAGAGGACGTATCAAGTTATTTCAAAAGTAACTTTAGTTAAAGTTACTCTATTCAATAACTCTTATAAAATATAAAATTTTATCAATCTAATTGTTAAATTAATAAATTATTATATAAAATTTAAAAAAGGATAGATATTTTATTAAACAAATTTAAATTAACGGATATTATAAGATGTATATTATCCATTAATTTGAATTTATTTTTTGAAGTATCAAACCTTTTTCAAATTTTATGAAATTATGTAAGGATAATCTATATAATATAATTTATTAATTTAACAGTTGGATTGATGAAATTTAATTGTTTGTAAGTTATTAAGCGGAGTAACTCTAAGCAAAATTACTCCTAGAGTAAGTTGATCCCTTCTTTTATATATATATATATATATATATATATATATATATATATATATATATATATATATATATGAGTCAGGATCCGTTTAAAACAAATGTCAAATTTTAACATTTACATCAACTTAATAATCTTATATAAAATGTAAGATTTACTAATATAATTATTGAATCATGTTATAATATCTAATAGATCATGTGTATTGAATTTTAAAAAATTTAAAAATTTGTAGGTATGCTATTTACATATATTTAAATAATATATGAATCATTAAAATAAAGTCATGAAATAAAATATCTATCAATTTTTGTTTTGTGTGAAATTTTATAGACATAGTCTATTACATATTATAATATGATTCAACATGGTCTATTACATATTATAATATCTATTACATATTATAATATCTATTACATATTATAATATGATTCAACAGTTAGATTAGTAAATTTTGTATTCTATATAATAGTATTAAATTGGTGTAAATGTTAAAGTTTAACATACAAATCATGATATATATATATATATATATCATTCTTTTTGCTATATTTTTTATGAACTTTATTTTTAAAAAATAATAAAAATATATTTTAATAATATTTATATTTTAATATATTTTTTATATTATGTTAATATTATATTTTTTATATTTAAAAAAATTACATACTAACAATATTTATATCTCAATAATTTTTTTTCATATTTTTTCTATTTTTTTTATCTCAAATTTTTACAATTATATACATCTAAAATAAAATAATAAAATATAAAAATATTGAAGTGTATTCCTACCGTCATAAGTATCATAAGCTTTTATTTTATTACAACTTTCATAAATCTCTATAATTATTATTATATAATGTTTTGAACCGGTATGCTTGAAATGGCGTTCTCATCAACCAGAAAAAACCTGTTTATATGACATGAAAAACAAGATTGTCACAATTTTCATGCTTTTCTTAATATGATTTTTTAAAGCAAGAAACATCAAATTCTAGTCAATGGAGTTACATAACAGAAAAACAAATAAGCTAAACTTTTATGTTTCTAGAATGTGGTTTAAAATTAGTGCTAATATTAGCAGTTTTAGAAAGAAAAAAAAAGTTTTTAAACCAGAATTGTTGACTTATTTGCTTGTTTCAACCATGTAAATGAGATTTATGAGACGTATCAGCCTGGTTCTTACAAATTGAAAAAAAAAAAAAAAAAAACTTGCATTGATTTAATGGAATTTGCAAACATTCAGACAGATGGGGTCTATAATTTTGTATCCAAATCCAAGTATACTTTTGTTATCTTTTGGTGGGAAAAAATTATCGTTTAATAAGTATTAATTAATTAAGTATTGTTGTAATTTTATATTATAATATTATTTTAATAATATTTAAACACCCGTATTGATAAATTAGTGCATTAAAATCGCTTTTACGGTTTAACATAAATCAATTTCTTAAATATACTTTTCACTAAAGTTATTTTTATAGGATTAAGGTTCTCTAAATTTTATTTTACACAATTAACCCAAATACACACAAATGAAAAAAAAATCTAAGAATGACTCCTCCAAGTCATATTGACGTAGAATTAGCAAGTTGTTATTTTACACTGGGTCACTGCATCAATAAATAATCTAAATATTATTATTGTTACACAGCTATTTTATTTTATTTAAAATTAAAAGATTACAAAAACAATACACTTTATTTTATCTATTTTCTAGTAAAAAATATAACTAGTCAATTAAAACCACATCATCAATTTGTAATGCATTCGTAGGATAATTTTTAACCCATGTAATAAATGTGTGTTTTATTCAATTTATTTTAAGGAATAAGAATTTTATATTCCAAGAAATATTTTTTTCCCAATTTAAGCATTGTCAAACATTTGCTACTGTTGTAGAAGTAAAGATGGATCAATTGTTTACTTTATTGACTTAAGTCCTGAAGATTAGGCCAACGAGAGTTTATGCGGTTGACCTTTTATCGTTGACAAGTGACAACTACATATGATACAATCCAAAATCTGTTAGTAAGTATTTTACAAGTTAACAACAGTATTTGCACTAACAGTACAATAAGCTTCTCCATATTGTAAGCTTTTTCAAACTCAATTTGTGGATGTTAGCGGAGTTGTTAGAGAATAGTTGCCTTATAGGATTAAATGGATCTTTTTAATGGCAGTGGATGTGTCCACATAGGAAATAAGGAGTACGCAAGAGAGAAATTCCCATAAATTTGTACCCAATAACTTTAAATGTGGGCCGAAAAAGAGTCCACGTTATTGTGTTTTTAACCGCAAAATATCAGACGACCTTTATTTTGGGCCCCAATCATTGTCACCACTGATTCGTAATTTTAGGGACCATGTGTTGGTATCGTTCTCTTCATTTTATGTTTCATACAAAAATTTAAAGAAAATTAAAATACATACTACTTCAATTAATATTGAAATAATTATAATTTATTTAAAAATAATTAATAGTTTTAATTATATTTTTATTTTTATATTTAGATTTTTTAATTTTTTGATTAATTTTTTATTATAAAATTAAGTAACTTAATTATCAATAAGAATAAAGGTAGTTTGAATTAAGTTAGATTTAAAATATTTAAATATAATTTATTTGAAGTTTTTGAAGCATAAGTCTAGATTCATTATTTATTAAAGTTTTTTTGTTATATTAAAATTTGATCTGATTTAAAATTTACAAGATTTACGAATATATTTAAAAATTTACATTTAAAAAAAAGTTAATAAATAAGTTTAAATTATATATAAATGATTGATTAAAAAGACTTGTAAATTTAAAATAAAATAAAAAATATTAAATATACTTAAAGCATATATATATTAATATTATATAAATAAAATATATTAAAGTAAAATTATAAGAATATAATGTATTAAAATAAATATATAACATATAAAGATAAATATATTTTAAATAAACTAAAGAGAATTTTTTGTAAACTTGAGTCTAACTTATTTATTTAAAAATATTTTTTAACAAATATAAATTCATCTATTTATTAAATAAATTAAGTCAAATTAAATTTTAAATAAATTAAGTCATAAATATCAAATAATTTTATTTATTTTTCTGATCATTAAATATTTTAATAATATTCTGTAAATTAATTAAAAAAATTATACAATTTAATTAAAAATTTAAAAAATTTAAAATAAAAGTTCTAATTATACATACATATTAAAATTTAAAATTAAAATTATGTCGTATCGTATAATTTTAAAAATAATAAACAATTTAAAATCTGAAATTATTATTATTATTTATCTAAACAATTGAATATTTATAATAGATTTAAGATGTAAAATAATTTTATCAATTTAAATTTTCAATTTAATGAAATCTTGTGGATTTGCATGCCGTGGCATGAAATTGTTGTCAATTTTTTTTTAAATTTTGTTATTTTTCTATTTGTGACTTTTAAATTTTTTATATTAATTTCTTAACTCGCTTAAAATTATTCTTAATTTCTCTAACGTTCAGTTTAACATGTAAAAATATAAAATAAAAATAAAAAATACTAATATTTTAAACAACATTCTAAAAATTTTTATATAAACTTGGTTTATATTGGTGACATTTAGGGATAAAATTAAATACTAATAAGTCAAATAATGTCATAAAAAAATATCGGGATAACTCTTATTTGTAAGAATTGTAAATCTCATTTAAAACCGAGAGTTCAAATTTTTATTACAAGAATAGATGGTTGGAAAAAATAATTGATAATATAGTATAGAATCATAAGAAGAATTAGAATAATAAACAAATAATTTAGATATAAATCAGAAATTTGATAATAACTTTTATGTTAAAATTAAAAATGATAAACAACCTAAAAATCTGAAATTATTATTATTATTTATCGAAAAAATTTAAGATTTATAATAGATTTAAGATGTAAAATAATTTTTTAAAAATTTAAATTTCCAATTTAATGAAATCGTTGTGTCCCCACATGTGATTTCATGCCGTGCCATGAAATTATTGTCAAATTTTTTCAATTTTTTATACATTTTATAAACTTCTTAACTTGCTGTAAATTATTCTTAATTTCTCTAAAATTCAGTTTAACTTGTAAAAAATATAAAAATACTAATATTTCAATAACCTTCTAAAAATATTTATATAAACTTGGCTTATATTTGTGATATTTATGGATAAAATTAAATACTAATAAATCAAATTATGTCATAAAAAATATCTGGATAACTCTAATTTGTAAGAATTGTTAATCTCATTTAAAAGTTAAGATTCAAATTTTCATTATAAGAATAGATGGTTAGAAAAAATAATTAATAATTAGTGATTATTTGATAGAATCATTAGACGAATTACAATAATAAATAAATAATTCAGATATAAAATAGGAATTTGATATATGTTAAAATTAAATTTATTTTAACATGACATTCAAATATAAAAAAATAAAAATAAAAACTATTATAATGAATTCATGACTTAAAAAAATTAACAATAAATAAAAATTTTAAATATATAATTTTATTATGAGTTTTAGATGGTTAATAGAAAAAAAATAACAAAATAAATGACGTACACAAAATGATAAAATGATTAATGCATAATGTGTGTTTTAAATCTTTATTGATGTTCAATAAAAAATAATTCTAAAAAAATATTTTCAACAACATATAAATTAAATAAAAAATGGAAGGCAAATGATTTTCGCCTTATTCTCCTTTTATGGTTAAATGGTTAAATCTTAATTTTTTTAACAAATTTTTAACTATTAACCAGGAAAATTATTTATTTTAAATATTTTTATATTACCTGTCATTTTATCAAAATGAATAGTATAGTAGTAGAATTGAATTTTCTTGCCCCATTTTTCAACTCATAACCCACATAAATATTTATAAAACGTCAACATGGGTGGATCAATCGTGCATGATTCGGACAACGTAGTTTGTGGTGATGTATTTCATGATGATATTGGGACCGTAATTAGGGATATAAATAATTCTGAAGTTATAAAAAATCCTATTTAATTTATTAAAAGGCCTATTTATATTTATATATTATATATTTATTTTAATATATTATATTTATATAATATTTATTTTATATTTTATTTACCTAATATTAATATATATATGTTTTATGCTTATTTAATGGCCTTTTTATCTTTTAAGTTTTAAGTTTGCAAATTTTTTTAATTATTTATTTATATAGGTTTTAAATTTATTTATTAATTTTTTTGTAATGTAGACTTTTAAACAGACTTGTAGACCTTGTAAGCTTTAAATCAGGTCACACCTTGACAGAAAAAAAAAATACTTTAACAGATAACATGCTCAAGCTCAGGCTTCAAAATTTTTAAACAAATCAGAAGCCTAACTCAGCTCGGTATACTTCCATCCCTAGCCGTAATCCTAACTTCTATAGTAATATTAGATGCTGCTCCATGCTTTGAAGTCGAGTCATTAGTAAGAGTATATTTGAAAAATTATTTCACGTTAAAATTATTAGATAAAAAATTTGTTAGCACATCTTGATTTTATTTAATTAAATAATTTCATTTAATAGTTATTAATTTTTTTTAGATAATTATAACCATTTTTGAAAAAGTTATTTTAAATAGTTTTTATAAATTATAGTTTTTAGATAAAATATTTTTTTATTTTTAATATATTTTTATAATATAATATTTTTTTTATCTATTTATCAATATAAACTTATTATTATTTTATTTTTTTCATAATAATATTACTAATTTTAATTGATTTATTTTATATTATCATAAAATATTATATTTTAAATTATTTTATATTTTTTTATTTATTTTATTAAAAAATATTGAACTATTTGATAAAAAATAAAATTATAAAAATAATTAACATTTTAAAAATTATTTAAAATTTATTTATGAAAAAATTAAAATATATTTTTACTTAATTAAATTTAATATATTTGTTGTTGAAAAAAAATTAAACTTATTATGTTTTAATATATTATTTAATTATATCTTTCTTTTATTAATGTATATTTATCAGGTAATTTAGCAGTTAATTTTTTCAAACACTTGTAGTTTAATTAATAATTTGTCAACTTGCATATAATTTTTTAGTTTTCAGTCCTCTTTTAATTTTTAGGTAACTGTTTAATCTTTCAACTAATTTTACTAAATACATCATAAGGTTCCATTTAAGGTAATTTTTGTTTTTAATTTTAAATCTAAAATTAATATTTATTTTCAGCTTTTAATTTTAATTTTTAATTTTTTTTAAAAATAAATTAAATTACTTTATTATATCACTTTATTATGAATTTATAAAAGATATATAAATAAAAAATATTAATTTAAAAATTAACAAAAAATTAAATTATATCAAAATAATAAAATTTTAAAATTTTAAAAATTAAAAAATTATTATTATTATTATTATTATGATGAAAATAAAATAATAATAATATGGTGGTTATAATATAAACAAATTATATAATTATATAAATTTTTATTTTACATATTTTTTAATTATTAATATTTTAATATAAATAATTTTAGCAATAATAATAATTATAATGGTGATAATAATGGTAATAGGAATAATAATTTAATGGTGATCATAATAATGATAGTATAGTTTGAGAATTTTAAAAATAAAAATATTTTAAAATTAAAAATAATAATTAAAATAATTTTAAAAGATTTAAATTAAAATTATTTTAAAAATATGTTAAAAATTAATTTAAAATTATTTTTATTAAACAATTTTTATTTTTTAAATTAATTTAAAAATTAAAAACTAACCATTATCTTGAACGGAGTCAAGTAATCATAAAATCTAATTCCAGTTGTGTGGTTTGTTTTTTTAGTCCAACTGTGGAAGAATCCATCGATATTTCTTTGGTTCGTCATATTAGAAAATTTATTGGCCAGAATTGGGAGTCAAGAGCAAAATCATGGTTGATTTGGGTAACAAGCTTAGCACAGGAGTTATTGTTTTCTATTATGTTCCTTCATATGTTTCTATTGCTTCCCTAATAGATAACACTAGAACTATGTTCAATGGTTAGTTGTTGGGTCTTGGGCCCTCTATTTTGTCTCATACACAAAAAAAAAAAAAGCATAATCAGTTTTGTACAGTAGAATGGAATTAATGATGGATCATGGATTGCTTGGGATTATCTAATTTCGCCATGGGTATAGTAGTAACACGTTCTTTGCTTGAAAACTACAATAACCTTTGTTTTATAAATGTAAGTTTCAATAAAAAAAAGTTTTTGTGAAAATATATTATTAAAATTAATTTATACAAATATGTTAATTATATCGAATAATTTAAAATTTTATTTTCAATTTTAAACTAACGGACATTAACTTGGAAAGGAAAATACGTTTTATAGGATCACATCAACACTATGCTCTCTAAATTGAAAGATCCTTACTAACAACAAATCTATTGGTGAAAGTGAGAGACTGTAAACAAGCAGCTGGTTTGCCCGAGAGGTTAAGGGGGAAGACTTAAGATCTTCTGCAGTCAAACTGCGCATGGGTTCGAACCCCATAGCCAGCACAAAGATATTTTGTTCGAAGACGTTTTATTATATTTTAAATTTTTATCAAATTTTAATTTTAATATTTTATTTTTAAAATATTTAATTTTGGAATCTATTTTTTAAAAATAAATTATTTTCAATTTATGAAATAATTTAATATATGACATGTTTTATTATATTTTTAATTTTTCTAAAATTTTAATTTTAATCCTTTCTATTTTTAAAATATATTGATGTAAGACATGTTAATTATGGAGGATTAAATCAAATTTTATCAAATTTAAAATTTTAATTTTAATATTTTATTTTTAAAATATTTAATTTTGGTATTTATTTTTGAAAATAAATAATTTTTAATTTTTAAATTAATTTAATATATGACACTTTTTATTATATTTTTAATTTTTTTAAAATTTTAATTTTTAATTTTTTCTATTTTTAAAATATATCAATATATAACATGTTAATTATGAAGGATTAAAATATATTTTAAATTTTTATCAAATTTAAAATTTTAATTTTAAAATTTTATTTTAAAAATATTTAATTTTGGTATCTATTTTTTAAAATAAATTACTTTAAATTTTTAAAATAATTTAATATATAATATATATTTATATTTAACACGTTAAGATTTTTCACGATGAAAATGCATACGAGAAATAAAGGATATTATTTTTTTAATTTATTATATTAAAAAATTGTATTATATTTTTATTAATTTAATAAATTTATTAAATAAGATAAAATTTATTTTTTATTATCAAATATGTAAATAAATTTATAAAAATTAATGTAACTTAAGATAACTTTTAAATTTAAATTCTGAATATTTAACTATTTTTAAAAATGTGAAAAAAATTGTGTATTTTAGTTATAAAATTACTACTTAATGATGTAAACTCATATATGAAAGCGTGAAAAATTAACTTCAATACAAATAATTTTTTATTAAAAGATCTGATTTTCACTCTTTAAATAATATTAAATTACTTCCAATTGAATCAATTTCGTAAGAACATTTTTATTTGGCATATAAAACTCTACTTTATTATTCATGAGGTCTAACCTTAAGATTTTTCAAAGAAAAAAAAAATCTTAGAATTCTTTGAATCAATAAAAACTAGTTAAAATTATTTTTATATATTTAAATAAAAAAAAGGTTTAAGGGATAAAATAATACAATAAAACCTTATACTTTATTACTTAATATATTATAAGGAATAACATTTTGTCTTACAAGCCATCCAAAAGTTAAAAATACTTTACCATTTTTATAATACTGTTTTTCCTTCCAAATCCTATTCTCTTCCTCAAAATTTCTTCTTTCATATTTTATTAAAAATACTAATTATTGTACTAGACTTATTATTTAATAAGTATAAAACCTCATTTTTATTCATATTTATCTGTTTTAAAATAAAAATATTATATATATATATATATATATATATCAAAGAATTTAATTATTTTATTAAAATTAGTTGATAAATTTCTTAATTTATCCTTCACTTATTTTATTACATAATCTTTTTTCATTTTATTTCCATAATTTTTTTATATTAAAAAATACCAGTAAAAAATAAAATTAATATTACCTATAATTTTATATAACTAAATAAATAAAAATATATTTTTTTCTAAATAGTTATATAAAAGGTAAAATAAATAAATTTAAATTAATATATTATCTATTAAAATAAAATATATTTTTAAAAATTTTATAAATATAATTTATATAATAAAAATATATTAATTTAACAGTTAAATTGATCAAATTTAAAAAATAAATAATAAATATTCAATATAATAATTTATCAAAAAATTTCTATTTATATAATTTTTATTTACACACTATTTTTACCGCTGCATTTTTAAAATTATTTCTAAAAAGTAAATAATTTTTTTAATCAAATTCTAAATATTCGAAAACTTAACAAAAAAAAAAACGAAGATGAAGGACGGAAGGAAGGAAGTGATGAAGAATTAAGTAACGAACCGACACTGACAAGTACCATTGCCAAAAGGGTATTCTTCCAGCAAAGAACAACGATTGTAATAACGGAATTTTTTACGCTATCATTTGTTCTGTGAACGACAGTTGCAACTTGGATTCGGGTAATTGATTTATTTTATCCGATTCTCTATTTTCTCTGCCTTTATTGCAAATTAGAAATTATCAAGATCTCCTATACTTCATCTTCTTTTTCGCCCCCCCCTTTTTTTTTTATTTCAATAAACCCATTTTATGTAGATCTATCCTGAATTCAGGTTTACTCAATTGCTGCCTAAATTCATAATCTCGTAACCCTATAGGTTTAAGGATCTACTCGTTTCATTCAATCATTATTATTATTTTAGGGAAGCTTTTTAACTTTCCTAATAAAGAGGCTTATAATTGAACTTAATTGAGACAGTGCAATCGTGATTTTCGAATTTTAGCTTGCTTGTGCGTTCTACTGTTATTGTTACTTGCATTGTAGCATCTTTTTTTTGGGTCATAGGTCTAATGTGATTGCTATTGGCATCTTTTGTAGTTTTGACAGGGGGAGGAAAGTGAACATTGGTAGATTCTAAGAATCCGTTAAGATGGTGAGGAAACTGAAATTTTTTTGATGAATTTAAGTGTTCATTGCTTTTGACACCGGTTTTTGTGTTTTGTTTCAGTCTGCGCTTTTCAATTTCCATTCATTTCTAACTGTGATACTTCTGGGGATATGTGCCTGCACTTATTTCAAGATGCAGTTTCCGGCAATCCTTGAACAGAGAACTGGGTATATACATCTTTATCTCTTGCCATGTGTAATTTGTACTGCAATATTCATACAATTTCTGTGACTCTGTATGTTAACGATGCTTCATTCAAGTTGCATAGCTGTATGCCTTATTATTAATGTTACTTTTTGGTGCATTGCTGCCGGTATAGAACTACAGAGCAATACCTAACTATGCATGCAATTCTCTGGTGCATGTTCGGATACAGGAGAATAAGGGGGAGGGAAGGGAAGGGAAGATTTACCTTGGACCTTTCATTTCTTGGGAGTATATGAAATTAGTAAATGAAAATGGGGGATTATCATGTAAACCTCTCAAAATCCTTCCTTTACTATTTTTTATGAACATTTTAAAGTTCTCCTAAATTTAATTTTAAACACCTGAACAAAGGGAAGGAAAATCATTATTTTACCCTCCATTCTTTTCCCTTCCCTTCCTCTTTCCTTTCGCATGTCTGATAATGTGAACATCTGAGTTTTAAATGTTCAAAGATCAATGGATTGTCAGGTCTTTACCCTGATTACATTCCATTTTTTAACCATTGGATGTACATTTTGCAATTGTATTTACATTCTCTATAACAGATTTAGAACTCATTGAACAAACATAGTTGATGACATACGTGCTTTGCTGACAGATTTCGTGGTTTCTTCTGGAAGGCAGCAAGAATAGGTAGATGTCTCCTATTTGATTTGCTACTGCATTGATTCTTATTTTATATCTATTTTTATATGCACTTTTTGCTTACAAAACACTAAAAGAAAATGCTGCAAAGTAAGCGAAAACAAAAATATATTTCATGAGATGTGGAATATAATCTGTGATATTATCTTGTCTATACTTGTGTGCTTATCAAAACAGGTGAACGGTTAAGCCCATGGGTAGCTGTGGGTTGCTTTATGATGGGTGTTTCAATAATCTTCTTCTAAGCTATATTTACTCAATGGTAAGTAGTCTCTCTTCTTTATATCGATAATATCATACGGGTTAGGAAATTAATGTTGAGGAATAAATATGCTTAATGAGTAACTTTTTGCCATAAAATATTAAAATAAGTATCAAAACCATATATAGCCATGGTGCCTTCTTTCAATGGAGATCTGTTGGTTGATGTTGCTGCCCTTTTATGGGTAACCTAGTGATTTGTATGCTTAAATATTGTCTGTGATGTTTAGAAGTATTGTATTGTAGCTGATTTGGGACCATAACGATAAGTGATAAATATAACTTGTTCGGTGAAATGTTAGACAATAAACTGGTTAAAGAAATTGAACTGAATCAGCTATGTGAAACATTTTTGGTCAAAGCTCATATATCATGTGCAAAGGAAACCCTGGATAGATGCTGATTCGATATTTATAAAGATCGCACCTTACCATTAACTCCGATTTTGATTATGACCTGCCTTTCCCTTGTCTTTTCCTCCAATGAAGTGGATTTCATGAACACCCTTTAATATTGTTGTCTTCTTTTACTGAAACTCCTTGTCTTGGTTTTTCCTTCCTCCATACCTTAAATGTCCCACTCATAATCAGTTCAGAATTGTTTATCGTTGCAACATTTTACGAAGTTTTTTTTGTTTGAGGGGGGACCTTGACCTTGTGGTTGATTGGTAACTGATAAAAGGAAATGCAATACGTAGAAAAAACTAATTCCGCATGCAGAAAGTTATGATAACATCTCATATAATTGCGCCCCTTATATTCAACGTGGTAATAGTCATCATTAATAATTTGGAAATTTGCTTCTTTGCAGGCGTCCATTCTATGCTCTACTGCAGTTTTGTATGCTAGATGATTTGCATATCTACAGTGAGAGTTTGTACTTTAACATGATTTCATCGGAGCCCTTGACATTCTTTATTTCTAGCTCATTTGTTTATGTATAGCTTGAATCAGGGTAACCGATTTATGGCTTAATGGCTTCATCGTTTTCAGAAACCCTACGGTTGTCTTTTTTGGTCGGAACTCGGTGGAATTTTTGCCATGGAAAATGCTAACCCGTCCACTAGGTGGAATTTTTGCTATGAAAAATACTAACTAATGGTCCTAGAAGCATGGTTAAAGAATTAAAAGTGAATTTTTTTTAAGAATGTATCAGTGCTTCTCAGTTCCTAATTTTTAATATATTTTGAAGTAATTTTTTTTCATCGGCTCTGGTTACCAAGACTTTTTTGCTACCTATTCCCTCACGAACTTTCACAAATGGAATTCGAATAGCTGGCTTATCGTAGACCTTGGTAATTAAGCCCGAAATCAATCCATATGATCCCTTCAAATTTTAATTACGCTGCTAACATTAATATTTGTAGCCACATATCATTCAGATTTAGGTTACTTCGGGTTACTTAGATTTATTGACTAATTTCACTTTTTTTTTTAAATGATAAATAAATAAAATTTAAATGTCAATGATGAAAAAGTTGAAGCAAGAGTGCAAAACCACCTAAAAGATGTTAAATTTTGTTATTGCAATAGGGGATTAACAACTGAAAACCAAAAAAGGTCTCAAAATAGTCTAATCAAACTGTATGCTTTATAAATTTGAGCAACCTAAAAATGCCTTCTAATGACAGATCTTGAATTGGTTGTCATCTCTATAGAAAGAGTTTGCAAAATATTAACTAATCAATTTGCATAACGTTTTCTCGATGTTCAAGAAGATATGAAGTTCCAAACAGCAACGGAAACAGCACATAAAATGTTAATGTGCTCGTTACATTAGCCTCAACTAATTACCAACTCATATGATATATGTTAAAAAAATTGTAAATAAAATGCCAATACAACGCAAGAAGGCAAGGATTTTCTTAAGTTCAAATCAAATTCCCATTTTAAGTCATTCCAGTGTCTTCAGTCATCATAATCTCCATATCTCGTATATCTCGCTTCAGAACACTGCCAAGTCTAGCTATGGCTTCCATCTGCTGCTGTAAAACCTGGCCGCACAAAATAGGGAGGGTATCATTACGTTAAATTCTTTGGACGTATCATATAAATATTAAGTAAAAGCAAAATGTGCAAATCACGACGTTAAGAAATAAACTTCTAAAAGTTGGTCAGGTCTTACCTCTTGTAGGTCAGCAAGACTCTGTTCATGAATTTTGGTTGACCCCGGAAGGTAAACAGAGCCACCGAATGCATTGCTATTAGCCTTAACCCGAGATACAGTTAGTAGATTTTGTACCCTTCTAGACAGTTCCGCTCCAGATCCTTTCAACTGAAAAGATATTTCCATTTAGTTCCATCTCAACAGCAAAGCGGGAGGCAGAAGGTGTAGGACAAAATTTCTACCTGTCTAGTTATTGTGGCTAATTTCTCTGCGAGTTCAGCTTCCCCTTTTGTCAAGGGTATACGGCAGCCTTTTCCCTCTAACGCCTCCACTATTCTCATTACCTTCAATCACAACACGAGAAGATGTAATGAAGGAGCAACGAATAAAAAATCCAATGCCTGGGACCTTGGTATTGCAATTTATCAATACAACTTTCACAATCACAACCCAATAAAACAATTGAAATGACCGTGGAGAGAGAATGCAGGAGAGCGAAACACTAGATAAAACAAGAAATGTAAAAATTTCATCTCAACTGCTTATATAGCTATTTTTATGATGGATAATCGATTCATTCTACAATCAAGAAAACAGTCTCATTGTCAAACAGATAATAGTTGTCCCTACTCTTAAAAGACGTTGCTGGAGAATCTGTTCTTTTTGTTTCAGTCTTTGAATCCAAGGAAGAGTATCAGCTTGAAAATGTCTTTGGAGCTGCAAAGTGCATCAAACAATTGGAAAGACAAGTCAGTAATGCACTATATAAAAGCCAGAACCACTTAACATTGCTCTTGGGACAGCAGAGGGAAGAGCAATACCATTTTAACATTGCTTTGGGTTATACGTAATCTCTCTGCATCAGAAACAATGACTTCATCTTGGATCTGCATGATAATGTGAGTGAAAATGTGTACTCAAAGGCTTAAATTATTATTTTCTCAAGCTCAGATTTCAACAATTTCTATATCAGAATTCAGTAGGGTCGCCCTTTTTTTTGCATCAAATACAGAATGATGGATACAGCTCAAAAAATTCAATATTCAAAGCATCACTATATTGTCATTCTGGCATTTCAATATCCACCTTGTAGTGAGTTATAAATCCATTTAAAAAAGCCAAAATCAACTCAGAAGACAGAGCTCGATGACTATTGATCTAAATTTGCTTCAGTTGGAGCAATTATTCCTAGATGCACCAACTCACCTTAACTTATCCTAAAGAACATAAAAAAATGTATCCTTATGTCTATTTGATCCTTTTATCTCTGCTCATCATCAACTTCTTTTAGCATAGATTGACACATTTAATCGATAAACATTCTGCTCTTTGTTTGATGTAAAACCTGGATGAGGCTTCAAAATCTTGACATAAAAATCAAAGTGTTCCTCTGCTTTGGTATTAACCATGTGCAATTGCTTGCCAGGGTGAACCTTATAAGAAGCCTTTCACATATAAAATGAAGTTCACTTGTTTCACATCAATACTGAAACTGAGCACCAAAATTTAGAATTGATGACTATATGTAGAATATCTAGAAACTAAACCACGGAAATGAGCCAAAAAGCCCCTGATGTACATCCATTTTCTTTAAAAGATCATAGATTCATGTTATTAGTGCTAAACTAGTTGTTAACCCATCAAAATCAACACATCTCTTAATGTACGATTACTAGAAGCTATGACTAGTTTGAATATATAATAGTTATTGGGGAAGAAAAGTAGAAGCATTGGATGGAATATATTCCATCATATTCCATTACATTCGACTCTATTTTAAACAATCCAAGCAATAACAACCAATGTCATTCTGTTCCACGCTCCTCTACTCTATCCATGTCCATGAATCCAAACATAACCTAATGAATGAAGATAATAAAATTTACCTTAAGGCGTTGTGAAAGATCCTTAAAACCCTGAACAAGTTGTGGCCACAGACGTTCTCTATCGGCACTTTCCATACCCTCAAGCTTCCCCATAGCCTCTGCCCACATGATCTAGCAACATAAACTATTCCCATAATCAGCCAATGCTGAGGCAAGAAAGTAAAGGAATCAACCAACCAGAGGGTTTAGTGGAAAAACACAAACTTACGTCTGAAATACCAGCAGTCTTCGCCCTATACTGTGGTTCTGTTACACTGAATAACAAATGCTGCACAACACACAACACAAATCTGAGAAAACGTCGAAGACTAACAAGTGCAACCGTAACATATGCCATATCCTATCAGAAAAGAGCAGTTAATATAGAATTGAGTTCAAACCCTAATTTTAAAATTATATGTGAAAAAAATGAAGACAGAATGAAATCCAAGCCCAAGTATAAATCAACTCTGCTAATCAGAGATACATTTTTGTAATCCTCCTCCTTTTTTTCATCCTAAAATGGAGACAGTGAGAGGAAGACCTTAAAAGCGTACTTGGGGTTTCCAGGATCTTCCTTATAAGCATCCACGATAGCCTGGTCGGAGAACATTAGATAACACCGCAAAATTAATTAACAAAAGATTAAAAATCAAATTTAGATCAAAATAAAATGAAAGCGATGTATGGGATGTGGTGTTAAAAGAAGAAAAAATACTTGAACATCGCGATCGGCGAGAGAGAAAGGGACCGGAGATACGTTAGCCATCTGAGTAGTTAATTGAGCATTTGAGAAAGGCGAGGGTTGCTGTGCTGGCAGAGAATTCTGAAAGCCGAAACCAGTGGAAGCAGGTTGTTGAAAGAGTAGGGTCTGTTGTTGGTGTTGTTGTTGCTGTTGAGAGGAAAAGGGTGTGGAGAAGAGGGAAGAACCGAAGGCGGGTGTAGAAGAAGCCCCGAACGCTGGCGTTGAGGAAGGGGTAGCGAAGGAAGGAGTGGAAGAAGGGGTAGCGAACGTAGGGGTACCAAATGCAGGGGTTGAAGAAGGGGTGCCGAAGGGAGACGAAGAAGGGGTGCCGAAGGGAGACGAAGAAGGTTGAGCGGCGCCGAACATGGTGCTGTGTGAGCGACGAAACAGAAGATGGAATTGGGGAATTAGGTCTGCCTCCGAAGTTCAAAGCAAAAGGGGCGCGCTTGAAGTTGAATGTAGGCACTCAGTTCAGTGCAGTGCAGGTGCTCGACGAAAGGTGCTTCGTTGATTTACGTTAAATTAATTAACCCGGAGCTCTAATGCTTTGTCTGGATGGAATCTGATATTCCAAGAGAAAAACAGACAGATGAGAAATATAGGAGGATTAAAATGGAAAAAAATTATATAAATAAAATTAGGAGAAAAAATAAAAATATATTTTTGTTTGAATAAATAAAAAAGAGCAAAAAAATAAATAAATTGACATTATAAATTTATATTAATAAATAAATTAAATTAAATTTGAAAATTATAATTTTTAGTATATTATTTTTATTTTATTTTTTATATCTTATAAGTAATTTAATAATTTAAACATTTAAAAGAAAATAAAACAATCCTCTTTTTTCCCCATTCACAGCTGATGAGGAGGTATGATTTTTTAAGTGGATTTCATTATTTTTTTACTTTATTACTCCCTTTCATCCAAATTATTGAAAATAATTTTATTCATTCTATTTTTTATTTTTTATTTTTCCTTCCACTAATTCTATCAAAATAAACATACTAGAAATCTTGATTTTATTTTTAAATATATTCGTCTTTTATTTTTTTTTTCCGTCTAAACATAATATTAAAAATTTATAAAAAAATTCTTATACTTTGTAACTAAATTGTGGAATTTTCAAACCATTTTAATTAAATCTCTCTATTAGAGTTTTGTTAGTATTTTAGTTAAGGACACAATTATTAAAAGAGTTACATCGTTTGTTTGATTATTTGGTGGGTTCTAAATTATTTATAAAAAAATCAATTTAGATACTAATAAATTATCAATGAAAAGCCCTAATTTAAAATTTTATAGATTAAATCATTTTTGCTGTATTTTTAAGATTTAGATTAAACTGATTAATAGTATGAAATGGATATAACTAAATTAAAATATAATAGTATACGATAAAAATATTATTTATTTTATAAATTATTTTTATTTTTATTTAACAAAAAATGTTAAAAAATAAAATTTTGTTGATCCTTTAAAATACTAACAACAATTTAGTTAAAGTTAAATTAAAAATAAAATAAATTGACTAATAATTTTATATTAAATTAACTTGAATATTAAAAATAAGTTAAATTTTAACAACAATAATAAAAGATATCTCCCATACCCAAAAATAATGAAAGATATTTGGTTTAAATATTGTAAAATGAAAAAAAAAATCTAAAGAAGTTAATCTTATTATATCATAAGTTTTATTGATGCTAGAAAATTGTCCTACTATGTTGTAGATAGGAAGTGGCTTGTCTTAACAACTATGGTATAGTTCACAATTTATTGGTTATAATTTATCAAATTGTTAAAGGAGTGATTGGACATAACTTATGCAGAGCTTCATGTGTTAAAAAAGATGTTTTGCTTTGAATTTTTTTTTATTGATTTCAATATGTTTATTTTTCTTAAGATATAAGCAATTCCATAAAAAAATAAATTAGAATGGATATAACATTTGTTTATTATTTTTATCACATCATATATTTTATCTCAATTTTTTCTTATTTTTCTATTTTTTATATAGATGATTTCTTATGTATATTCAATTATATAAGTATAATTTTATTCTATTTTTTAAAATCATAAATATCTTTTATCAAAGATAATCATGTTTGAAATAAATAAAGTTATTTACCTATTAATTCTCATAATTGGTGATATAAATATATTTTTATTAATATTAATGTATTTATATTAAAAATTAGAATAAATTAGACTAACACTTTTATGAAAATTTTCCTTAACTTTTTAGAACTGGTTGGACCATGTGTCCATATGGAATTAATGTGGCTAAAGAAAAAAAAAATTATTGCAATGCGACGTGCACATGTCATATAATACAATTTTCTTTCCAAAATGCTCTTTACTTTGCATACATGGTTTGTAATTATTTTTAGGAAAATTACACTCCTAAAATTTATTAATATTTGATAAATTTTTTATTTTATATAAATTTTAATTTATATAAAAATATAATATTGTATAATTTTTATTAGTTATATAATTTAATGTAAATTTTTATGTTTTTATGATATTTTATAATTTTTTAATCTTTATCTTTTCTATTAATAGAATTTTGTAAGACAACAAAAATAACGTTCTAAATTACAATTGTTATTTCTTTTTTAATTAACTTAATGTTGATTTTTGTAGAAACATATTTTTTTAATTATAATTTTATTTGAACATGATAAAATTTAATTTTTATCACAAATTATCAACATTGTAATACAAAAAATACCTAATAAATACATGGGTCACCTTAAAATTTTATAAAATATTTATTTCTTCGTTGACATTTTTACTATGTATTTCTTTTTATGATTTGAAAGTTAAAATATTTGTTAATTTTAATTGTAAAAATTAATTTTTTTAAGATTATTTTAATCTTTTGAATTATTATCTATCAAATAAAATATATGATTTGAATTATTTGGTATATATAATGACAAGTTTATTCATTTATCACCGACTTCTCAATAATTGTGTGCTTGAATTTTATGCTACATAAAAAATTAAATTAGAATATATATTAAACTAGTATGTATTTTTACTAACTTACTTGAAAAAAATAATTGCTACAAAATATCTATAAAATAGATTAAATATAGTAGAAAGGAGAGAAAGATAGAAAAAAAATTGATTTAAAATATATTAAAATTTAAATATTTTAATTTAAACAAAAAACCTTAAAATTTTGTTTCTTATTAAAAAATAGATTATATTTACACTTGCACCTCTATATTTTAATTACGTATAATATATCTAACAAAAGATAATTTTTATCTTAATAAAAATATCTAACAAAAGGATAATTTTATCTAATAAAAAATTTTAACTTGTAACCAACGTGATTTCATTTAAGAGATAATTTTTATAATGATAAAAATGATTGAATACCATAAAAAATTTCGTTAAAACATAAAAAATATAAATATAATTTATCCTAAAATTATTAAAATAACATCAACATTTAAAAATAATAAAAAATATATTACTACTTTTTATATAAGTTTTAAAATAAAAATAAAATAAAAAATATTTTAATTTTGTAAACTCCGTTACTTTTTCCATTTTATTCTTCTTACGTGAAATAATTATATTACATAAAAATATAATAATTTAATATTTATTTACATATAATTCCATATTTTTACTCCTTCCATTCTTTTTTATCATTTTAAAAAAAGTGTAAAATTTGCTCTATTTAATTCTGCACTTTAATTTTTCTTAAATTTTTTTATATATGCTCTTATATTTATCAACTATAATAAATAAATAAATAAAATAAAATAAAATATTTTAAAAACTTCCTTCCTTTTTTTTTATCCTATTTCTTTGTTTTTATCTCTCCAACATCCCAAATAGATTATCACATGCAATATCTCTCCTCTTGGAAATTTTTTTTGGCCACATACATGCCTCTATGCCTCTGTTAGTGGCGCTAAACATAATACCCATAAGTAGCATATATATTTGCTTTTGTTTTTTCAGCCATAATAAAGTATGGTAGCTTACCACGTGCACCTGCCTTCAGAGATTGGATTTAAAATTCTAATATTATCATTTTATATTAGCAAAAGTCTAAAGTTGAACACTAAACAATATAACTAACCAACCGCGGTTTGAAACAGTGGCACTCAAAGTCGATAATTACAAGACGAAGGGAATTAATCCCATAGGTCAGAGACACAGGGCACGCAGGATAACATGATAACACTAGGTAGCAAGCAACAACCACAATCAAAAGCACAAAATTAACATTGGATAATTATATAATGTGAGGGACACTCACGCTTACTTCTGTCCTCAGTTTCAGCAAAATGCAGAAAGGTCCATATAGCTGTATCCCCCACCCACTATGAAGAAGCTCTACTCCAGTCACCAGTTCAGAATTAGATAAGGTTTCATGCCTTGATTGTTACACTGCACAAGCACAAACCAGACGGCCTTATGTCAGAAGTCTGCCACTCTGACCCCAGAGCTGCATTTGGATCATATAACAATGTTTGATACGCAGAATCTGCATCCAGTGGGAATAGTAACAGCTTTCCATCCAGTATCCCAAATCGAAAACCAATACTGGAGCTCCCGGTCAATGGGACTGGTACCATTTTCCATGAATTGTCCTCTGGACTGAATATTGTAAGCTTCCGCTGATTCTTCCACTCTATACAGAATAACTTCTTTCCTAATACTGCATGAGCTGTGACCATAACACAGCCATTCTTAATCTCACACCAGCTGTGCCTCTCAGGGTTATATATATCAACAAACTTGGAATTTCCAATAGTGAAGCTTGACCTTCCACCCATGACATAGAGCTTACCCTCAAATCCGCATGCAAAGCAACCCCATCTTGGGCGCCGAAGGCTCTGTATCAGTGTCCAATTGTCCGTATCTGGATCATACACCTCGGCACTGGAGAGAATGTCACCGTTCTCTCCATAGCCTCCAACAGCATAAACCAAGCCATTGACTTCGGCACAAGCAAAGTCATAACGAGCTACATTCATGTTTGACAGTCTGCCCCAACTGCAATTGCAATAGAAAATGGTGCAAGTTAAAGGAAAATATAAACAAAAATTCATGTGCTACAGACCATTACCCGTTAACTAAATTGCATAGCAGAATCTATCATCGGTAACAAAAATCCCAAGATTTCCAGGTACAATGCTGGAGAAAACCGTACCTGTTGAGGCAAGAATCATATTGGTAAACCTCTGCTGAGGCAAAGGCAGTTCCTTCAATAGCTGAAAAACCAGCCATAACAAGAAGCTTTCCATTAAGAACCACCACTCCAAATCCAGCCTTTCCCGGACCAGGCATCGGTGGAAGAGATCGGCAGTTATGACCAAGACAATCCATAACCTCCCAATGACTTTCCTTTCCTTCACTGTCCATTGTTAAGAAATAGAGCCATTCCTCAAGCATCCCAGCCAATTTGCGCACAGTAGCAAACTCTTTGCTTTGAATAAACGACCTCCATCTCTTACAGACACCCCCCATAGCTGGGAAGTTGGAACGGGGCACAAGTGCAAGACAACACTTCGCCACATCATCAGGCAGCCCAGGTAGAATGGAGCTGTCATCTTTATTCAGTGCCTCAGGGGTTAAACAATGATTGCTTTGAGAAAGAGTTGATTTATCTTGATTGAACACATCGGTGCAACACATATTTGACTCTGTAAATCTCTTCTTTCCAACAGCAAAACCAGGCATTTTTTAAACCAGCAATTACACAGCATATATCTTGTGGATGAAGAGAATTTTTGTCGTGATCAATCAATCAAATAACGCGGAAATATCTTACTGAGAAGCATATAACTAAAGAAATTCATAAAATCCTTCACCAATTGGGATTCTACAAGACCAAGGCATAAAAGATGTTGCAGAACGGATCACATGAGCAGTATAAGCAGATGATTTTCTATGTTTTGTCCAGTCTGATTCAAATTCCATAACAGTTCTGCTCCCACAGTAATTCTTCTTACTTGTTTTCTGCCAATTATTTCTTAAATTACCAACGTTGTATCCTCCGTCACACATTGCCCACATATCTACACATTATGGCAGAGTCATTATATTATATTCTGATGTTAAATACAACAATTGATAAATGTTGATCAACAGAATTATAAAGGCATACCAGAGTAGGCCATAGAGGTTGGCAAGACTTAGCCACCTGTAACTTCCATTTTCCTCGAGTCCATGATGACTGACAGGATAAAGAAAAGGTTAAATAAGAATTAGAAATATTAAGATATATGCGTTCAATGGGAAAAAATACCTGTTTTAGTAATATCAGCCTTTAAGATTAATTTTAAACATACAAAACTAATAAGTTTTTATTTGGAACGAAAATAGTTATTATATTTTTATATTTCCAATGTAATAAATATTTACCTTCCTAGTAACCCCTTACTATATTTAGAAGCTTAAAATCAGTTTTAAAAATTGATGTTAACATTTTTAAAAATAAAAAATTTCAATCAGCAGGGGCCAAAAAAGTAAATCACAGCTATTTTTGATGCAAACATCACTTGGAAAATAATGCATATTAGATATTAGGAAATCTAAAAAACCAAAGATGAGCTCCCAGTGCTTTCTAGAAAGCTTACTTGTAGAAGCGTGTCGTCTCAACATTTAACAAAAAAGAAATAAAGAGAAAAAATGAAAATTTTTAAAAGAACAAAATAACTTTTGCGTCTGTTGAACTAAATATTAAGCCATAATTAATCCACTCAAAGTGATTAAAAAAACACAACAAAACATGGGTGAGAAAATCAAAATATTAAAATCGATAATTACGATCAATTTAACAGTCAAGTAGCCACCAGATCTGGAATTAAAGAAACGTAATTATATAATTGATTGTTTGCAAATGAACAGGTGAGAATAGTCAGAATACCAAATCGATCAGAAGACTGAGAAACTGAACAATCTATTTGGAAGGTGAAATTTTTATTATTTGGAATTCGTTTTGATATATAAAATGAAACTTTACCACACTCCACGGAGCCTATTAAAATTGCTAGGGTACTCAAATCTGAGCGGTGGATCATGACAAAACCAAAGACTAGTTTCATTTTAGAGAAACACAACAGATATATATAAAAGCATACAACAAATAGTACCGTTTTGGGAGATGAAAAGTTTCAGGAAGAGTCTGAGTATATCTGAATCAATACAAATATTAAAGAGTATATGAACCAGATTCAAAATAGCATCCCAAAGACCCAAACTAGGGAGAAAATGTTCATAGATCTCTAATAGGGACAAGGAAATTGAACAATAAACAATAATACAACATAATGGAAGAAAGAGGAAATGAAAAAGAGGAACTTACGCGAAAAAGAAGAAGCAGACTCAGAAGAAGAGAACTTGTGAAGGTGAATACAGTGTATGAACAATGGACAGAAGGTGTTTGCAAGATGGAAAGTGATATTTATAGGACTAGGAGGAGAGATAAACACTCACATAATGCGACCAAGTCAGCCAGAAAATGATAATGAAGCAAAGCTGAGTGTGTTATGAGGCTGTAGCTGTGTTCCGGAGATAAGGGAAAATATTTAATTTTATATTGTGAAACAATATCTCATGTCATATTTTAGTAATTATTTGTCAATTGATCGTAATAAACGTTCTATACTAAAATATTAATTAATAAATAATTTTTATTAAAATCATGTTTTAAATATATTAATAATATTAGATACTATATTTTTATAATTTTTTATTTCTTCATAGTATCTCAAATCTTAGCTAATATTTAGTTCTTTTAGACAGAGAAAAATATATTTTATATTTTTATAAATATTTTGTAAAAAGTGCTAATCAATATCAATAGAAGAATAAAAATGATTAGAAACATATCATTTAATATTGCCATCGTGTCTTCACTGAATTTTTAATATATTTTTTATTCATTAACTTTTTAATTGATGTTGTTCAGACATTCATGAGCATATTTGGTTAAGATTGTGATTCTTTTTATGCTCGATGTGGTCGGAGGGATCGATCATGGGCAAGGTTTTAAAACATTGAATAATAATTGAATCAATTAAGATATGAAAGGTTTAATCATGATTAAAAAATAAAATTATATATTATTTTAAATTAAAAATCAATTTCATATTATTTAAAATAAAAATTATGTATTATTTAAAATTTTAAATTTAAGTTATGTATAAGATTAAAAAATATAATATAATACTTGTTTTAGAAGCAAACCTACTAAAAATTAAAAAAAAAATAGATCAATTTATTCTTATTTCTTATTTTTTTTTATCAATTCTACTGATTCTGTATTAATTTTTTACTTAAATAATTATATGACTTAAATAATTCGGAGAGGATCCAATTTTAACCCAATTGAGTGGTCCCGTCTTTTTTCCTCCATCATGATTAAGGGTAAAGTAACTGTATTTTATGAACCAGTTGGTGGGTGATGTGCATTATCCCTGTCTAATGTCTTCTGTGACTTTCGGCCTTTCTATTATAGTCAGTGATCTAGATTTGGCAGTGTAAAGCAAGGGTTAATAAATAAATTTTTTTATAGATTATTATAGATATATTTTATGCTACTTTTCTGTCAAAAATAAAGTTTCATCTTAATAACTTGATGTCATCTTTTGATATAGACTTTTACTGTGTTGATTGAAATTAGTTATTGAAGAGAATTTTTAAATTTGATTAATAATATTAAAAATAATTATGATATTGTATTTAAATTTTATTATTATTTATTTATTATTTCAAATTATTTTGTATAAAATAAAAAAAAATTAACTTATACTTCTATTTATGCTAAAATTAATTTTTATTATATTTTTAATATTTTTATTAATTTTTTTTAAATTAATTAATATTAATGTAAAGAGTAAAGATATGAAAAAAAACAATAGATATCAGATATGTTTACTAAAATCAGCAGATAAATTAACTGAAAAGTGAAAAAATAGTTAAAAACTAAAAAGATAGATAGAAATTGAAAACTAATAAAATTTAAATTTAAATTTTTTTAATTAAATTAAAAAATTAGTTATTAAATTAATTGATAAAAATAAAATGATAAATAATAAATAATTATTAAATTTGAATTTTAAGTATTATAAATAAATATTATTATTTATATAAAATTATTATATAAATAATTTAATTATTTTGATGATTATATATTATAGAAAAGAGAATTAGATGTTTTTATTTATTTTATTATTTATAATGTATTTTAATTAAAAATATATCTTTAAATAAATATTTTTTATTTAAATTAAAAAATATATTTTTAATTTTATAAATATATTTTAAACAATATTTTTATAAAAACAATGTTTATTTTATTTTTTAAATTTTTACCACCAATAATTAAACAACTTATTATAAATAATTTAAATAAAATATTTAAGAATTAAACTAAATAATGTAACATTATATAATATAAAAATAATATTTTATAATAAATGAGAAATTATTAAATATATAAAAAAATAAAAATAAAATAATAAATTTCAGTTAATTTAAAAGCTAGTTAAGATAAAATTATAAAAAAATTATTTATTTTATCCAGTTAACAAAAAAGCTGCTATATTAAACATAAATAAAATTATTTTAAAAAATTTTAACTGCTTATTTTATCTTTCATTTAAATGAAATATCTTATCAAGTACATTCATTATCTTAAACTTCTGAAATAATAATAAAAAGTATAATTTTTTTTAAATGATAACAAATATAAAGAGCATTATTAAAATTTTTATTGAAACTTTTAATAAGAAAAATCAATACTTATTTTTAATAACAAAACTGTCGTAAATTTATAATTAAAAATTCATTTTTATATTTAATATAAAGTATATTAAATATTTAAAATTAACAAAAAAATATATCTTATATATAATTGATATTTTTTATTTTTTATCACATGTGTATCAAAGCGCATTTAATATTGTAAGAAAGATATAATTTTTTTTCGAAATAATTGGATAATGGTGGAAAAAAATAGGTTAAATTAAATTTAGCTAAATTTGTATAATGAAATACAAAGTTTATTGATTTTGAATAAAATCTAAGTTTTTTAAGTTCAATTTAATCATCTTTATGGTGGAAAGACTTGTAAAAATTAGAAGAAAAAAAAGTAAATGAAAGGAATGTTTAGAAAATGTATTTAAAAAAAAAGTAAATGAAATATATTTAAACTTGCTACAAGAACTTATACCCAATACAAAGTTTCAGGATAAAAAAAATACAACGTTAGTGTGATAGATGGAAAGGTGGATGAGGATGAGATATGGCAATGGAAGCTTGTGGAAAAAAGATCTCTCTCAATGAAAAAAGTATATGGAACATAGTCTTAAATTATTGTTAAACAATATAATTTTAACGTAGAAAGAGAATGAATGCAAATTCAGACATATTAAAAAAAATGGATACAAATTGATAAATTCAAGTCAAAACGCACAATAAAATATTAAATTACAATATTTAAATATCATTTTAATAATTTAAATTAAATTTAAATTTTTTTATCTTAATTTAATATAATTTTGTTTTATCATCAAATAAAATATATATTATTAAGAGAATATTAAAGACATCCTAATCCATATGCAACAATAAATAATAACCTGAAGGGTAGTAAAAATATAAATTCATAAATCTAATCTATAAATAAAACCTATAACTCTTAAATTTTATTCCTAGTCTAAACTTAAGAATTAAAATGGATTATGTCTATGATAGTTCGAAAATAAATTTCCTAATTTCCAAACAAAATACTATTTTTATGAGTTAAAAACTCCAAACACAAAAAAAAAAAATCAGTTTCCATAAAGATTGGCAGGTCACATCAAACCAAATAATCCATTTTGCCCTTTTTTATTTTAAGTAATATTTAGTTTGAAAAAAATAACAAGTACCGCAAAAGAAGCTGGCAAAGATACATAAAAAAAATACTATATTTTTTAATATTAATTTATACAATAATTCATACAATTTTTTCTATTTTTTTTATCACATCATCCATTACAATTTATATTCATTTTCCTCTTCCATTTCTATAATACCTATATATAAAAATGGCAGTAAAATTTTCATATCTTCATAGCAAACCCCAGTTTTGGATTTTGATTACAGCTCAGCCAACTAAATACGTTTACCTAGTTTCGGGAACATAAATAAAGTTATGTGATAATTTTTTGTATTCATTTTTCAGAATATTTACAAGATTTGATAAATTTTTAATTATTTAACGTTTATAAAAATAAATATAAAATTACATATGATATTATGAAATCTTGATTATTATTTTTCTATATTATATACCATATAGGTTAGTTAAGAAATTAAAAACAAAATATCACCGATATAATAAATGCCTATTTGTTTACCGGCTGCTGACAACGGAAATCGATTCTACACAAAGTGAAAATAAACTCCAGCCATTGAACGTGCCTTGATCGTTCGATTAATTTTGAAAAATTGATTCTGACTTTTGAAATAACAGATAGATATGCATTAAGTACATGGTTAGATTGGCACAAAAAAATGGTATACATATATCTGGAACTGAGAAGCTACTCTCAGTAGTTTAAAAATTTTGGATTAAGGGAGTGGAGTACCAAATGCATGCTAAATTCCTTATTTTATAAAATATATACTCTTAATTCTTAACTTTTTTCCTCTGATGAAATAAATACAACACAAAACCGCTTTTTGATCATTCATTTTGCGTGCTTACTCTTTAATAATTTTTGCATAAAACCATCGATGATTGAGACAATCTAATTTTTTTGTTCAACATATAACATATTCTGTCTGATTATAAGTTATACCGCTAACAGAAACAAGGAATCTTTATCTCAGGGTGTTGGTTCTGGTGGTATTAGGTTAAGTGAACCCTGTGGTATTAAGACGTGCCACTAAATCAAAACCAATCGCTTCCAGAATCCGAATAATCTTCCCATGCATCCCAAATTAATGAATGAGATATCTGCGCTACCTAGGCCCATCACTGATTCCACAGAACAGAGCACTACATATTCCAACTTTGTGTAAGTCGATTTTGATTGATCCGAGCACTAGATGATTGCAACATTATTGTGATTTGTCATTTTGTTACCCCAAAGTTAATTAAAACATTATAAAATAACAATATAGAAAATAAAATTTGAGGCATGATACATATAAATCCGTTAATAAAATTGATTCAATCTAGTTGAAGATCTCAAGTTCAAAATTTGAATATATAATTGTGTCAAAAGTTTATAATTTTTTTTCTTATTTATAATAATTTTAGCTGATATGAAAGAATTTTGTTATTTATAGTTATCTTACTTAATTTTAATATAATTATTTTTTGAAAATATTTATGATTTAGATAAAAAATTAAATATAACCTTTTTCTATACATATATGAAAAGAAAATTTGAATTTGACCAAAGCGAATGTTTATATAAGAAATGGATAACGTGTGTTAAATTAATAAAAATTAAAATTTAAAATAAGAAAAAATATAAGTGAAATTATCTTTACAATTATTTTAAATTCATAACATGAACTCCTTTAAACGTGGATGGTATTTTATATCATATCTAAAGGTCTCTTTGCATGTTAGGATAAAGGGACAGGATATTTTGATTTAATTTTAATTTTATATCTTATTAAATTTAACATTTATAAAAAAAATTAATTATTTATAAAAATATTATATGTTTTTCTAAGAAAAATTATAAAAAATATTTACTTATTTTATAAAATATAATTTTTTGTAACTAATTTTTTAGTTATAATTTATAAAAAAATTATTTTAAAATTTAAGTGTAATTTTTTTAAAAAAATATAATTTTAATATTAATTATATATTAAATAATTTTTTTTTCTATTTTAAAAATGTTTTTATATATATTTATATTAAAAATTTAGAAAATTAAATTAGAACTTTTAATAACTTTGATAAAAAAATTATTTTAGCATAATTTATATTTTTATTAATATCAAATATTAGATAAAATAACATTATATTATTTAATTTATAATTCTAATATATTATTAAATATAAAATATATTATAATAAAATGAAATAAAATTAAAATATTTTCTATTTATATTTTATGTTTTGAATAGATAGAAATAATTTTTTTTTAATTTTTTCTGATACAATATAAAAAGTGATAAAAATTGAATCTAAATTTTATGTTAAATTATTTTAATTATTAATTTTTATTGTATTAGCGTAATTATAATGATTTTTTTATTTGAATAAAAAAATAAAATATATTAATAATATAAATTTTATTTTATATAAAATTAAAAAATAAATTTAATTTAAAAAAAAATAATATTTTTACTATTTTTTAGTAACATGATATTTATTTTTTATTTTTAAAATTAAATAATTCTTCCCTATTTTCTTTTTTATTTGAAAAATAACTTTTGGTGTAATTTGTAATTTTTTTATATTTTCATATATAAATAAAAAACAAAATATTTTTATATTTTTTTTCCTTCTCCCTTTAAATAAATCTTTACTTATTTTTTGGTTAAAAAAATTATAGATAAAAAAACTTGTTTTCTGAAGTTTCATAAATTTTATTTTTTCATCTTTATTCATATACATTTATTTATATAAAAGAAAAAATTAAAATTTTTAAATCCACAAAAATATTTTAAAAAATTATTATATTAATAAAATAAAAAATAAAATAATACATTTTTTAAATTTATATTTTATTTTTAAAATTTATATTATTAATATTTTTTTAATCATCTAACTAATAATTTTTTTCTTTATCTTTTTATCTAATAAAACAATTTATTTTACTGTTCTCTTTTTTACGGCCGTTTCTTTCTTTCCTATTTCGTAGTTTTCAATTCATCCAACATAAATGTAATATGGAGAGCGGTGGAGTGATATCCAACTCTGGTGGCATTGACGTAATCTTTGTGAGGATATGGGTTGCATAGTTGATGCCAGATTGCGAGTGCCAGAAAGCCAGAAACGTGGGGTTGTTGGCTCACGACTTGAGTCAACCAATTCACAACAGAACAAGAACCTTGAAAGTAAGCCAGCGGGAGTGTATGGTGAAAATTGGAATAGTATTATCATGGAATTTTTTAAAAACTAAACCGCTAATTCATACGGTGAAGATACCGATTTAAAATTAAATAATTTAATTATAATAGAATAATATTAATTAAATATTATTTTTAAAATATATAATATGTATTATATTAAAAGTATATAAAATATATTAAAATTATGATTTTATATAATTAAAAATTAAAAAATTATATATATTTAATTTTTTAAATTTAATATATAAATAAAATAAAATAAAATAAAAAATTATTTTAAAAAATTAAAATAATATTATTTTATATAGAACCGTGTTTAACCATTTATGTTTAATTTTCTAATTTTTAATCGATTTATTATCAAGTTTTTAAAAATATTTTTATGATTTAATTAATTTGAAAAAAAATCAATTTTTAACCAGTCTAATAAGCTAGTTTAATTTTTAAAATAATAAATATTATAATATTCTAATTTAATTTTTAAAATAATAAATATTATAATACTTTTTTAATTTTGAAAAGTACTACAACAAGTTGAAAAAAGGATAATAATAATAATAATAATTTTTTAAAAAATATTTTTTAATAATTATAAATAATAAAATTAAAATAATTAATATTTCAAATCTTTAAAATATATTTTTATTTTACATATTTATAAAAATATGTAAAATCTATTACCAAGATATGTCAATAAGGTACCACATAATTTTAAGAATATGGTTTTTTCTTATTTAAAATAATGATGTTGTTATATTATTGCATTTCTGGCCTGTTTTTTAGTTGCTACTACTTTATAACAAGGAAAGTTTATTGAAAGTCTTTTCAAAAGTCATGATTAAATTAATACGTCAATTAAATTAGGTTAAAATTTACAAAATTGGTTAGCTGAAAGATTGAAGATGACTCTGCTTAATTAAATTAAGAATTGGCGTTACATTCTGTGTCTGCGTCATAAACATCTTGGATGGCACTTGCAAACGTGATATACTCATTGGTAGTTGTTCTATTTTAATTACGCACCTAATCCGACGCGATTGGGCCAAAAACAGGGATGAAGGACAGCGCTTGATCAAATCCACAGTTAATAATTCGCTGCAACGGGAAGTGTCGCTGGCTTGATGGTGTTCATCACCGTTCCATGGTAATAACCAATTTTAATTTAAAATTAATTTTGATAAGTTTAAATTTTAAAAATTAACTTCGACGTATTTTGAGAATAGATCCAAGTTATATTTTAAATTGTTTTAAATCTAATTCAATGGTATAATTTTTATTTTTTTTCATTTTTTAATAAATATATATTAATAATAAAATTTCTTAATTTAATACATAAATATTTTATATTATATTATATTTATATTATTATTTAAAATATATGTACTCTAAATATATTTTAATTGTAATTTAATATTTTTAATTTTATAATTTAGTCATATATTCTAAAATATAGTTTAGTTTTAATTCAACTATTAGTTTAATAACTTTTAGATTTCATCTAATTTTTTAATTTTTATCTTTCAACTAATTTATACTAATTTTGTGAGAAAAAAAACACAACCAAACGTGATGTTCATGCTATATATCTACCACATTCTACGAAGAGGCAAAAGGAAGAGAAAAATTAAGAGGGATAGAAAATATATCATTGATAGGATGAGAAGTATGTATAATCAAATTAATTGTAATTAACCATCTAATTTATTATGTGTCTTATAGACTACAAGAGAAAACAAAATAATAAATAATATCTAATTAATTGTAATTAACCATTTAACTAGCTATAATTTTATAGTCAAATATAATTATTTGTTTGTACAAAAAATATAATTATTTATAACATTTTCTAAAAATTAGAGTAAAAATGATTCTAAATAAGATATTGTAATATTCGTTTTCATATTTTTTTTTAACATTTATCCATGGATGATAACTTTGATTTCTATTGCATCTAAATCCTGTTCTCATTCACATAACATAATTTCTATAACCGAAATATGATTTTTCATCTTATGTAACATTTTTCTTATGAAAAATTAAAATTAAAATATTATTAAAAATTAAAGATCATTTATTTAATTAATAAATCTAGATTTGTAGTATTGAGTTTCAAAGTATCTATTTAACTTTCAAGTTTTTCTTCTAAATAAAAATATAAAAATATAGTTTAAATTTTAATTATATATTTATTATTGCAATTTTACATTTATTAGTTCTATAGATAAAAAGAAAGAGAAAGTGCGGATAAAATGGTATAAATATTATAATACCATATTTATATTCATAAAAAATTATAAAATATTTATTTATACTCGTAGCTAAATCAATAAAGTAAATATATATATATTTATCTTTGCTTATTATAAGTATTTTGTTTACTGATGTTCAATGTAGTGAACTCATCGCTATCCCTAGCTAAATTAGATAAGATGTTTTAAAATTTGAGTTTTGATTGAAATAAAGATACAGGGTTATTTGAACTAAAGAAAAAAAAATATAAATCAATTTCTATTATGGTGAGAAAAATATAAAAAAATTATCAAAATATGAAGCAATTTATACAAGATAAAATGAGAGAAAAATAAACTTTAAATTTAATAAAATAGTATTTTTTTTAAATATGGTAGATAAACATGAGAAGAGAATAATAGGTTAAGATAATTATTTTTTTACTTTCTTTTTGCAAACAATTAAGATGGATTTGAAGGAAAATATTATAAAAAAAATCCTGTTAAATTTGATTAAACTTACGAAAATTTATATATTTTTTATTTTTTTATAAATTTTATTTACTTAGATAATTTTAAAGAATTCATACATAAAATATAATTTAATGTAAATAATATATAAAAATTTACGATAAAAATTTTAATGATAAAATATAAAATTTCAATGTCATTTTTTAATATTTATTTTAATCGTCAAACATGTTTAGGATAGCTATGAAATAGACATCCATAAATTTAATCTTATTTTTACAATTCAAATATGTTTATAATTTTAAATCTCATTAAAATAATTTTTTTATCTAAATTGGAATGAACTTGAATCAGTATTCATAGTTTAGGTTTCATTATTTAATATTAAAATTTAAAGAGAAGAAAAAAATTAATAATATTAAAAAATTTATTAATAATAAAATAACATTGGTAAAAATTTTTTTTATATCAATTAAAATCAACTTTTTATATCAATTGTTTAGGTAGTACATAAATGGTATAGAAAGTCAGATTTTTTATATGAGGAATATAACCGATGTAAAAAATCATTATTGAACCGATGTAGAAAATAATTTTTACAATAGTTCTGTCTGAAATCGATATAGAAAACCACAATTTCTATATCGGTTGTGACTTTAACCGATGTAAAAAGTACGATTTTTACATCAATTATGGTCACAACCAATGTAAAAAGTGTGATTTTTTACATTGATTAATGCCAAAACTAATGTTTTCTATATCAGTTAATATCACAATTGTTGTAGAAAGTAGATTTTTTTTTTCTAAAATAAGCTTTGAATTTGGTACAATCCAGTAATTAAAACCTATATCAAAATATTATATATATATATATATATATATATATATATATATATATCCTAAGCAATCAAAATCTAGAATTATAGTTAAAAAAGATAAAAATTTAATATCTAACTACATTTACTTTTTTAGATATTTGCTACCTCTATTAAATATTTAACTTATCAACTTCAAATATCATAAGTCTCCTCTTCAAACATGCAAGTTGGATCATTAAATCTTTGCATTATTTAATTTAAGAATTAATATCATTATAGAAATTAATCCCAAGGTATATATATATATATATATATATATATATATATATATAATTTTACTAAGATGTAAAAATTGAAATTGCCTGTACCCATAAATCAACAATGTTTGCAGATAAAATGTTAAATATATGACTCATAACATAGTAGTCACACTTCATGCCTCCAACTTATCTCTAGCAGTATAAAATTTAAAAGATAATTACTATATAATATAAAAAATATATTAAACAAACAATGTTTTAAGTACTTACATGTGGAATAATATGTAACACCCAAAAGGTTTTAAAATACATTATAATTTATAATTTATGGATTAATATTTCTTTTAAAAAATAAAATATAAATTTAAATTCAAAAAGATTAAAAATCTCTTTGAGAAATAACGAAAATATCCCTAAGTTAAGATAACAACAAATGAAGCATATGCAACTCAAAACAAAAGTGAAGAAATTTTTCTAGAAACATATAACACATCGATAATGACCAAAATATCATTAGAGGAAACTAGTAATAAAAAAAGATGAGAACCTTGTGTAAAAATTTTAGACCAATTATAAGGAACCTTAATTTTTTATAAGAGATAAATTTATCTAGAAAACAACTAATTGATCAAAAATAAATCAGGAAGTGCTGATTAAGGAATAGAATCTTTATAAATGAAATTTAGAAATTCTTTTGGAAATATTTAAAAAAAAAAGACCAAAATACCCCTGATAGCTCGAAAAAGCCAAAAGTTACCAGTAAAGGCCCACAATCGTGCTTATATTTGAGCATGTGTTCCTAGGAGAATAATGGAGTAGATAGGCATGCCCTTAATGGAGAAGCAGAGTCATTAAGACATTTAATTAGTAAAGGAAAAAGGTTTTAATGGAGAAAGAAAAAGTAACTATGGTTAAGTTATATTAACCGTGATTAGGTTAAAAATTAGCTATGGTTAGATGAATTAAATTATGGTTAGACTAATCTAACCATGGTTAAACTTAGAAGATAAGGTTACATGAATTACAATTTTAAAAGGGTAAAATTTAAGTGAAATGACTATTTTGTTCTTAGTTAAAAATTTAATCCCTAAATAACCATGATGGTCGAATTTTTTACCAAGGGAAAAGTCATCTCCATTTTTTCATAAACACCTGTTCAAACACTTATCCAAGCCTTCCAAGATTAAGCTTCCACCTCCAAACTTCTCTAAACCAAGAACTAATCATGTTTAGGCTTCCAATCTTAAAGCTTAAGCTAGAAAACAAGTAAAAAAAAGCTCCTTTCAGTCCTCTTCAAGAATTTTAGTTTTTTAACCACAAAAGAAGTATATCATCATCATAAAGCCCATCAAGCATCTTTCCTAGGATTCAACAAGTTGAATGCTCTATCCTTAAATTTTTCTAAGTACTTTTTTTAAGTATTCTTGCCTAATCTTTTTCATCTTTACGAATCTTTTCTTTAAACTTCAAGATCTAACATTTTTGAATATTATTTAGTTTAAAAATTTCCCTAGACTCTTAAAATAAGCATTTGTAATTTTTAAGAGTCCAAAATTAAGCTTTAATGATTTAAAATGCTTATTGGAACTTCTTAAGAATTTTAATTGGTTAAATATTCTTGAAAATGATTTTTAAAAGTTTTGAAAGATTTGAAAAGTTGTAATAAGTCTTGAAAAATAATCAAGTGATGGTGGATTTAAATATTTGGCAAGATCTAGAAAGTTGTCTTATTTGAGCTTAAAATATCTATATGTTGTCTTATCTCTTCCAAAAGTTCAAGTTTGTTACTTTCCTCATGCTAAGTTAAATTTTTTACCTTTAATACTTAAAAGTCTTAGATATGGAATTTTAAGAACATAAACCTAAAACTTTCAAGAGAAAGACACAAAGATTAAATTTGTAAAGTTAAATATTGGATCTTTATAGAAAAAATATGAAGATAAGGACCTGTGGACTTCAGAGGTAGAAAAAAATTCTCTAAATTTTATCTAAAGACAAATACTAGTAAGGATTTGATGGACTTGAGTCAAGACCAAAATTAATATGTCTCTTGACTATGGATCTAAGAGTTATGATGGTGAAAGTTAATAAAGTGGCAATTTGATGGTTAAGGAGGCTATTCGACCATGATCCAAATAATAATGAGATAAAAATATAAAATTTAATAAGAAATGAAAATAAAATCCTTTCTTAAATAGTAACATAACATATGTACACAAGGAGGTAGGAAGGATAAATTAGGAGACTTTGGTGGATAAAATAAACTAACAAGTTTAATTAGTTTGATTACCTAAACTATGATTTTCAAGAAACAATTTTTAAGGATAAGATAGATAGGCTACAAAGCCTTAACATTTACCACATAGCCATTTGATCAACTCTTCGAAAAATTGGATAAGAATGGTGTATAAATTTTAGATTAAAATCCAGTAGGTATTTTAGGATACAAAGGTGATTTCAAGTAAATGGATATGCTTTTGTAGGAAAAGATACGAACAATTTAATCTAAATTAGCAATTAAGCTAGTAAAATAAATTAATGGAAAATGACTAGAAAATTATTCTCATTAGGCTTTGGATTTAAAAGTTTGGCCATAAAGGCTTAGAAAGATGAACACAAAACTTTGTTGGAGGGGTGGTAAGAAGAGGCCATTTGGCCAAGAGAGATTAAAATTGGATAAATAAGATATAATGCACAAGAATCTATATGTTCATCTCTCTTATGAATGGATTTGAGAAGTAAATGTGATCATGAGGTCTAGATGAACAAAAAGTCCACTTAAGAGGTGAGAAGGCCATTCGACCAACATAAACTTAATGATAAGAAAAAATGCCAACAAAACATTTGAGAAAATGAAAGGACAAGATAAAATTAGAACGATTAAGTGGTGTAGGTTTACCTTTAAAAACTTATCATAAAACATAAAGAACAAGGTAAACTTAGACAACTTTAGAAAAAGAATGCATGCTATCCAAAATTATAAGGATCTTGCTTAAGTAAAAGTTTTCACTAAGTATGTAAGCTTTTGGATAAATATTATTTTACTAGTTATTATGACAATTCTTGAGTATGATCACTTATATTTAAATTGTTATGTGATCTCTTGAATGGTATGATGACTTGCTTATGTGTACAGAGTTCTATATTGTGCTTAAATGATTATGTGCTGATGAATGAATTGGATGCTATATGTGTATGATATTTTGATTGAATATTGAGCATGAATCATATTTTAAAGACTTAAAATGGAACTTAATAAGTCAAAAGGATACTAAAGAAATATGTGAAAAATTAACAAGCACATACTTGTGAAGTGCCAAGTTTGGGACTTGTGCATGTGTGGAAGTCTGGGACTATCCATATTAGAGGTCACAAGGCTTCTAGTTAAGATGGTGACAACCATGTCCTAAATAAATTTTAGTATGTGTGTAAAAGTGAGAAGATTTTTCTTAAAAAATATTTAATAATGTACCATTGAGAGTATAATGGTGTATCATATGTTAAAGGATCACTGAGAGAGTGACTAGTGAATGAGAATGTTATGTATATGAAAAAAGATGTTAATATATCAAGTAATATCTTTGATTTTATGATTTATTATGTTAATATGGTGATCCAAAGAATAAACGAGCTATATGCTTGTATGAGGTTTAATCCCTATCATTATTAAAAAGGATCCAATTCAAATAAGTATTATTTTAAAGAGCAATAATTGAACTTGTATGCTTGTCACTTTTTTTTGTTAATAAATTGAAGTGGTTGGATTTGAAATTATGTCACTAACTTTATGGTAGACGCCTACTTAGAAATTATGATTTCTCCCTCCCTCCCATTTCTTTTCCCAAAGCCTGTCCATGCTCCTCGCAATACCAGTGATCTACATATAAATGAATAACGTGGATCAGAATTTTAATGCTCACATGAAAGGATACAGGAAAAGATAAAGAGAACCCTTCCTATGTAGAATGTATCGTATGTATAAATGGTAATGGATGATTGTATATATGAGAAAGGATATTGATACCCTTGTTTTGTTATAAAGAACTCACCAAGAGCCTTTTACTTTCTATGTTTGGTATGTGTATGATAAATATAAGTAATATGGTACATATGACTGTATATGTAGATGTATATTACCTTAATTAAATAAATACTAGTTTTTAAAATTAGCTTGAGTGATGACTTTCTAAAAGTTTACTATCTGCTACATGAATTACTACGACGAGGCTTGCACTTTCAACAAATATTTTAAAAAAAATTATACCATATTTTTTATAATAGTATTTTATAAAGAAGTTTTGTATCATGAAGCAACAAACTAGTAGTGAATTTGCAATAGACTTAAGTGTATGATGGGTATTATTATTAGGATGTTACACAATTCATGTTGTTGTTTTAAGAATGCTGAATGCTTTCCCTTTAGTAGATTGCCTTCATCCATTACTCTATGATATATAAAATAATTAATTGAGGGATATCCTTTGTTGTATAAAGAAATACCATAGGCCAAATAATATAAACTTACAAATCAATATAATCTTTAATTTCTTTCTTTGATTTAGTCCATACAGAGTATAGAAGAATAACTACATTCTGAGTAGGACAAATAATGATTAATTTCCAATAAAGACCTGAAAAATTTTCTTAATAACGAGTGAAAATACTTCACTTTATTTTAAATGAAATTCATTTAGAAATTTAAACTTACGAATGTAATATGGTACCAAGTAATATTGCCTTTTTGTTGTCAACTTACTTTGAATCTATACTTGGATCTTGGTAGGCGTACTCCCAATATTTTTGGATATGCAAGGGGTCAATGAGGTAACCCTCTTTGCATGCATAGGTGATAGAGGCACCTAAGTAATTTCAATAAATGTGAGTTTGATACATAGTAAAAGTGATATAGGTTTAGAAATATACTTACATAATCTATAGTTGTATCACAGATATGCATAGCAGATCATTACCCACCAGGAGCTCTGTAATATCCTTTTTTAGTAATATAGAAAGGGATTGAAGTGGGATTGCCTACAACATCCACTTCTAAAATTATTTGGAAAGGTTGGTTTGCTACTAGTAAGGCAAGTGTAAAGGAACGGGCAATTGAATCAAGTTCAGATTCCTTTGATTTGGATCGAACATCCACTTTAGCAGCAACCTCAAGTTCGTAAACAATATATCATAAACATTAGTAACTATGATATTTAAATCACATAATAACATAGAATGAAAAATTAATATCTTAGCTTTAATCTAGTACACAAGTGTTCTGGACCATAGAATGGAATGATTTGAAGCTTGTGGCATTGTTTGGACCATCTTAGTGGGCATAGGAACTAGGAGAATTTGCATCTTTAACCTGTTTAACCACCACTCTCACTTTATCATGATAAATTTGGAAGTGGTGTATTGTTGAACCCAATTGGTATACTTTCCCAACAGAATCTACATGTAGAGGATCTTCTACATATAACTCATGGTTATTTGGGATCTATAAAAGCTGCTTATCCTCTGGTGGGTTTGAACTCACACCCCTAGGAGAAGGATGTAGTTGGTCCTATGTACTTTCTTGTTGGGAAAGTCCTAAAGATGATAACTTCTGTCTAAACTCCTCTTTAAACTTTTTTCCAATTTCTTATCTCAATTTTTTTTTGCAAGCTCCTCATTATATCCTGTCTTATATCCTCTATAATGGCACCCAACTCCCCCTATACACAATTCCTACCCTATACATTGGTCTAATAGAAGGTGAACCAAAATATGTTCGTATCCCCACACCGTGTCCAATAGCACAGACACGACCTGGATGCTCTTGCTGCCTAATAGTAGTAGTGAGGATATAATTTTGTCTCCTAGGCACAAAGGCCCCTTAAGAGCTACGTTGAACTAGAGAATCCTACAAAAATATATGAATCAAAATGTTAACAATGTCTTATTTGATATTATAAATAGAAAAATAATTTTTTACTTAATTACTTATAATCCTCTTAACTATAACTTGAGATGGGTCAGAGGTATACTCTACAAAAGGTCTCTGTCCTACTCTCTTCCATTTCTCATGGAAACTAGGTGGAGATGGAGGAGAAATCACACCAGATGAGTTTGGTTTAGAGGATGCTTGCCGTTTTCTCTACTTCTACTGCAAAATCCTTTCCTCCGGTAACATAGCCCCCATGAGACAATCTTTGAGGGTAAAGATTCTTTACAATAATTTCTTGTCCTTTTCTTCTTCTCTCCTATTTTGATATGTGAAGATAATTAAAAAATTCCTATTTGTAAAGTGAAATAATATGATATGGAAACTAATTTAAATTAACTTACAAGAAAGGCAGGATCCTGTCTACTTTGAACAAATGCATGCCAGGTATCATTATCAAAGAAACTGATATTCCTCATATGGAGAGAGATCCTTGAATGGCCCATAAATATATTTACTTGTAATGTGACTCTTTAACCTGCTCCAATGTTTATCTGCAAAGAAAAGTCATTTCCTTTTAAGTAAATCGATGTTGGGTACATCATAAGTAAGCTATAGGACATAATAAAGACAAGTTAGTAAATGAAAATCATGTTTATTACATGAATAATTAAAAATCCAAGTTTTTAGTGTACCATATGGTTTCCCAAATGTTCTCCTTAGCACAGAGTTCTTCATCATCTTAATCCTTCTTCAAGATACTAGTTTTACTACATCTAAGAAGGATGACATAGCTCTTAAACTTCGTCTTGTTGGCCCCAAAGGCTTCCCAGTTCTCTGATAAAATTCTATTGGAATCCTCTAATCACCATTTTGGCTAACTGTTAATTCCCTTTACCTCATGGGTCATCTTCCTTTGGTTTTCCTAGATTGGATATCAAATTTGCTTTGTGAAGGAGAGTTCCAATATTGATTAGTCATCTCCCTAATTAAACATGTGAATTATACTAAATTATAATTTTATCAATTACAATATAAAGAAATTGAGTCGTCAACTAAGTTAAAAATTTATAAAATCAAACATATTATGTCACAAATTCAAATTTAAGACAATTACACCATAAATCATTTATAAGTAAAAAGAAAACTATTCACTAGTTAAGGATGTTGAAGGGTAGATTTTCAAAGCATTGACCTTCATTCCTAAATTATTTTGTTTCCTTGTAATTGAATCAAAAGCAACCCATTTAAGATAAGAATATAAAATCACTTGCATATGGAGCTAATACATATTATAAACTCTCAACTTATTCACTTTAATAGTTTGTTAGACCCACTAAAGAAAGTTTGAATTGACATAAAATCAATAAGGTCTACCAAAATGATATATTTTAATCTCCTTTTACATAGGGTTGATATTTTGGTAAATTTATGTACTTTGTTTATAAAAACTAATAGAGAAAACAAATTAAAAAAAATAGAAAATTCTACTTGGTCTCAAAGGTTTACCAAGAAACAATGATTTATTACATCTTAATTGTGTACATTATGACATGTTTTCCATGATGAAAATGGTCAAACACACACTATAACTCAATATAGATGAGTTTATGTTAATGTTATTTTTAATTTGTTCGCCGTTGGTGCTTGATAGAAATTTGTAACCAACACAACATACAAGAAAACTAACCAAACCCTCTCACCATGTACATACACTTTTCATAATATTTCTAGTATTTGAGTATATATTTTATAGTTATATATTTACATAAAATTTTCCATTACCATTAGTCTTGGAGGACCTTGGATTTATATAGAAAACTATAGGATAAGGCATATGTCACTTCTATAATAAGTCATTCTAGCTTTTTAATTACTTAAACAACTAAAGAGGAAAAAATTAAAATGTAAACTAAAAAAGTCAAAGGATTGGAAACAAATTTAAATCTTATATCTTACCCTATACATATACTTTCCTCTATATTCACTAAACAAACATTGAGTATCTAGTTTAGAGCAAAGATAGAGATTTCTGTAATAGATTCTCGAATGCTCAATAGGGGACAAGGAGGGTGACACAAATCAAGTGCTAAAATTATTCTAACATTTACACAAATCAAGTGAATCAAGAGGGGTACAAGGGGTTGTCATGGTAATAAAACAAAATAGGGAATCAATTAGGCTAGCTTAGCAACAAGGTTTGGAAGAGAAAATCTAAAAAATGCAATAGGCCCTTGAAGAAGAAGGAAGAAGGAAGAAGGAAGAAGGAAGAAGGAAGAAGGAAGAAGGAAGAAGGAAGAAGGAAGAATGATGTTGACTATGCCACTAAAAATGAAAGCTTGGCAACGATAACAATAGCGGGACGGAGGCCTCGGACTTTGAAGAACCAACAACGATGTTGATAATGGCAATGACAATGCAAGCAGAATGGTTGAATGGGTCAATGACAACAATGCAAAAGTTTTTCAAATAGTAGAATAATGGTGTGATGAAGACAATGACCTAATTAAAAAATAAAATTTTTACATCAGTTCCCCCAACATCCAGTGTAGAAAGCAATTTTAACATCGATTGAATAAGCAACTAATGGAAAATATTAACTTTTTACATTGATTAGAAGAGCAACTGATGTAGAAAGTATATTTTTTACATCGAGTGTAGGAAAAACAATGTAAAACATGGTTTCTACATTGGTTTCTCTTCAAACCGATGTAGAATCTTATCTATTTATTTAAAAAAATACCATCGTATTTTTCTACATTAATTCATAAATAACGACATAAAATATTGTTAATAAAATTCAATTTTTCACTAGTTTATAATGTGTGTGACTAAGTCAAAATATGCCATATATAAGAGAGATATTTAAGTAATAGCTAACACCTAATTAATTATAATTAACCATAAATGTTCACAATTTTTTTTCTTCATATTATATTTTTTATTATTTTATCTAAATTTAAAATATTTTACAAAGCATGTGATATTTAATAACAAATGTTAGTTCAATTACTGCATATTTATTTCCTAAAAACAATATATAAGATTTAAATATTATGTATAAACATATTTTATTCAAAATTGATTTCTCTATACTATAAATATTTTGAACTGAAATGTAATTACATTTCATAAAGAAAATGCCTTGCTTAATGTTTACAGTCATGTTTGTTTTGGTGTATTTTGGCACTCCGAGATTTGATTTCTTGCTCGAAATCAATTCTTGTAGTTTGACATTTGGTTGCACTTTCCCTTCATAGAAATGAAAGTATTGGGGAGAAGGATCATGTTTAGTATTAGGACTAGGACCAGGATTAGTATTGGAACTAGTAATATGACCAAGACTGGTAGTAGAACTAGGACCAGGACCCAGATTAGTACTAGGACAAGAATTAGTATTAAGATCAAGACTATGACTAGGATAATTACTAGGACCAGGATTATTAGTAGGACCATAACTAAGATCAATACTAGGACCACCGCAGGTAGTTGGACTAGGGCCAAGATGAGGATTAGTAACATGACAAGGACTAGTAGTAGGATCGGGACAAGGACCAGAGCTAATACGAGGACTAGGATCAGGACTAGGACCAGTAGTAGGTCCATGTTGAGGATCATTTTTAGGACTAGGATTGATAATAGCATTGGGACCAGGGCCATCAGTTGGACCAGGACCAGTAGTAGGACTAGGATCAGTAGGCCCCATACCAAGGCCAATAGTAGGACAAGGAGCATGATCAATATTAGGACCGGGACTATTAGTAGGATCAGGACTAGGACTAGCAATAGGACCAAGACTAGTACTAGGATTAGTACTAGGACCAAGACCACTAGTAGACCTGTACTAGGATCATGATTAACACTAAGAGCAGGACTAGTAGAAGGACTAGGTCCAACATAAGTACTAGGATTAGGTCTAGTAATAGAACCAAGATTAGGATCAGTATTAGGACCAAGACCATTTCCTTCCCTTAGAATTGTACTTAAGAGTTTCCAGACTCATACGCCTCAGTAGTCAATTTTTTAGTGTTATAATATTTTTGGGGGAGTTAATCAAAAGAAAAAAAAGAAGTTAATTACTTGACTTTCAAATTAGAATTTTGACTAATAATTTCATTTTTTTAGTTTTATATTTTCTCTTACATTCAGAAGAATGAATAAAGTCGCAACATTAATACTCTCATTATAATTTTCTAAAAGGTAACTATCTCACTTTCATATATCATATACTTTCCTATAATATCATATTAATTTTTATAGATATTTTAAAAATTCTTTTCTTTATAAGAAAGAAAAGACTTACTATCTTTGGGATCTAATACTACACCGTTGCTCAAAACCTCAAGGTATCGACTTTATTACATAAGTAGATTCCTAACTTTTCTATCATGATATAAACAAGCAGTTCTTATTGTATCGGTTCAAAACCTTGTTAATTGATCCTTATGGTGCTTCCTTTATCAATAAGATCTTTTATCCATAGAAAAAATAAGTATCTAGGAATATCTATTTCTTCATATTTTTACTTCTATGAAGTTTCTTTCTTTTTTACAACTGATAAAAATCATTGTTTTGCATGATATATATATATATATATATATATATATATATAGCCTAATTTTTGAGTATTTATTATATTAGTAGATTTCCTTTTCTTTTATTTATTTTTTCTTTCTATACTGGAGATAATTAACAGATCATGACCATATTATTAAAAGCTTGGGGTAAAAAAGGGTTTTGTTCAAATGCCCAAAAATAATATTCCAAAGCTATATTCTTCGTTACTTGTGTGGATAAGGCCTATGTTATAAAGTGTATAACTTCGATCATACGGATCAATTTCTAGTTGCATAGCCTCATATTAATTATACAAAGCTTCTGCATAATTTCCTTCAAAGTATGTTAACATCTGTTACGGTCATCATTCAATTTAAAGAATCTTCGTTCTAGAACCGTACATGAGATTTTCATCTCACACGACTCCTCCCTTATGTGTATAATGATAAAAAAAATACATAGAATCAAGATCATCGGACCAAAACCACGATCAGTACTAGGAATAAGAGTAGTAGTAGGACCAGGCCTAGGATTAGTATATGGACCTGGATGAGTACTAGGATTAAGAGAAGGAGCAGGATTGGTAATAGGACTAGAGCTGGGCTAGTAATAGGATTAGGACCAGGATCAATAGTAGGGCAAGGAAAAGGATCAAATCTAGGACAATGACCAGGACTAGGATCAATGCTAGGACAAGAACTAGGACGAGTAATAGTAATAGGACCAGGATCAAAACTAGGACTAGGGCAGGTCTAGTAGTAGGACTACGACTAGGATCATTACTAGGACCATGACCAGTAGTATGACCAGGACTAGGATCAATAGTAGGACCAAGACATGGGCTAGTAGTTGGACCCAAATAATGATCAATACTAAGACTAGGTCCAATAATAGGACTAGGACTAGAATCACTATTGAGATAAAGACTAGTAGTAGGATCAGGACCAAGATCAGTACTAAGACCAAGACCAATCGTAGGACCAACACTAGCATTATTATTAAGATCAGATTTGGTAGAAGGACTAGGTCAAGGATCAGTGTTATGGCCAAGGCTAGTTGTAGGACCAAGACCCTGACATGGATAAGTGTAAGGACCAAGGCTCACACCAGTAATAGGACCAAGACTAGGATCATTTCTAGGACCGAGGCCAATAGTAGGATTAGGACAAGAATCAGTACTTGGACTTGGTCAAGTAGTAAGACTGGGACTAGGATTAGTACTAAGATGAAGATTAGTCATAGGACAAGGATGAGGATCAGTACTAGGACCTAGAACACCACTAGAACCAGGACTATGAATAGGATTAGGATTAGTAGTAGAACTTAGACCAAGATCAGTAATATGATAAGAACCAGTAGTAGGGCAAGAAATAAGACCAAGATTAGTACTATGACTAGGATCAGTACAAGAATTAGCTTTAGGACCAATTGTAGGCACAAGAACAGGATCAGTATTAGGACTAGGATTAGGACAAGGATAAGGACTAGAACTAGGATTGGTAGTAGGTCCCAAACCAGGATTAGAATTAAGACCAGGATCAATAGTAGGACAATGATGAAGACTAGGATCAGTATTGGGACATGGATCAGTACTAGGACTAGGATCAATGGTAGGACACCGACCAGGCCGAGGACCAAGATCTGTATTAAGATCATGATCAGTAGTAAGACTAGGATCAGTGTCATTAGTATGGTTGGTGTAAACACCCAATTATGTCCAAGGTCCCTATTTTTAAATTGATCAGTAAACCAACAGTAATTTAAATAACAAACAAATATTAAGATTAATAAACAGAAAGCAGAAAAACAAATGAACAGAAAGCAGAAAAACAAATAAACAAAAAAGAACTAATAAACAAAAAAAAATAATAAAACAGAAAATAATATTAATATAAAAATAAGAATAAACAAAATAATAAAAAGAGATAAAAACTGAAAATAGAAAAATTGAAAAAGTAGAAAATAAATAAAAACAATAGAAAAAATGAAAATTACAAAAATTAAATAGAAGAAAGAAATAAATAAATATAGTAAATAGAATTAAAAAAAATTAATTAAAAAAAGAATAAAAATAAAAAATTAATCCCGCCAAAATACTTTTGATTTTTGGTTTATAAAAAGGACTAAACAGAAAAAGGCCGAAGGGGGGGGGGGAGGGCTCAGAATTTCTAAAAAAGGAAATTTTCTTTGGAGTTCCTCTCAGTTTTCCTTCACTCTCTTTGGATTGCTCTTCGTGATTTCTATTGCTTTGAGAGGTTTTTGGGAATCTCTCCGAGCTTCATTCTTGGCTCTGGTTCGAAGTTCTCTTCGTGGCTCCAAGAATCAACCTCCATCAAGATTAGCACAGTCCAGGTTCAGAAACTCAACGTATAGAGATCAATTTATGGCCAGATTCTTGGTTCATGGCAAGGTTCTCAGGAGAAAGGATCTTCCTCGAGGTCTCAGTGTTCAAAGTGCTGGTTTCCTTGTAATTCTTCCAACCATAGGTACTGGTCATGCTCGTGACTTCTCAATCATATCCAGCATGTCATGCTTAAGGTGATCTTGGTCATGATCTTTCAAATTGTACGGAGAAAAGAAAGAAAATAGAGGAATCATTCATTGATCTTTGATAAGTGAAGAGGAAATCTGCGTTAGCCAATTCTAGGTTTGGCTTTAATTTATGCAGATTGATCTGTTTAGAATATATTACATGTGTTCTTAGAATGAATGTAAATAAGTACTACGCTATTAATTGTTGCATGCATATCTTCACAGCACTTGTGTCATGATGCCTGATTGAGTAATAGGAAGTTTGGCTAGGATCCAATTTTATCATTGGCTTGAAATTGTTTAAGACTTTTACTTATGAAATTCATATGCTAATTTGCCTTAGAAAGTGGTTGTGTGTCTAAGATCTTGGTAAAACCGAATAGCCTAAGAGTTAGTCGATGATCAACTATTGAATGCTGCATGATATTATGGTAAGGTCACTAGCCTTTAGTCAATTCCAGGTCAGTTATGCATCTCCGATAAAGGTTACCTTCTGCATCTGTCAAGATAAGGTTTCACTCAACAAAGAGATGCATGCATTTGGTTCCATTACTATTTGATAATTAATCATCATTCGAGTCCAATACGCTCGCTGTACCTACTCGGTTACTATTGGATTTTTGAGTCTTACTTGAGTAAAGGTGTTGGTCTCTTTGAGTGATTTGAATATATCACGAGTAGAAGTGGGTATCTTGCCAGAAGCCTCATATGTAAGTATACGACTGCTATTTCTGTGCTTCAGTTGATCTAGTTTGTGGCGTTGATAAGTAACTCGTCCACTACGTCAAACCATATAGCTGATAAAGCACAAGACATGCAACTATGAAATATGTTCCGTGACTGGGAAGCATAACAACAGTTCCTGTGATTTCTGTTACTGCTTGGCCAAGGATATTTCGTGGTCGATATTGAAGCTAGATGGTGATTTGATTGTGGAACCCTTCAACGTTCTCGGTGGCCTAGTGGGGATAAATTCCAAATCACGTTCATGACCTACCAAGCTCGTGAAATCAGCTACCATAACGTGGCTTGCATGCATGGAGTTAGACTCAACTAGTCATGATAGAGACGCTGGGATTCTTGTTATTTGGCTGGACTCCCTTGGTGTATTGACAAACACCTCTATGTTCATATTCGCCACCTTACAATTCATCCATGAGTTTGACCCTCAGCTAGGAGAGGAGGTTATGGAAGAGACTTCCTGGAGTGTGACTCGGTGCACTAGCCAGAAGGGAATGAATCGATCCTATGTCGTTGTTGTTACTGTGATTCTTTGAGGGCCATTAGCAAATTCAAAGCAGTAAAACACGCTATCATTGCCATCGGTTATGTGCCTTGTGTTCCTAAGAGTTGAAGGTGACAGGGACTGTTCATGATTGGCCAAAAGGTGTGAGGAGGTGGTTATATTGATATTGAATCTGGTGAGCAGGATTACCATCAATTGTGATCGTGCTGCTGGTTTACTCGTGGGCTTGAAGTCGGGTTTGACATTGAGCCTCAGGTCATTAAGCCTTAAACTTGAGGTTCTCGTTATTGCTTTATACCCTGACAATAAGCCATGCAAATGTTGGCTCATGATTGGCAGCACACAGAAGGCACAGATATAACACTACTATGTGTAAGAATGAGAACTCCCTTGCACGCTACGGCTGGGGGTTGGGTGTGCAATAAGCTGGTTTCAAGAGTTGAGAGAAGGTGAGAATATGCTTGCTTTGCTAAGATCAAAACATTCTCTCCGAGCACACCTACTTGGGGATAGTCACTTCTATCGCAATCGTAATTACGACGAGATGACAAACTCGCTAAAATTTGAAAATAAAATTTTATTTGATAATGTGGAGCTGCCACCAAATTTTATTTTTAGGGTAAAGATTTGGAACAACCCTAACTTGATAAAAAGATTTAGGTTCGAGAGTCGGTTACGAGTGGGGAAGGTGTTAGGCACCCCACTCGCTCGTTCCAGAGAACGGTACCCTTAAACTGAGTGTGTGATTTATTAGAAAATTATTTGATCCCTTTAACTAGAATAAAAGATAAATAAGTTGATGGAAAGAGAGCCCAACAGGACTTGATCCTGCTCCTATGTATTCCCTAGTGCAATGGGAAACTCAAGGCTTACATAGTTTTGGTTTGAAGGCTTGACCTTCGGAGTGTTAAAATGGACAGAGTATCCTAAAAATATTTGAAAGGAATTTTGATTTAAAAGGATATCCTTAATCCACACATGCGTAGGGTCCAAGACAATTATGGCTGCACTGGGACCCATACGAACCACTAAACATCGAACAACAGAGAAAGCTACCAGTTCGTACTTAGAGCTCGTTGCGTGAGATTAAGAATTGCAAAACAAATTTTTATTTTGTCAAAAGGGGCATTCCTTATGCACATACAGGGTCCAAGACAAATACGGCTGCACTTGGGCCCATACGAATCTCTAAACATCGAACAGCAGAAAAAGCCACCACTTCGTGCTTAGAGCTCGTTGCATGAGACTAATAATCGCGAAATGAATTTTTATTTCATCAAAAAGGCGTTCCTAATACACATATGCACAAGGTCCAAGACAACTACAACTGGACTTGGGCCCATACGAATCTCTAAACATCAAACAGTAGAAAAAGGCACCACTTCGTGCTTAGAGCTCGTTGCGTGAAACTAAGAATCGCGAAACGAATTTTTATTTTGTCAAAAAGGCGTTCCTAATACACATATGCACAGGGTCCAAGACAATTATAGCTGCACTTGGGCCCATACGAATCTCTAAACATCGAACAGTAGAAAAAGCTACCAGTTTGTGCTTAGAGCTCGTTGCGTGAGACTAAGAATTGCAAAACGAATTTTTATTTTGTCAAAAAGGGCATTCCGAATCCACATATGCACAGGGTCCAAGACAACTACGGTTGCACTTGGGCTTATACGAATCTCTAAACATCGAACAACAGAAAAAGCTACCAGTTCATGCTTAGAGCTCGTTGCGTGAGACTAAGAATTGCAAAACGAATTTTTTATTTTGTCAAAAAGGGCATTCCTAATCCACATATGCATAGGGTCCGAGACAACTAGGGCTGCACTTGGACCCATACGAATCTCTAAGCATCGAACAGTAGAAAAAACTACCAGTTCGTGCTTAGAGTTCGTTGCGTGAGACTAAGAATTGCAAAACGAATTTTTATTTTGTCAAAAATGGCATTCCTAATCCACATATGCACAGGGTTCAAGACAATTATGGCTGCACTTGAGCCCATACGAATCTCTAAACATCGAAGAACAGAAAAAGCTACCAGTTCGTACTTAGAGCTCGTTGCGTGAGACTAAGAATTGCAAAACGAATTCTAATTTGAGGGCGATAAACGATAAAAAGGATCGAGCGTGATTTGGAGTAAAGGAGAATGTGGGGACTTAATTTGAATAACGAAGAAATATAGGGGCTTGATTGGAATTAGGTGAAATACAAGGGCCTGACTGGAATTAGGATAAATATAGGGGCCTGATTGGAATTATGGAGAGTACAGGGGCTCAATTGTAATAATGGAGAGTGCAGGGGCTTACTTGTAATGTTGGAGAGGAAGCCAAAAGTGTCATGCGTAGGGTTCGAAGGCGAGTCATGGAGCATGTGGGAGCGTGCCTCAGCCACTAGGCCAAGTGCCTAGTTGGTCATATAATGCTCACATTTAATTTAGGGTGGTGCTTTCAGGCTATATGAAGATGTGTGATCTAAATGCCAGGTGCTTCCATCCTATTCCTCAAATCCACACCAAAATTATACCGCCTACTGTGTTTGACTCTTGACTCATGCACAAAGGCCTTTCTCTTTGTTTTGTAAGCAAATTTTTATTACTGCTACTACGGCTGCACCCACACTGGGCCATGCAGGCATGCCACCCAGACATTATCATTTATTGGCCCAATTTCAATAAGACACCGATAACCTCCACGCTGCATACTCAAAGACACATAGAGCCCTCTAACACATAAACTATTTCTAGGTGGTTGGGGAGGGGTTTGGGAGCTTTGATTCATTTCCAGGGCATATTTGGTGCATATTAGCGTCCAAGGAATAGGTAGCACATTTAGGATACCTGAACGACTCAATAGCCTCATTCATAAAGCTTCTTAAGTTTCATACTAGCCATATAGTTCTATGCTATGGGCTCACGTCATATGTGCCGCGGATAGCACAACAGGCAGGGCATACACCATGACACATGAAACTTCTCTTTCGTGGTTAAGGGGAGACCCGTCAACAACAACCTTGCTTGCTCTTGTGTACTGCGACCATAATGCGCTCACCCTCTTGGACCACCTCCTTTGGGAATGAGAATATGGCCCGCATTCCCAACCTCCCATGAACAGCCATCCTACTCCAGGATTCTGCATGGCCCATGATCACATGTAAGCGTGAATTCGGTGGCCCACGAACCACCGCCGATGGCCTTTATCCGGCCAGATGTTAGGTTTAAACTTTAGGACCCCTGAATTTGGTCACAGGGCAATGCGTCAACCTCCAAGCCTCATACGCTAGTTGCATGGTTCGTGTATAAGGCCTACTCTTAATTTTCCTTTGACTTGAATGCAATTGCCTCCTTATAAAGTATGACGATGCATGGCTCTGGTGTAAGGGCCTGCAATTTACCCTTCTTACGTTACTCCCTCGGGTTCCTCGTATGGCCGGATGTGTATGTCTCCTCATGACCTACCAGTGCTTGTTTGCACCTTATCCTTATCGGGATCTTCCTCCCCTTGCAGACTCCTACAAAGAATCTGTGCTGGTACCGGAAACACGTACGTTATTATGCCCTATATCGAGTATTTGAATGCTGGTTTTGCTTTGGGATTCCACACATCCTTGTTTGGCGCTACGACACAATAATTTGCTAAGCCAATATGTGGTAATTCAAGCTTCTTTCCCGCTTTGATCGGTAGACTTCAGCAGAGGTCCTGCTATCGGGAGTGACTCTCCGGAGACGCCTAGGACCTTGATGTTGGGGGTACAACATCTAGACAGGGCTATTTTGAGCCGAATACAAGGGCGGCTCCATCTAATGCTATGGAAGGTTAGCTAGCTAGGTAGGCTCGTGGCTCTTGTAGTGATAGAAGCATCACTCTTCCGCAATTATAGCTACCGAGCTCGAGCGTGGTCCTATCCTGGTCGCCTAAGCGGAAGTGGAACCAAGTTTCTGGTGGCGATCGCATCCCTGGTACTCATTTCAAACATGAAGGACCGAATCATTTAGTCCATTTTCCAACTATCCATCCACTCGTTTATTCTTCCGACTTACCTAATTGCTACTTAGGTAGGAAGACTCCACCATTCACACCAAGACAGAGGCGTTGATGCAGTGATGAGCATGCACACTCTTAAGACTCTAAATCCTATAATCGGGAGCTAAAATCTGAACTAGTTCACTTCGTGACTAACCACGACTTTTATCCTCCATTTCATCATGGATTTACGATGAATATGTCGACAGTTTCAACACACACATCAACTACCTCATCGATTACTAGACTTCGTTTGCTCACACTCATTTACTGCTAGCAATAAGGTACGGTAATAAGCGAATCAATGATGAAACTTAACGATTCAAGTTTATTCGCATGTAGATCTCAGCAAGCAACAACAGAGACACGGTGGTTTCAGTAAATAGATTAGAAGAACTATAGGAGGCCGAGCACTAACCTCAACAAGCAGAATTATAACGTGCCGGATTGACCAGTTCCGATGTACTGAACCACGACTAGATCTATGGCGACGATCGAATTTGCAAAGATTAGATCGATGGCAAAGAAGAGTGGATACAGCGAGGTCAAGATGAAGAGAAAATCTTTTGATGTAGAAGTTGTCAGTGTGGATGAAAGGAAGCTTTGAGAAGTTTCCAGTAAAGTCTCTTTCTCTCTGAGAAAAACTTCAATCCCTTTAAGTTTTTTATCCCAAAAGCCAAAGAATAGAGAAAAAGAAAAAAACCCCTACAAGTACTGGTTGGGCCCTTTCATAAGCTCCCTTCATTTTAATTTTTTTTATTTTTTTCATTTTATCTCTCCCTTTAGTTTTTATATATTTTCGTTCAATCTCTCTTTTTCTCTTTATTTCTTTCCTATTTTGTTTTTATTATTCTAAATTTATTTTTCAGTTTTTATTCATTTTCCAGTTTTTTTTGCTTTATGTCATTATTATTATTATATTATAAATTTTTTATTTATTTTGCTATTGTTGTTTTTTTTGTCTATTTATTTCCTTCCCTTTTTGCTATTTTTCAGTTTCTTTGCTTTATTTACTATTTTCATTTTGTTAATTTTTTTCGTATTCCAACTTTATTCTTTACCCTCTCTATCATTTTTATTTTTGTTTTTATATTTTTTTGTCTTGTTATTTTCTGTTTAGTCGTTTTTAAATTATGGTTTAATCACTAATTAATTTTAAAAATGGGGCTTCAGACATAATTGAGAGTTAATAATTGCACACCTATGTTTATGTTTGTAGGTATTCCATAATGGATGGGCTGTTGATTGCTCCTGATAGTCCCCTTTATTTAGATGCTCTTGAATGGCCAAAGCACCCTACTGTGCTCATGACTTTTGTGCAAATTGCAGAAAGGAATGCAACTCGCAGAGGTGCAAAGGATGCCAATATGGTTCATCACTTGGTGGGAATAGGATTTCCTAGAGGGGCAGTGATCAAGCCAGTTCCATATGGATATCCCTATGCGTGAGGAGATGCCATGCCAAAGGTGGGGGCCCATCAATAAATTTTGGGTGGAAATGTAAAGAGACCCATTCCATGCAAGCGTCGTTAATATTAATTAAGTTGTATGACATAAGTCATAAGCCTAAACAACCCAAGCGGTTAGGCCAACTGTATGCTGAGTCCCTGGTCATGGCTTTGATCCCCCGCACGCGGTCTTTTACAATAAATCTTTTAAATTAATTTGTTAAATTTTAATTTGAAATCAAATTCTTCATTATCTAAGTTAACCTTAATTGTTTTAATTTTAAAATCAAATTCACTTTTTGGATCAAGTCCAACTTTCTTTTCAAATCAAATTCCTTTTCTCAATTTGGATCAAACTCAAATCAAGTCTAACTCTTGTAAACACCCAATTACGTTCGAGGCCCCGTTTTTAAAATTAATTAGTGAATAAACAAAAAAATATGAAAACAAATAAATAGAAAGCGGAGGAGACAAATAAACAGACAGGGAAAATAATAACAGAATAATAGATAAATAAAGAAAAAGATTAATTTAAAATTAACTAGAAAAAGAAAAAATAAGTGTGAAATGCAAGAAAATGATAATAAATAAACATAAAAATTGAAAATAGCAAAATTGAAAGAAAGTAGAAAAAACAAGAAAAAGGTTTAATAAAATAAAATGAAGAAAAACCAGAAAATATGAAAGAAATAAAAACAAAATAAATAAATAAGAGAAGAATGAAAAATAAATAAATAAACAAAAACTAAAAGCAATAACAAACAAAAAACAGAAAACCAATAAACAAACTAAAAATAGATAAAAATAGAAAAATGAAAATTACATAAAATAAAAATAAAAATAATTATAGAATTGAAAAGGAGGAGATAAAATATAAAAATAGATAAGAAAATAGAAAAATAAATTAGAGGAAAAACAATAAGTAAATAATAAAATGGAAAAAAAACAAACAAAAAATTGAAAAGAATAATAATAAAATAAACAAAAGACTAAAAAATAAGAAAATTACAAAAAAAGAAATAAAAACTAAAAATAATTTGAAAAAAAATAAATCAAAAATCATAAACAAGAAAAAAGAACTAAAAAACTGAAAATATGAGAAAAAGAAGGAAATAAATATAAATGCAAAATAGAAAGAAATAAAACAGAAAAAGGAGAAAATGAAAACTGAAATTAAAGAAATATAAAAAAGAAAACAAAACAGAATGAAAGAAAAACGGGGGAAAAACGAACTAACTAACCAAGAGTATAAAAAAGGAAAACAAAACAGAATGAAGGGGGGGGGGTAGGGGAGTATCCAAGAAAGGCTGGGAAGCCAGAGTATCGAAGGACTCTAAGAAAACTCCTCTAATCTGGTCCAAGGGGAAAAACATGGGGATGATCTGGCAGGTCGAATCTCAGAGGCAGTAGAAGCATTCCAAAGAAATTTCACCAAGCACATCTTCTTTCTTGGCTGCCATCAAGAAATGTCCGGAAGCCATGCATCTTCCCCGACTTCACAGCCTCCAGAATAGGTTGCATAGATTCACTTGACACTGCACGCTTTAGCAGAACCTCCAGGTAAGCTCGCTATTTACTCTTACAGCTGATTGTTGAAATTCGATGGTTGAGTAGAGATAATTACATGAAGTCATGACTTGTTTCTGATCATATCTTGCATCGTTAGTCCCGTCATTCCCATATTCCTTGCAAATATCATAACTATTAAATACTTATGGTACCTCTTGGGCACTGATCATGGTATAATGAACCCATTGTGAGGTAAAAGCTTGATTCGTTCTTGTCCTATACTAATTACCTTGGGCATTCAATTTTCCTGGATAAGTAGGAACTCTACTTGCAGGGTAGTCCTATCTAAAGAGGATACATTGCAAATACTAATAGTAGACTAGCTTTAGATGACGTTGAAACCATTCAGCAACCGAACTCACTTAAGCAAATGTGGACCACAGTGGGTCCATTATTGATGATTGACATACATCCAGAAAAATAGTTAATATAGGTCTGTTGTGGTCTCATTTACTGTGAAAATGATCAAAGAAGATGGTTCTGTCTTAATGAGATGAAGCACATCTTGGTTGCTATTCCTTTCCAAGGTCTTGCTAGGATTCTTGTAAATAAGAAATGTTATGGTTCAAGGGTTGTTTCCAGGGACAGTTTGCTTGAACCCACCCCCAAATTTTCTCAAATATCAATCTTGGTGTAGTTTCGAGTTCTACTGTTAGGGAACTTACTAAGGTATTCGATCAACTCCATTCCATGCTTCCCTCATTGCATCATGTACCGGTAGGGGACCATAGCATTACTCATGGACTTTGTGAGATACTACAATGAAACGACGAGGTACTACTTCTTGAAATGTTTGTGCGCTCAACTCCAAGAGATATGGCATTAGTTAGTTCTATTTGTGGTGGGTCATGTGGGCTGACGGAAATGAAGACCTATGGAGGATGGAATGCCAAACCAAAATGCATAAGGCAGTAAGGCTACATGGGTTTCAAAGCTTGTGTTTGATGAAAAGAGGCTTGGTTGGAGTCACCACTGAACGCGTGTTATGATCACAGGGATCAAACTAGCAAATCGTGTCCAATCTGTAACGCTATTATTTTCATGATCGTCACAAAGATAGCTATGGTTCTTGACCCATCCATGGCTTAATGGATTCGACTTTGGTTAGAAGAGCAAAGACAAGGCAGGTGATCATTTAACCTAGGCGTTCCTAGAGGTCCCCTGCAAATACAGCTTCTGAGAGTTAATCTGATGGCATGTCTATGTACTGGAGAATGGCGAGTCCAGCCCCTTTGATTATACACGTTGCACCACTCTAACCGGCATGTAATCACTGGTGCACAAACCATGGACCAAATACGCTCAGTGGTCTCACGGGGCGTGTTCGACAAAATGCTCGGGGGCCTCGTACATCCTTTCTATATGTCTTTGGTCCTACCTTGCTATTATCATATTGGAGGCCTACGGGTGAAGCTTTAGAAAAGCCATGCATAGCCATGCAACTTGGCTGTAGGACGAACATGTTGGCAATAAGCCATGCATAAACCATGTAGAAACCATGCAGCATGTATCTTACAAATTGGCAGCTCATAGAGGGCCCACATATGACACTAAGACCCACCAAGTGTGCCTCCATTAGCTCTTTACCACCAAATGATCGTTTGATCAATCTCTGGGCATGCTAAGATCCTGGTTACAGTATTCATTTGGCAAGGTTCTGTAGCTGTGTGGTTAAGTGAATTAAGGGAAAGAGACCCTCATGCAGGATCCATGCAGATTCCACTTGCCCTGAAACATTGGTGGTTTAAAACTGATTATGAGTACTATATACCCAACCAGGCGCTTGGCCTAGTGGTTGGAGCGTTGCTGGACCTTCCACCACCTAGGTTTGAGTCCCCGCATGTAGCTTTTGTTAACTTAATTTATATCCTAGGCCAATTGCTGTCTCCTTGAACGTGGGCTACATCGCACGCCAAGATAGCCAGATCAGACCCGTAACCCGCCAAAATCAGGCCATCCTGTGGAACTTGCTTAATTCAAAGCAAGCCAGGTGAGAATAAGGCCCAGGTCGTACCTGTTGGGGGGGGGGGACGCGCCTGATTTGAAACAGTCCACCTAAGGTTAAGCCCACACATATTTTTATATATTTATTTTTTTTTACTTTCTTTTTTAGAAAATTGAATCCAATTCAAACAAATTTTAAAACCAAGTTTATTAATTCAACCAAGAATCAAGGCGAGCAAATTTTATTTTATTTTATTTTATTTTCAAAAGCAAATTTTAAATCCAAATTAAATTATTTTTCTCCAAAATTAAATCCTTTTTCTCAAATTCTACCTAAAGTCTTCAAACCCAAATTAAATTCTTTTTCTCCAAAATTAAATTCTCTTTCTCAAATTCTACCCAAAGTTTTCAAATCCAAATTAAATTCTTTTTCTCCAAAATTAAATTCTTTTTCTCAAATCCTAACCAAATTATTCAAATTCAAATTAAATTCTTTCTCTCTGAAATTAAATCTTTCCTTTTTTGAGTCAGTTTCTTTTTCTTCAAAATCCGAATCAAACTCTTTTTCTTTCAAATCAAATTTAATTCTTTTTTCTCAAGTTAAAGTCAAGTTCATATTTAGACAAGTCAAGTCCCATTCCTCGGATTCAAAATCAAGTTCCATTTATATCAAGTCTTCAAGTTTTAAATCAAACCCATTTCGAATCAAGTTCATTTCAAGCCCAAATTCTTTTCTTATCCTTATTATTTTCAAAATATCATTTTGGGAATCAATAGTCTCACACGATGGGCTCTAAACGGAAAACTAGCGGTTTCATTGCTGTTCAATATTTAGGGATTCATATAGGCCCCAGTGCAGCCTTAGTTGCCTCGGACCTTGTGCATATGTGGATTAAAACTTACTTCTAAACAAGAAAACCTTTAAAAATATTGTCCCTCAAATTCTTTACCTCCGAAGGTCAAGCCTTCACAAAACAGAACTACGTAAGCCTTGAGTTTCCCATCACACCATGGAATACGTAGGAGCAGGATCAAGTCCTGTCAGGCTAACCTCCATCAATTTATTCTCAATCTATTTATTTTCATATTAATTAAGAGGATCAAACATTTTTCTAAAATCATACACTCAGTTTAAGGGTACCGTTCTTCTGAACGGGCGAGTGGGGTGCATAACACCTTCCCCACTCGTAACCGACTCCCGAACCTAAATCTCTTCCTCAAGTTAGGGTTTTTTTCAAATCTTTTTTCCTAAAAATAAAGTTTGGTGGCGACTCCATGTAATCCAATAAAATTCTTTTTTTAAATCTTTAGCGAGTTTTTCGTCTCGTCGTAATTACAGTTGCGACAACTCTTTTCTTAATTTTTTATCAAATTCATTTTATTTGAAATCAAGTTTAACTCTTTTTTAAATTCAAAATTAAGTTCATTTTATTTTAAATCAAGTTCTTTCTCCTCAAATTCAAATCAAGCTCAATTCTTCAAATTCAAATCAAGTTTATTTCATTTCAAATGAAGTTCATTTTAAATCAAATCCAAAATCAATTTCAATTCTTTTCCTCAAATTTCAAATCAAGTCCATCTTTTTTTTTTCTCAAATTCAAATCAATTTCAATTCTTTTTCTCAAATTCAAGTCAAGTTCAATTCTTCAAATTCAAATCAAGTTCAATTCCTGAATATTCAAAATCAAGTTCAATTTCTCAAATTTTAAATCAAGTTCATTTCAAATGAATTTCATTTTTTAATCAAACCAAATTCTTTTTCTACCTAAGCCCATTCCTCTTTTTATCTTTATTATTTTCAAATTAAATTCATTAATTCTAGGTCTCACGCAATGAACCCTAAGCATGAACGGGTAGCTTTTTCTGCTGTTTGATGTTTAGGGATTCATATGTGTCCCAGTGCAGCCGTAGTTGTCTTGGACTCTGTGCATATGTGGACTAAGAATGTTTTTTAAATAAATTCAAGAGAAACTTCATTTTGGAATCTCTAGTCTCACGTGATGGACTCTAAGTAAGAACTGGCGGTTTCATTACTGTTCGATATTTAGAGATTTATATGGATCCCAGTGCAGCCCTCGATTGCCTTGGATCCTGTGCATATGTGGACTAAGGATCTTCTTTAAAATGTTTTCAAAATACTCTGTTCCTTTTTCAAGCACCTCCGAAGGTCAAGCCTTCAAACTAGAACTATATAAGCCTTGAGTTTCCCATTGCACCAGGGAATACGTAGGGGCAGGATCAAGTCCTGTCAGGCTATCTTTCCACCAACGTATTTATTTTGTATTCTAATTAAAGGGATCAAATAGTTTTCAAATAAATCACACACTCAGTTTAAGGGTACCATTCTTCGAAACAGGCGAGTAGGGTGCCTAACACCTTCCCTATTCGTAACCGACTCCCGAACCTGAAATCTCTTCCTCAAGTTAGGGTTTTTCCAAATGTTTTCCCTTAAATAAAATTTGGTGGCGGCTCCACTTAATCAATTAAATTATTTTTAAAATTTTTAGCGAGTTCGTCGTCTCGTCGTAATTAAGGTTGCGACAGATGGCGACTCCACTAGGGACTTTAGAGAGTCAAGCCTATTTGATCGAGTGTGCATTGTATTGATCCCTTTCCTATTTATTTGCACGATTTATGTGTCTGTTTATCTATCTGTTGTTTGTTTGTTTATTTGTTATACAACCCTAGGAAAGACGAACAATAAATTGCTATATATAATTGTCACGATTTCCCCAATTGCCGGTCTCCCAATTATTTGTGTGCCCTCCACATATTACATTAATGCATTTCACCTCATGAGTGGGGCCCTATACGCGGGTCTGAGTGCAGCCTAGGATAGAGGGATCTAGTGGTATAACTTTGGGCTTACGTACTGTTTGACTATCACGAAAATCTCGACTAGAGTGCGTCCTATTCATGTGCCCTGCAACTGGTAGCTTCTTCTACTATTGTACAAAGCATTATGAATTGGAACTTAACTCTAGTAACCTCGTACACCTCAGGACTATTGACAACCTTCGAGAGGTTCATGCATTAAAGGCTATAGACCCTTAGGATAGGTGACCCACATAGGAGGCAAGGAGGGCACACACCCTTTTGGTGATACAAGGTTTATATACTATCCACAGACATTCATTCGAATAGAATCATCCAAGATAGCAGAGGGGATGAGATCTGAAGTTGGGGAGATACAAAATCAAGAAAGAAAATCAAGCAAAAAGAAAGAAAAATATAAACAAAAAACTGTAAACACCCAATTATGTTCGAGACCCCCATTCAAAATTAATTAGTGAGTAAACCTTAATTTAAACAATAAGATTAATAAATAGAAAACAAAGAAAAACATATAAAAAGAAAATAGAATAAAATAAATAAATAAAGTAAATAATAAGTAAAACAGAAGCAATAAATAAGTATAAAGATTAAATAAAAGAAAAGTAAAAATAAATGGAATAAGAAAACTAAAACAAAATATAAAAACTAAAAGAAAAATGAAAAAATAATAATGAAAAACTAAATAAAATAAAAATAAAAATATATAAACAAAAAATATATAAATAAAAAGTAAATGAAAATGAAAAAAGAGGAAAAAGATGGAAAACAACAAATAATGATAAGAAAAATAGAAATTAAAGAAAAACAAAAATGAGGAAAAATGAAATAAGAAAATGTTGAATTTAAAAAGTGGATAATAAACAAATAACCAAAAAATAAAATAAAAAAAGAAAAAACCAAGGAATGTGTAAATACTGAAAAAATGCAAAAAGATTAATTATTAGAAAACTGAGAAAGAAAAAAAATAAGAAAAAAAACCAAAAACAGAAATGAGAAAGATTGAAAACGGAATAATAAAAATAAAAACAAAAAAACTAACATAGGGAAAAAGGATAACAGACTTAAAAGAAAGGGAGGAGGTGGGAACGGTTTTCGATTTTGGAGTGAGGGACTTGAAGAAAAGAGAAGGAATTCAAGATCAGGGGGATCTTTCTCGGGGGAATGACGCATTCAGAAGTAAAAAAAAAGAGAGGAGAGAGTAGGAAGGGCAGAGGAGTTCAAGGGATTTTTGGGGAAAGGAAGGCACACATTCATCCCCCTGGACCAGGTTTCCTTGGAAAGCTTGGAAGAAGGACGCTGAATCTCCCGACCCGTCCTCATAGAAATTTCAGGTAAGGCCTAGAACTCCTTTGCATGTTTGCATTCCCTAATCCTTATCTATGTACGTGAGAACATGACATCCATTACACGAGAGTAAGCTCGAGAACACTCCACACTCTTTGCAAAAAACTCACAAGCATGATGTTCTTTAAGCGCCTAGCATGTTGCATAAACATATAACTAAAAGTTAGACTCTATGCTCCTTCAAGCTCGCTATTGGAAAGGACTCTTTCATGCATAAATTTTGTTATGTGCTGATGATTGTTCTAGGTTCGTCAAGCTTGATGATGTCCAACTAAGCCTAAATAGGGTTAGTGTTTGTAAACACTCAATTATGTCCGAGGCCCCCAATTGTTAAAATTAATCAAGAAACCAATGCTAATTTAAATAATAAATAAAATAAAATCTAATAAATAAAATAATAATAATAATAAAAAGATTTGAAATTGAAAAAGGAAAACAGAAAAATGAATAACAAGAAAAACAAAAAAAACTAGAAAATAACAAAAATAGAAAAGTAATAAACAAAAATAAATAATTCAAATAGCAAATAGTAAACAAATAATAAAAGTTACAAAAATTAAATAAGAGAAAAGTAAAAATAAATGGAATTAGAAAACTAAAGAAAGAAAATATAAACATAAGAATATAATAAAAACAGAAAAAAACAAAAAAAAGAGACAAAGAATAACCAAAATAATAAAAAAATAAAAATCAGAAACACAAAAAATAAAATTAATAAAATATAAACAGAATAACAGAATTAAAAAGAAATAAACTAAAAAAACGAACAACAAATTTTTATCGAAAAAACAGAATGGGAAAGAGGGGGAACTGAAAAAAGAAAGCGAAATAGGCTGGGGGTGCAATTTGGAGGATTTTTTTTTTCTTGGTATCAACACTTCCAAGAGGTCGGGGTTGTCTTTGGGGATCATTCACAATGATAAGGGGGAAGAACTTCCAAAGTAAGAGGGCTGGTCATTCGTGATTTGGAGGAGCAACCACAATTTGAGCGGAGGAAACTCTGGTGTCAAGAGACCAAAATCTCAAGAGAGCCCACCGACTGAAACCCCAACAATCATCTGCTAGGTCTCCAGGTAAGAATTGTAAACACCCTAACCTATCGTTCTGTTCAACGTATAAGCGACCCTAATAGAGATAATCTTTGATGCATAACCAATTCTAATTGCATTTGCTAACTATGATTTCTGGAATCATGTCTTTAGAAATTAATCAGAGTACCTTATACTTGAGTAAAAAGTGAGATGTGCATATTCTGTATCAAGATCCCTGAATTATGAACGTTATAATCACCACCTGGTTGTTAGGATTCTACCGAAGTCTTAGAGGGTGCTGTACCCTGGAGCAGGTAGTTGCACCGATTGTCGAGTCTGCATTCCTTCAGAGTCTTAGCTCTCATGCATCTTAATATAATAGGATAAAGCCCAACCCTTACTACAAACCCTGAAGAAAGATGACACTCATGGAACCTAGCCAAACCAATCTTTGCATGCATCGCATGGCATGAAGCATGCACCAAGTTCACGTTGTTCTGTTGATGTGTAATAACAGAAACTAGCCTAAGCTGAACATAGCCTAAGAGGATCAGTGCTCGCTTGTCGACGCAAGGGTTTAGTATAGGGCTCACTGCATTAAGAAAATGTAAACAAACTGGGGGTGAGCCAAGTAGATGTCCATCTCTGGAATTCATAAGATTATGAGTCAAATTTTCTAACTCGAATAGAGGACCATGTCCCCGAGAAAACCTCTATCTTCCTTCTTAATCTACATAACCTTTGGAAATTCAAGGGCCGAATGAGTGTTTATTGTGAGTGGTGCTTGGGTTGCTGCAGGAGAAAATTGATGCTTCTTTGTTATGAAACTGAACCAAATTTACCCCAGCTTACACCTCAAATTGTTGATCCTTAGGTGGAAGTCTCAGTTGTTCTATAGAGTCAATATGGTCTAAGGTTTCATAGGTGGAATTTCAATCGCATGGGTAACTCCTCCTATTTAACACAAATGACAAAATGTTAGAGGTATTCACTGTTTTCCATGACTACATTTACATACACTCGGATGAATTAATTCAACCAACCCCACTTATGTTGTTCCCCTTTGGTCAACCTATAGCTGTTACAACATGCTTGGCTATGGGAATAAGGTACACGATACTTGCAAACAAGCTGCTAATTCACCCCCCTGGATCAATTGAGCGGGCTCTAGAACAAGGGGTCGCATATTGACCAAGCCTAACAATTCCATGCCACTGGGTTGATGGTAATCATCGTCTTCCTTTCTATAGGTCCTTGATGGAATCAGAAAGCCCGCACCTTAGTTCAAGCCAGCCTCTCCATGGCCTCGTACATAACCTGCATGCAGTGCTAACGTCAATAATCGTTCTTTGAGACGCATGCACGAACACCTACTCCAATAGTTATCCATGTTAAGATAGCTCCCGTACAAAAAGTTCCTAGGGGCAGTACATTGAAAGAGAGGTAAATGAATAGAGTTCCATCATCTGCATGTCATTAATGGTTGCCATTAAATCTAGAAGGAAATCAGTGGTCGTATATCGTGACTCCATTGAAGCTCAGTTTGGTATCATAGGAAAAAATTCTGCAGTGGGTTGTTTCTTCCATTCGGCCCTGGGGGTCTAGGGGTCTAAGGATACCCCTCTCTTGATCATGCATAGCAGGGAAAGCCAAATCATATGGCCTGGCGTGATCTCTAGGAAGGTTATATTCTCATATGGGCACCTAAAAGGATCCGTTCAACATGCATAGATGATGCGTTGTGAGGTATTCCCTGTAAGACTTCACCAGTTGAACGCCTCTCGTGTGTATTACGCAAAGAGCCATGCAAGTCACAAATTATGTTAAAGAGAAAGTCGGGTAGGCCCACGACATAATATCCTGGCATGGGCCCCATGCCAAGTAGTAGTGGTAATCAATGAAGTTTTGAAAGAGGGTGTGGGGCCTCTAATGGATTTTGGATAGAGTTGAAGAAGGGGGGCATGTCCCATGCAGCCAATATGTGGAGCATGTTCCCACGTCCCTAAAGGGTTCGTTAAAAATAAGAAAGGGTGCCAAATTCCCAAACGAAAGCTCAACTTAGTTGGTTGGCATAAAGCGAGTTTGCTTAAGGAATGCCGGGTTCGAACCCCGCCTGTAACAATTCCTTTTAAACGTTCCTATATCTCTCCTATTCTAGGGGATGAAGCGCCTATCTCAATTAGGCTAAATTGTGTCGCTGGGCCATGCTGCATCATTCACCATCGTCTGGGCCACAGAGACAACTCCTAATCAGGGCCCTACGGCTACCAGGAAGGTCAAAGGCCAAGGTTTTAAATCAGGCTTGCATCAAAATGAGCCCAAGCCTTGCCACGAGCCCAAGCTTTGCCACACACTCAGGGCTGCCTATTTAGCTGGATCATGTAGAATTATATGGGATTAGACCCACCAATAAAATTAGGAAAATAAATGGCCAAATCCTAAAAAATGAAAAGGGAATAAAAATAAAAATAATCCTTTTCTCTCAAAACAGGTTAAAATTCTTTATTCCCAAATGAAATCAAGTTCTCTTTTCCAAATGAAGTTTATTCCTTTCTTTCAAATAAAATCAATTTTTTTTCTTTCTTTCTCTCTTTCTTTTTCTTTTCAAATCAAGTTTAATTCTTTGTGTTCTTTCCTTCTCTTATCAAATTTTCAAAACAAGCTTATGTCAATTCAAGTCAAGTTTATTTTAAATCAAGAATCAATTCAAATCACACTCAATTAATCAAGTTTTAAATCAAGCTCAATTCTTCAAGTTTCAAATCAAATTAATTTGAAATCAAGTTCATTGTATTTTTTTTCAAGTATTGTTGTTAAACTAAATTCATTTTGAGGATCGCAAGTCTCATGCAATGAGCGTTAAATGGGAAACTAGCGGTCTTCATTGCTGTTCGATATTTAGAGATTCATATGGATTCCAGTGCAGCCTACGTTTGCCTCAGATCCTGTGCATAAGTGGACTGAGGATTCCTCCCTAAGATATTTTCAAAATACTCCTTTCCTTTTCAAGCAACTCGAAGGTCAAGCCTTCACGAACCAGAACTACGTAAGCCTTGAGTTTCCCATTGCACCAGGGAATACGTAGGAGCAGGATCAAGTCCTGTTAGGCTAACCTCCATCAATCTATTTATTTTCACGCTAATTAAAATGATCAAACATTTTTCTAAAATAAAACACTCAGTTTAAGGGTACTGTTCTTCGGAACGGGCGAGTAGGGTGCCTACCACCTTCCCTGTTTGTAACTGACTCCTAAACTTGGAATCTCTTCCTCAAGTTAGGGTTTTTCCAAATATTTTCCCTGGAATAAAAATTTGGTGGCGGCTCCACATTAATCAATAAAATTCAATTTTAAGACGTCTCGTCGGAATTACTGTTGCGACAAACATAGGGTCAAACCCAACCTGCATTCACCTTGAAGTACCAGGGCAGTTTCGACGATAGGTTCACCAGCTAAATCACACAAGTCAAGCTCCTGATTCGCGTCTGGTGCAATCAGCCACATATATATAGTTGTACATGACCCAGCTGTCATGCTATGCATTAAAGAGGAAGCTGCCATTTATAGCGAGATGAACAGGGTTTCCAGAAATTAATGATCGGATATCATCAATGGTGGGCTGACACACTATGCCTTACAAGGTACAACCAAGCCCTTTTTGAAGGTTCTTTATATAAAGGAATCACGGAGCACCATCACATGTCCTGGAACCTGGTCATGGCTCCAGGATCCTTTAATGCTCGCAACGTCAATGGTGGCATTCTTGTTCATAGGGTTTTGCTGCCCCACAATTATGACCCGAGCTTGAAAGCAACTCTGCGAGTTGGAAACCACGTGACTTGTGCATGGCCTTCTCTCATTATGGGCGTACGCTAGCCTTGGCATGGCTGTTTGCATGGCTTCTCTTCGTTGCCCACACCTTTGCTATAAATCCAGGTTGCATTCATGTAGGCCATAACATATAGTGTAGGGAATGTGAATGCATATTGAACCTACAAAACTGTCTTGCATGGCTTGTGCATTTCAGGTGATGCTATAGAGAAGTGAAGCGTATCCACGCCCTGTGCTGTAGCAATCATAACTTCCAAAGCTTCCCTTGGGAGTGTAGAAACTAAAACGTAAGGCCTGACAGTATAGACCTAAGTACGGGAAAATGAGGATGCAGGGTGGCCTGACTACATAGGCCAAGGTGGAGAAATCTAAACATGCTTAAGGCATGAAATCATTAGGTCCAAATGCAGAAAAGTAAACTTGAACGTACTGGAGGCAAACTTGATGGTGGTCTGACAACACAGGCCAAAATGCAGAAAGGTAAACTTGATGATGACCTGACAACATAGCCCAAGATGAAAAAAATTAAACCTGAGGGAGGTCTGACATTATAGGCCTAAATGCAGAAAATTGAACTTGAGGAAGGCCTAACAACATAGGCCAAGATGCACAAAATTAAACTTGAGGGAGACCTGACACTATAGGCCCAAAAGCAGAAAATTAAACCTGAGGAAGGTCTGACACTATAGGCCCAAAATGAAGAAAATTAAACTTGATGGGGATCCTGTTGTTGACAGGAAGAAATGCAAATGAGGTCCCGCTGTTGCCGGGAAGAATGCAAACCTGTTAAGACAGGTAGACAGAATTTAAACATGCTTGACGTCCTGTTGTTGACAGGAAGAATACAAATGAGGTCCCGCTGTTGCCGGGAAAGATGCGAATGAAATCCTGCTATTTCCAGGACGAATGCAAATGAAATCCTGCTGTTGTCAGGATAAATGCAAATGATGAAATCCTGCTGTTGCCAGGATAAATGCAGACCTATTGTTGACAGGAGAATACAAATGAGGTCTTACTGTTGCTGACAAAAATGCAAATGAAATCTTGCTGTTGCCAGGATGAATGCAAATGATGAAATCCTACTATTTCCAGAATAAATGCAAATGGTGAAATCCTGCTGTTTCCAGGATAAATGCAGATGAAATCCTGTTGTTGCCAGGAGAATGCAGATAAAATCCTGCTGTTACCAGGATAAATGCAAATGATGAAATCCTACTGTTGCTAGGATAAATGTGAATGATGTCTTGTTGTTGATAGGAGAATGTAAATGAGATCCTGTTGTTGCTAGGATGGATGCAAAGGAAATCCTGCAATTGCCAGGATAAATGATGATGTCCTGTTGTTGACAGGGGAAGATGAAATATAATGACCTATTAAGACAGGTAAAATGCAGATAAGGTCCAGTTGTTGACAGGAAAGATGAAAACCTGTTAAGGCAGGCAAAGAAAAATGAAGGAAACCTGTTAAGATAGGAAAAATGCAAAAAAGTCCTGTTGTTAACAGGAAAGATGCAAGCCTATTAAGATAGGCAAAGAAAAAGGAAGGAAACCTATTAAGACAGGCAAAATGCAGAAAAGTCTTGTTGTTGACAGGAAAGATGCAAGCCTGTTAAGACTAGTGTGAAAAAATAAAAATGACAGTCTGTTAAGGTAGGCTAGAGATGACCTGTTAAGACAGGTATGGAAAACAATCTAATGTGTCTTGGGAATGCACGTGAGGATAGAATTAAAATAAGTTGTTGATTCTACCTTGAACTCAAAGGTTTTTAAGCACTTGATAATTACTTTCTCTTGAAGTAACTTGGGCAAACGTTTAGCCCCAATTTAGAGGATTTTTTGCAATCGAGGGATGCCTCAACTTGAATTTTTCTGGGCAAGTGTTTGCCTCAGTTTTGAAATTTTCTGGAGTCGAGGAAATAAGGATGGCCCCAACTTGAATTTTTCTGGGCAAACGTTTGCCCCAGTCTTGATCTTGATTTGAATTTTTTTTTGAAATTGAGGGTTGCCTCAATTTGGATTTATCGGGACCAATGTTTGTCCTAGTTTGGATTTTTATTTCTAAGATTGAGGATTGCCTCAATTTGAATTTTTTTGGGAAAATGTTTGCCCGGGTTTGAATTTTGATGAAATTGAGGATTGCCTTAATTTGACTTTTCCTAGACAAACGTTTGCCCCAGTTTTGATTTTGATTTTCCGAAAATAGGGGATTGCCCCAATTTGAATTTTTCTGGGCAAGTGTTTGCCCCAGTTTTGATCTTGATATTTTAGAAATCGGGGATTTCCCCAATTTGAATTTTTCTGGGCAGACGTTTGTCCTAGTTTTGAAATCTTCAAAAATCTTTTAGTTATGGTTGATTCGGGAAATTTTTCCCTGGTCTTAATCAACTTTGAAGAATAGGTTGTGCAATGCTTGAATGATAAGATGTTTATGTGCTGTTTGAATGAATGAATAGGATGCGAGGTTTGTGATGCTTGAATAAATGCAAAAGGATGCGGTGTTTTATTCTTATTTATTGTTTTTTGATGCTTGGAATGATTATTTACTGAAATGGATGCTATGGGATGAATGCATGCCATGAGGTGGTTTAAAAGCTTTTTGTCTCTCTTGGTTTTTGATTTTTTGACATGTATTTTCTCGACAACCTCATAGTTGGTATGAAGGGAATAAAAAATTAGGACGAGCTGGATTGACTTTATCTCTTGGCTTCTTGGCCAATTTTGGAACTTTCCTTTCCGAGATCTTTGAGACCCAACAATGGTTAGCATTATTGAATAAGACACACTCCTTTGTTTTTGGTGACATTATGACTGGCAGGAAGATGACTCCTTATAAACAAACATGCCATGTTGCAATGATTGAGGATTCATCCTATTTGTCATGACTTTTCAAAATTAATCTTTTTATTTTTACATTTTTCATATTTCTTTTTAGCATGTATACCTTTGAGATGTGTCATATGATTTTGAATGGTTAATGGGAGGAACCAGGAAGGTTTTATATGAGGTTTTGGAACAGTATATTTAGAGGAAAAGATGAGAGATGTGGGTTCGATTGCCTAAATGGCACCTTTTGGTGAAAAATGCCAATGCTACTTTTCATAATCTTGATTGCCAAATTAACCAAGCTTGAGAAATGGCAAAAATTTTGCCCCAATTTAGGATGTGAGGTGCAGAAATGTCGGATTGGACCTGGATCCTTGATTGACCTTAATTTTTGCCTAGGTTGTTCTTTTGAGTTTTCAACCCAGCAGGTCTGTTGTTTGCCCTAACTCTTGCCTAGGCCGCCCTTGCGGGTTTTCAACCTAGCGGGCTCTTGATTACGTGCCCTAACTTTTTCTTAGGCCGCCTTTTGAGGGATTTCGACCTAGCAGGACTTTTTGCTTGTTTGTGCCCTAACTTTTCCTAGGCCGCCCCTTGAGGGTTTTCGACCTAGCGAGCTTTTGTTTCTGTACCCTAACTTTTTCCTAGGAAACCTTTGAGGGTTGTCGGCCTAGCGAGCTTTCTTGTTTGATGCCCTAACTTTTGCCTAGGCCGCCTTGTGGGTTTTTGACCTAGCGGGCTTTTGTTTGTGTGCCCTAACTTTTGCCTAGGCCGCATTTGAGGGTTTCCGACCTAGCGAGCTTTTGATTGCGTGCCCTAACTTTGCCTAGGTCGTCTTTTAAGGATTGTCGGCCTAGCGAGCTTTCTTGTTTGATGCCCTAACTTTTTCCTAGGCCGCCCTTGGGGATTTTTGACCTAGCGGGCTTTTGTTTGCTGCCCTAACTTTTGCTTAAGTCATCTTTGAGGGTTTCCTACCTAGCAGGCTCTTGATTACGTGCCCTAACTTTTTCCTAGGCCGTCTTTTGAGGGATTTCGACTTAGCGGGCCTTTTTGCTTATTTATGCCCTAACTTTTGCCTAAGTCGCCCCTTGAGGGTTGTCGACCTAGCGGGCTTTTGTTTCTGTGCCCTAACTTTTGCCTAGGTCATTTTTTGGGGGTTTTCGACCTATTGGGCTTTTGTTTTTATCCTAATTTTGCCTGAATTGTTTCTAGACTTTTAGTCCGATAAGACTTTTCCTGATCATGACTCTGTTGATTTATCTTTTGACCCTACTTTTTCTTGGATTAATTTTTATTTTAATCCAGCGGGTCTTCTTTTTCTTGAATCTTGACCTTGATTTTGCCCATATTATTTCTTGATTTTAATCCAGCGTGCTTCCTTTTTCTTTTTATTTATGAATGATCAGATATCCTGTTGGGTCTTGCTTGGACGGTTTTGACCTTCAATTCAGCGAATCTTATTTTGCATCCCTAAATTTTGTTTGGATTTGAACTTTGGTCCAGCGGAATATTTTATTACAAGACATACAATAAATGGTGATCTAGAATCCCTGGTCGCTTATTTTGCTTCCACATTTGGTTTTTTTTTCTTTGAGTTTGATTAATCAAACGTTCAAGATTATTTATTAAATCACTGGCATTGTCACCAACAGGTATTTATTGTTTTGGGTGTAGGAATAAGTGAAAGAATGGAAAATTTTAAGATGTAAGGCCAATAATGTGAAGCACATGCTCAAGAAACATGAAAAATGTAATTTTTGTATTTCTCATTGAGATTTATTTACAAAAGATTGATTTTGAAAAGTATGAAAAATCCTGGATAACTTTCCTCGATAGCTTTGACCTGGCTCTTCGTTGTACTGTCCCAATTTCTTCAGCTGGTCGGTGGGACTTCATGATTTGGCGATGGATTATTTCCCACATCAGGAGCAAGCTTCCCAAAATCTATCCATTTAGCATCAATTAGGCTTTGCATGTTACGCTTTAGAACCTGGAAGTTTTTTGTTTAATGAACAATGTATCCTGCATGGTAGTCACATATGGCATTTACATCATACCATTTAGGATATCATGGTTTTTGCGGTTTCAGAGGATAGGGAACCACTAGAGAATTCTGGATTAGCTGGGGTAGCAGCTCAGTATAGGTCATTGGGATGGGATCAAAATGGACAAGTTTCTTCTCCATCTTTTATCTTTGGTCATGATTTTGGCTTATGGTTTGTGTTTGGACCGTGTATGGTGTGGGTGGTCGGATTTGCATTAGATAGTTGTACGTTGGATGGTAGGGTGTTTGGTAGGTCGTGGCGATGTAAGGGTATGGTGTATAAGGTGAATAAGATGGTGGTTGGAAACCGGTTGGTTCATAAGGTGCCATTTGAGGTATGTACTGTCCTTGACCAGAAGCCATGTTACAAGGTTCACCTGCCTTCTTCTTTCCAAATCCAATGGAAGCGTTGATTGCCCCTACATACTTGTGCACGATCCTTCCACGACACATGCCGCCTTCGATCCTTTCTCCAATGATGACAACATCATAGAAGCTAGCAGTCTTACTGTCAATCATCTTGTCATAGAAAGGATCTTGGAGTGTGTCAATGAACATGCTGACTAGGTCTTTTTCAGATAATGGAGGTTGTACTTGAGCAGCCGACTCTCGCCATTGTTGAGCGTATTGCTTGAAGTTTTCATTCGCTTTCTTGGCCATATTCTGGAGTTGAGTTCGGTTCGGAGCCATCTCCATATTATATACTGGTATTGTTTTAAGAAGGCCTCAGCCAGAGCCCTCCATGAATGGATATGTGCCAGCTCTAGCTGAGTATACCAAGTTGCAGTTGCCCCAGTTAAGCTATCTTAAAAGAAGTGGACGAGCAGTTTATCATCATGAGTACAGGCGGACATCCTCCTGTAGTACATGGTTAAGTGATTCCTTGGACAGCTGGTTCCTTGATATTTCTCAAATTTAGGAACCTTGAATTTAGGAGGAATTAACACGTCTGGGACCAGGAACAGATCAGATGCGTCTCTAGCATCATAAGTACTTCCCTCAATTGCTCGGATGCTTTCCTCTAGGACTTTCTAGTTTTCAGTATCCTCCTTGGAAGGATAGTTTGGGTGTTCCCTTGGCATGCTATGAGGATAAGAAGGTGGTATGTATGTAGGGTGCGGCCCTTGGGTGAACATAGGATTCATTCCCCCAACAGTTGTTTGGTAAGCTTATGAGGTGGTGTTTGGAATGGTATAAGGAATTTCTGTGGCATTTGAAGGTAGGTTATGTGTTTGTGTCTGGGTTTGTGTTTGGGTTTGTGTTTGGCTGAATAAGGGTGCATGCCTATGAGGAAACCCATAATGAACCCCTTCGGTTTGTGGAGGCATGGTAAATGATAAAGGGTTTTTTGGATTGAAGCCAGGAAGATATACTGGGTCGTTTGTTTCTTCTGGCAGAGACCTTATCGCTTTCTGTTTAGACATTTGGATGGCCTCTATTAGCTTGGCCATCTGTTCCTTCAGTGTCTTGACCTCATTTCTTAGCTCCTCGTTTTGCCTTTCCAGCTCATCCATGATTCTTGATTATGATCGGGTTCTATAAGGATGTCAAGGAAGCTGTTTTTCTCCAATTTTTCTGTTAAAGTTTAATTTTTGAGAAACAATTTGAATGAGAAAAATCATGAATGATAAAAATGTTATGTTTCAATAAGCATGAAAATGAAAAAGGTATGGAACGAATTTTTGAAATCTCTCATTTTCAAAGATAATTTTATGGATGAATGAATGAATGTGAAGCACAAATAATTTTAGAGATTTAAGGGTTTTAAAAATAAACGAGTGTTGCATTATCTATTCACCCTTGATTTTTATCAATTTTGGTATTTTTTATTTTGCTAGAAAAACCTTTGGTTTTGTTGAAAATCTTTTTAGTTTTGCTAAAATTTTCTAAAAACATTCTTTAGGTTTTCTAATTTCTTTTTTTTTTTCACATTTTGAATATTTTCAAAATTACTTTTCTAATTTTTCCTATAAGTTTTTATTTTTCTTGGTTTTTCTTGATTTTTCGTGTTTCCCCAACTTCATATCTCATCTCCCCTCTGCTATCTTGGATGGTTTGGTTCAAATAAGTGCCTGTGAGCAGTGAACCTTGTATCTTGAAAGGGGTGTGTGCCCTCCGTGCCTCCTAAGTGGGTTACCTGTCCTAAGGGTCTATGGCCTTTAATGCATGAACCTCTCAAAGGTGGTTTGTAATCCTAAGGTGTAGAGGTTACCAGAGCCAAGTTCCAGTCCATAATGCTTGCCAAAACAGTAGAAGTAGTCACTAGTTGCGGGACATTATGAATAGGATGCACTCTAGCCAGGATTGTTGTGATAGCCACACAAGACGTAGGCCCCAACGTGACACCACTAGATCTCTCTAGTTCTAGGCTACACTTAGACCTAGGTATAGGGCACCACTCATAATAAATACATATGTACAATATATGTAGGGCACACCAATTTGGGGATACCTGCAGTTGGGGAAATCGCAACAAGTATATATAGCAATTTATTATTCGTCTACCCTAGGGTTTGCATAACGAATAAACAAACAACAGATATATAAAGAAAACAAATAAATCGTGCAAATAAACAGGGAAGGGATCAATACAATACACACTCGATTAAGCGGGCTTGACTCTCTAAAGTCCCCAGTGGAGTCGCCATCTGTTGCAACCGTAATTCCGATGAGACCACGAACTTGCTAAATTTTTTTTAAAAGAATTATTTATTGATAATGTGGAGTCGTCACCAAATTTTATTTTAGGAAAAATATTTGGAAAAGCCCTAACTTGAGGAAGAGATTTAGGTTCGGGAGTCGGTTATGAGTAGGGAAGGTGTTAGGCACCCTACTCGCCCGTTCCGAAGAACGGTACCCTTGAACTGAATGTGTGATTTATTTGAAAATTGTTTGATCCATTTAATTAGAGTAAAAATAAATAGATTGATGGAAGATAGTCTAACAGGACTTGATCCTACTCCTACGTATTCGTTGGTGTAATGGGAAACTCAAGACTTACGTAGTTCTGCTGTATGAAAGGCTTGACCTTTGGAGACAAAGAATTTAAGGGACAATATTTTGAAAGATTTTATTGCTTTAAGCGAAACTTTTAGTCCACATATGCACAAGGTCCAAGGCAACTAAGGCTGCATTGGGGCCTATACGAATCTCTAAATATCGAATAGCAGTGAAACTGCTAGTTTCCCATTTAGAGCTCATCGCATGAGACTAGTGATTCCCAAAATGAATTTACTTGGAAAGATAATAAAGGGTTTGATTTGAAAAACAGATTTGATTTAAAACGAATTTGAATCAAAATTTGAAGAAAGGAATGAAACTTGATTTGAAATGAACTTAATTTCGAATTTTGGAAATTGGAAATTGGACTTGATTTGACTAAAAATGAACTTGACTTGAATTTTCTTTGAATTAAAATGAGTTTGATTTGACTAAAAAGAAAGAATTAAACTTGATTTGGAAAAATAAGAGTCTTGATTTTTTTTGGAAGAAAGAATTAAACTTGATTTGGAAAAAGAATTTTGATTTTCTTTGAAAGAAAGAATTAAACTTGATTTTGAAAAAAGAGTCTTGATTTTATTTGGAAGAAAGAGATAAACTCGATTTGAAAAATAATTTTGATTTTCTCTGAAAGAAAGAATTACTTGATTTAAAAAAATAATTTTGATTTTATTTGGAAGAAAGAATTAAACTTGATTTGAGAAAAATAATTTTGATTTTATTTGGAAGAAAAAATTAAACTTGATTTGAAAAAAAGAATTTTGATTTTATTTGGAAGAAAGAATTAAACTTGATTTGGAAAAAGAGAGTTTACTTTGAATTTAATTTTAAAACATTTGATGGATGCTTAAATTGATATAGGAGGAAGTGGATTTTAAATCAAAAAAAAGAAAAAAATGGGATGGCCCAGTTTGCAACGCGGCCTAGTGACTAGGTTGACATGAATATTATGTGAGCTTGTTACATGCTGCCCCATAGTTGGTAAAATGGAGATATTAAGAGGAAATAGTCTCGGCTGAGACTCAACCCCAGGATTCGGGTGTCATGGGTTACAAGCAATGCCACTAAACCAGGTCTTTGGTTGGATCTTTGACACCTTTGATCAGAATTTTAATGTGCGCTTTAGGGGGCATGGGAATTGCATGAGAGTTGCATGAGACGTCCCCCTCTTTGTTGCAAATAAGGTGTTGGTGACCTTCCACTGTACTTACCTGATCATTTTCATTCACACCATATCTCATTTTGTGAAGGATTTGGCTTGACTGAATTATTTCTTGTTTTCCACTACAAATGAACTCCATATACGGGTCAGGAGCCTCCTTGCTGTTAACAGAAACTGAATCATTTCCTTCCATTAAGGTCGTGATTAGCAGCCAACTATCTCCTGTTGCTTTAATCATGTGATCACTACCTCGTTTGGGCTTCGACTTGTATGAACATAGGGTCAAACCCAACTTGCATTCACCTTGAAGTACCAAAGAGGTTTCGATGATAGGTTCACCAGCTAAATCACATAAGTCAAGCTCCTGATTCGCGTCTGGTGCAATCAGCCACATATATAGTTGTACACGACCCAGCTGCCATGCTATGCGTTACAAGGTACGACCAAGCCCTTTTTGAAGGTTCTTTATATAAAGGAATCACGGAGCGTCATCACATGTCCTAGAACCTGGTCATGGCTCGAGGATCCTTTAATGCTCGCAACGTCAATCGTGGCATTCTTGTTTATAGGGTTTTGCTGCCCCACAATTATGACCCGAGCTTGAAAGCAACTCTGCAAGTCGGAAACCACGTGACTTGTGCATGGCCTTCTCTCATTATGGGCGTACGCTAGCCTTGGCATGGCTGTTTGCATGGCTTCTCTTCGCTGCCCACACCTTTGCTATAAAGCTAGGTTGCATTCATTTAGGCCATAACATATAATGTAAGGAATGTGAATGCATATTGAACCTACAAAACTATCTTGCATGGCTTGTGCATTTTAGGTGCTGCTGTAGAGAAGTGAAGCACATCCATGCCCTGTGGTGTAGCAATCATAACTTTTAGAGCTTCCCTTGGGGACCTATTCCTACTCCAGCCTTGCACCTTCACTGGATCTCATTTGGATACAAGCTAATACGAGCAAAGGGGCAGAGATGGGATAGAGTTGGTACTGATTGTACCATTGGGATACAAGCAGCAAGCCAGCATTGGCCTCAACTGTACCAGCCAAAACCAAATTGATTTCTTTGACACGACGCAAACAAAGCCACTGTATTACAAGGTGCTTCTTATCTCTACTCCATTAGCAGAATATGCCACCTTTTAAACATCTTATGACTTTAATTTTCATGATTCATGGTTCAATCAGATACAAGCGTCAGAACAACCATACATGACCAGCCTTTGATCTCTTCTTTGTCGTCCTAATCATGAGCCCGTGCGTCATTACCAGCTAATATATTCTTGAACTTGCCACATGAGCGATTGCAACGCATGCATGGGAGTTTTCACCCTAGAGATTTAGAATCTCATGCACTCCCTTTTTGACTGCTTGAGCGGACGCCTTTAGCATTACATATCTTCCCTTCCTGTGAGAGCCAAGATCAACATTTGCACCCTCTTCTTCGACCTTGTCTTTTGACCAATAACTTCATTATCGACCACAACGTGTGCGTTGTATTGGGCCATATCATGCATCGTGGTGAGTATAACCATAACAGAATAGTGCCTATTGTTTCTCTACCATTTGTTCCATAAGTCCACTTCGAATATATCTAGCTTCTCTCATTGTGTCTTTCTGAATCGAGTTTTGTCAATTCATCCTAAACTGGATATTCTAATTCCAATCCGAACCCTCACAGCTCCGTAATTAACAGATATCAATCCAAGATTCACATGATTTTGTTTGTATTGATCGTCATTATCAACACACATCATAGAAATACACGGATGCATGGGTCCAAAAATGAGATCAAACAATTCGAACAGTTTGCACAATTAATCAAAGATTTGCAAGTGATGAGGATTGATCAAAAAAATGATTCCGAACTTATCAAGAACGAGAAGTCCCATCAATAATTGGTCTCTTTCCGATCAGATGAGAACGAGAGTTGCGAAGTGAAACATCTTTATTCTAGGATCAAGCTTAGACCTAAGCGCTGGGGACCAAGAAGGCTCCTCTTCCAGAATCTGTGGAGAGAAAAAAAATCCAGAAACTCCCTCCTCAGAAGATGTTTTTATCTTCTTTCATTACTTATTTTCTTTTTCCGTTTTTATTTTGTTATTGTTCTGTTAATTCCGTTTTTTTTTGTTTTTTTTTCATGTTTTCAATTATTTATTCTATTTTCTTCTCTTTCTCTTTTTAATTTCTGTTTTTCTTTATTACTTTTTTGTTTTATTTAATTTTCTGTTTGGTTGTTTTTTTTAATTTCTATTTTTCTTATTTTTTTATTTTATTTTTATTCATTTTCTGTTTTTCTAATTATTTTCTTTTTATTTTTTGTTTTTTTTAATTTTTATCCTTCTATTTTCCATTTTTTAGTTTTATCTTGATTATTTATTTTATTTCTCTTCCCTTTTTCTTTTTTTTTATTCTTTCATTTAAACCATTCTTTTCAAATTTTCTTTACCTTTCAATTTTCATGGTTTTTATCCTTTTTATTTTTAATTTCTTTTCTATTTTTTTTGTTTATTTTTATTATTTGATTCTGTTTTTCATTCTGTTATCCATCTATTTTTTGCCTTCGTGTATTTGCGTGCCTTTCTGTTTACTTGTTTGCTTTTCTATCTGTTTCTTGTTTTTCCTATTTTCTATCTTCTGTTTATTAATCTTAATATTTATTTATTATTTAAATTATGATTTATCCACTAATTAATTTTTAAAAAATGGGGCCTCGGACATAATTGAGTGTTTACAAAGGCTTTAGAGGATAAGGAGCGACCAGCGAGTTTTGGATTAGGTGAGGTAGCAGCTCAATGTAGATGATTGGAATAGGGTCGAATTGGACAGGCTTCTTCTCCTTTTTTTGGCTTTGGTTAGGATTCTGGCTCGTGGCTTGTGTTTGGGTCGTGTGTGGTGTTGGTGGTCGGGTTTGCATAGGATAGTCGTAAGTTGAAGGTATGGTGTTTGGTAGGTGGTGGCGATGTAAGGATATGGTGTATAAGGTGTATATGGTGGTGGTCGAAAACCAGCTGGACCATAATGTGCCACTTGAGGAGTGTATTGGCCTTGACCAGCAGCCATGTTGCAGGTCTCTCCTGTCTTCTTCTTCCCGGATCCATTGGAGGTGTTGATTGCCCTTGTAGGTTTGTGCGCGATCTTTCCACGACGCATGCCACCCTCGATCATTTCTCTAATGATGACGACATCGGAGAAGCTAGCGGTCATACTGCCGATCACTTGTCATAGAAAGGATCCTGGAGTGTGTCAATGAACATATTGATTAGTTCTTTCTCGGATAAAGGAGGTTGCACTTGAGCAACTAACTCCCTCCATCGTTGGGCGTACTACTTGAAGGTCTCGTCTCCTTTCTTAGCCATGTTTTGGAGCTGAGTTCTGTCAGGAGTCATCTCCATATTGTACTAGTATTATTTCAAGAAGGCCTCAGCCAGATCCCTCCATGAACGAATATGTGTCCGCTCTAGCTGAGTATACCAGCTCGCAGCTGCGCCAGTCAAGTTGTCTTGAAAGAAATGGACAAGCAGCTTATCATTGTGAGTGCAGTCAGACATCCTCCTGCAGTACATAGTCAGGTGGTTTCTCGAACAGCTAGTCCCTTGATACTTTTCAAATTCAGGAATCTTAAATTTAGGAGGAATGACCACATTTGGAACCAGGCATAAATCAGATGCGTCTCTGGCATCATAAGCACTTCCCTCAATTTCCTGGATCCTTTCCTCTAGGACTTTCCACTTTTCAGTATCCTCCTTGGAAGGATGGCTTGGGTATTCCTCTGGCATGCGATGAGGATGAGAATATTGTATGTATATAGGGTGAGGCCCTTGAGTGAACATGGGATTCGTTCCCCCAAGAGCTGTTTGGTAGGCTTGTGAGGTGGTGTTTGGAATGGTATAAGGGATGTCTGTGGTGTTTGAAGGTGGGTTTTGTGTTTGGGTTTGTGTTTGGCTGAATAAGGGTACATGCCCATGAGGAAACCCATAATGAACTCCTTCGGTTTGTGGAGGCATGGTCGCTGGTGAAGGATTTTGTGGAGTGTATGATATTTTGAAAACTGTTTGATCCCTTCAAATAGAATAGAAAATAAATAGGTTTATAGAAAATAGCCTGACAGGACTTGATCCTACTCCTACGTATTCCTTGGTGCAATGGGAAACTCAAGGCTACGTAGTTCTAGTTAAGAGACTTGATCTCTAAATAAAAGGGTAACCTTGGTTAAAAGGTGATTGTTTCGACACATTAGTGAAAACAGTGATTTCATCAAATCATGTGCTCGCAAAATCCAAACCGTCGTAAGCCATGTTTGAATTTGCACGAATTAGAACACAAAACAGTACAGAATGCTACTTGCTCGTGTTAGAATCCGTTGCACAGTTAAAGAAAGATTGAAACAGATGTTTTTTAGGAAGCAATGATTTTCGGAAACAGGTGTGCTTGCAAAATTCAAACCGTCGTAATTCGTTTTTGAATTTACACGAATTAAAACATGAAACAGTAGAGAATGCTACTTGCTCGTACTAGAATCAGTTGCACAGTTGATGAAAAATTAAAGTAGACGTTTTTAAGAAGACAATGATTTTTGGAAACAAATGTGCTTGCAAAATTCAAACTGTCGTAAGCCGTGTTTGAATTTGCACGAATTAAAACACGAAGCAGTAGAGAATGCTACTTGCTCGTATTAGAATCCGTTGCACAATTGATAAAAAATTAAAACATACGTTTTTAAGAAAACAATGATTTTTGGAAACAAATGTGCTTGCGAAATTCAAACCGTCGTAATCCGTGTTTGAATTTGCATGAATTAAAACACAAAGCAGTAGAGAATGCTACTTGCTCGTATTAGAATCCGTTGCACAGTTGATAAAAAATTAAAACAGACGTTTTGAAGAAAACAATGATTTTTTGAAACAGATGTGCTTGCAAAATTCAAACTGTTGTAAGCCGTGATTGAATTTGCACGAATTAGAATACGAAACAGTAGAGAATGCTACTTGCTCGTATTGGAATTCGTTGCACAATTTAGGAGAAATTAAAATAGACGTTTTTTGAAAAAATAATGATTTTTTGGAAATAGACGTGATTGCAAAATTCAAACTGTCGTAAGCCGTTATTGAATTTGCACGAATTAGTATACGAAATAGTAGAGAATGCTACTTGCTCATATTGGAATTCGTTGCACAGTTTAGAAGAAATTAAAACAGATGTTTTTAGAAAAATCAACGATTTGGAAACAGACGTGCTCGCAAAATTCAAACCGTCGTAAGCCATGTTTGAATTTGCTCGAATTATAACATCAAACAGTAGAGAATGCTACTTGTTCGTGTTAGAATCCATTTGCACAATTGAAGAAATAGTAAAACAGATGGTTTTAGGAAAGCAATGATTTTTTTTGAAATAGACGTGCTTGCAAAATTCAAACCGTCGTAAGCCGTGTTTGAATTTGCACGAATTAGAACACGAAACAGTAGAGAATGCTACTTGTTTGTGTTAGAATCTGTTGCACAGTTTAGGAGAAATCGAAAATAGAGATGAAGATGAACTCGAAAATCCGAGAACAACCAAGAAAATTAAGCGGAATAAAAGCTAGATCTAACCTCCATTGATGTTCCTTATTCAATTGTCTCCAATCTAGCTTAGGTCATCAGGTTCAAAGGTAAGAATTAAGTGTTTTTTTTTATTTGATTCAAGCATACACTTAACTCTCTAGGCTTAATGATTTAATCGTGCATCACTTAAGCTAGACTTAGCATGTAGGATGCATGCACATGGTCATGCACCCTTAGGAATTTTTTTCAAAGGAGGACATACAAACAAAAACAAATCAGAAAGAAATACATATAGAAGGATCAACACATGAAAAATAATACCTAAACAAGGATAAAAGAACAAGATCTACAAAGGAACTTCAAAGACACAAGAGATTTTGGCGCCAAAATTTGAATTCAAATCTCAGAATTTTTCAAAAATATTTTTCCAGAGATCTAAAAAATTAAAACTGATCAATTGAAATATATGAATCATAGGAATCAAACAAAACAAGTTTGACAAAAATCAGACCAGAAATGAGCAAGTTATGCACAAATCAAACAAGCTAGGTTCATTTGCGCACCAAGACGAACATGCTTCAGTAATTCGGCCATAAAAACTTCATTTTAGATCCCAATTAGACAAATAATATCATTCCAGAAACTAGAGATAAAGACGAAGAGAACGCAACAAAAATCACAAAATCGGAGATCGTTTGACTGATCAAAAATGAAAACGGAAAATAGAGACGAAGATGAACTCGAAAATTTGGCTCCAAAATTTGAATGCAAATCTCATAATTTTTAGAAAATATTTTTTGGCAGATCTGAAAAATTAAAATCAAAAAATTGAAAGATATGGATCATAGGAATCGAACAAAACAAATTTGACAAAAGTCAGACCAAAAATGAGCAAGGTATGCACAAATCAAATAAGCTAGGTTCATTTGCACATCAAGACAAACATCCTTCAGTAATCAGGTCATAGAGACTTCATTTCAGATCCAAATTAGACAAATAATACCATTCCAAAAACTAGAGAGAAGGAAGAAGATAACGCAACAAAAATCACCAAAATCGGAGATCATTTGATTGGTCAAAAATGAAAACTAAAAACAGAGACGAAGATGAACTCGAAAATTTGAGAAGAAAGAAAATTAAGCGAAATAAAGTTGAATCTAACCTCCATTGATGTTCCTCGATGCCACTTGATAGCATCTTAGAAGGTGATGAAGAGTTAGTTCAATGGAGGCCAAAGAGGTGCTCAATTGGATGTAGAATTCAAGTCTCTCTTCGGTGCTCCAAAATCTAAACCCCCCCCCCCTTCAATGACTCAAAGTGCTCCTCTCTCTCCCTCCTTAGAAATTCTGAATTTTTTTTTTAGAAATCAAGAATCCTACCCTTTGAACTAAATGAAAGTCCCTATTTATAGATAAAATTTCATAAAAAGAAAGGGAAAGATTTTTTAGAAGTGAAGAAGCTTCCGTCTTTTGTTTTTTAATTTTTCTCTTTTTTGTTTTCTTTATTTTTATTTTTCTTTCATTTTATTTTTTTTATTTTTATTTTTTCTCTTTTCTCTAACTAATTCTTAACTGTCATTAACTAATCCAACTAACTTTCTAACTAAATTCTTAACTAAAAATTTATTTTTCTTTCATTTTCTTTTTTCTTTTTTCTTTTTTCTCTAACTAATTCTTAACCATCATTAACTAATCCTACTAACTTTCTAACTAAATTCTTAACTAAAATATTATTTTTCTTTCTTTTTTTATTCTTTTTTTTTGTTATTTTTTTGATTTTAGACTAAAAAACAAAATGATTTATTTTGGATTTTAAATTTATCCTCGGACATAATTCAGTATTCACACCAGCTCATCTATGACTCTTGACTGTGATTGGGTCCTATTAGGATGTCGAGGAAGCTGTCTTTCTCCAATTTTTCTGTTAAAGTTAAAAATTAATTTTTTTGAGAAACAGTTTGAATGCGTAGTCATGAATGATAAAATGTTAGTGTTTTAATGAAGATGAAAAAGGTATGGGATGATTTTTGAAATCTTTTTTTTTTTAATGATAACTTTATGAATGAATGAAGGAATGCATGCTATGCACAAATAATTTTAGAGATTTGAAATTTGAAAATTATTAATTTGGTGTTTAGAAAAACCTTTGGTTTTGTAGAAAATACTTTTAGTTTCACTAAAATTTTTCTACAAAAGCATTCTTTAGGTTTTCAAATTTACATTTTCTCTCCTTTCAAACCTATATATATATATATATATATATATATATATATATATATATATATATATATATATATATATATATATATATATCAGTATTTTCAAAAATTATTTTTCTAATTTTTCCTAGGAGTTTCTAATTTTCTCTTTCTCTTTTGATTTTTCTTGATAATAAATTTTTTTTGCTTATATTTTATTTTTGCTTGATTTTTCTTTCTTGATTTTGCATCTCCCCAACTTCAGATCTCATCTCCCTTTCGCTATCTTGGATGATTTTGTTCAAATGCCTGTGAGTAGTATGTGAGTCGTGTATCATGAAAGGGGTGTGTGCCCTCTTTGCCTCCTATGTGGGTTACCTGTCCTAAGGGTCTATGGCCTTTAATGCATGAACCTCTCAAAGGTGGTCAGTAATTCTGGGGTGTAAGAGGTTACTAGATCTAAGTTTCAGTTCATAATGCTTGCTACAACAATAGAAAAAGCAACCAGTTGTAGGGCATTACGAATAGGACGCACTCTAGCTGGGATTTTCGTGATAGTCAAACAGGACGTAAGCCCCAAAGTGACACCACTAGATCCCTCTAGTCCTAGGCTTCACTAAGACCCGGGTACAGGGCCCTACTCATGATAAATGCATATGTGTAATGTGTGAGGGCACACAAATATTTGGGATACCTACAATTGGGGAAATCGCAATAGATATATATAGCAATTTATTGTTCATCTACCCTAAGGTTATACAGAGAGTAAACACACAAACAATAGATAAACAACAGACAAATAAATCGTGCAAATAAACAAGAAAGGGATCAATATGACACACTTAATTGAAGTAGGCTTTACTCTCTAAAGTCCCCAGTGAAGTCGTCATCTTTCGCAACCGTAATCACAACGAGACGACGAACTCGCTAAAATTTTTAAAAAGAATTTTGATTAATTATGTGGAGTTGCCACCAAATTTTTATTTGAGGGAAAAATATTTGGAAAAACCCTAACTTGAGGAAGAGATTTAGGTTCAGTAGTCGGTTACGAGTGGGGAAGGTGTTAGGCACCCCGCTCGCCTATTTCGAAGAATGTTACCCTTAAAATGAGTGTGTGATTTATTTGAAAACCGTTTGATCCCTAACAGGACTTCATCTTGCTCCTACGTATTTCCCGGTGCAATGTGAAACTCAAGGCTCACGTAGTTCTGGTGTTGAAGGTTGGACCTTCTGAGGTGTTTGAAAATAAGTAGAGTATTTAGAAAATATTTTTGAAGAAAGTCCTTAGTCCACATATGCACAAGATCCAAGACAACTACGGCTGCACTGGGACCCATATGAATCCCTAAACATCGAACAGCAAAAAAAAAACTACCAGTTCGTGCTTAGGGTTCATCGCGTGAGACTAGGGCTTCCAAAATGAAATTTTTCTTGAAATTATTTACAAAAGGATTCTTAGTCCACTTATGCACAGGGTCCAAGACAACTACGGCTGCACCGGAACTTATATGAATTCCTAAACATCGAACAATAGAAAAAGCTACCAGTTCGTGCTTAGAGTTCATTGCATGATACCTAGAATTAATGAATTTAATTGACTTGATTAAAAATAGAAGGAAGAAAATAATTGGGCTTGACTTGATTTTTTAGATTTGATTTGAAACTTGAGGAAAAGAATTAAATTTGATTTGAATTAAAATGAGATTTAAACTTGAGTTGAATTAAAGTAAAGCTGATTTGAAATTTGGTGAAAAGAATTAAACTTGATTCGAATTAAAACGAATTTGACTTGATTTTTGAAGAATTGAACTTGATTCGAATTTTGAAAAAAAAGAAATTTAATTTGAATTTTGAAGAAGAAGAATTAAGTTTGAATTTTGAAGAAAAAGAATTAAGTTTGAATTTTTGAAGAAAAGAAATTAAGTTTGAATTAGAGGAATTGAGAATTTAGTTTGAATTTTGAAGAAGAAGAATTAAGTTTGAATTTTGAAGAAGAAGAATTAAGTTTGAATTTTGAAGAAAAAGAATTAAGTTTGAATTTTGAACAAAAAGAATTGAGTTTGAATTTTGAAGAAAAAAAATTGAGTTTGAATTTTTGAAGAATAAAATTAATTTGATAAAAAATGTGAGATTGACTAAATATAAGAAAAAAAGAATTGAAATTTGTTTAAAGAGATTTAGAGACTAAACAGATTTTGTTGTTGATTGGCCCATTCTCGATTTTGGTCTGTATAGAATCACAACATGGCCACTGCTGGCCCAATTGAATGTGGGTGCCTAGGAGGGTGTTTAAAAGGAAATTGTCGCCTCAGAGGATCGAGTCCAAGACCCTGGAGATACTGGCATCATGCTCAACCACTGGACTACGTTGAAGGTTGAGATTTTATCACATTAGATTAATTCTAAGGCATGCTCAACCAGTAAATGGATATTAAAAAAGAAGTGCGTAAAGTGGGAATAGAATCTCAGACTGGGAGGTAGCATGCGATGCACTAACCACTAAACCAACATTCCAACTGAGATTTAACGCTTATGAACCTGGCTAATACTTGAAGAAACTGCTCTATATTACATGACCTTGTTGCATGACTCTGATTTCTCAGTTTTTCTTGAGATCTTTTCGAGTCAACAAATGCATCCCTTCTAGGCATGCCCGTTGCATCTTAATTCTCAGCTCATGAATAATTTTCCTATTTCTTGGAGAAGCTCAGATCGAAACTCACCTCCTGGTCACCACTCCCATCACTGATGCGAGCCCCCCCTCCCCCCAACATCTGCTTGATGACTAAGCGTTGATGTCCATGCTAGAATTATAGTCAAACATGAAAGTATACTTGAGTTCCACCATAGATCTTGTGCAGGTGCCCTTTAAATATGGTTTGAATCCCATGTATTCATCAGACATAGCATGCTGGGAGAGATCACTTAATCTGATGACATGGTCGAGATCAATGAACAGGGCGTTAATGGTTTTAGGGCACCCAGCCACACGTGTTTTCATATTTTTGTTCTTGAAATGCTCAGCAAGGAAGCATGCATTTGTGTTCGTTCATGGCGTGGAAGCCTCTCATGTAGATGCTGTGACCGCCCTTGACTTCTCGCAGAGTTAATATGATCCCATGGCCTTGAACTTAGGGACATTATGTACAACCCGCTTTGAGCTTGAACAGCCATGCAAGGTTCTTGACCCCTGTGTTCATGCAAATGTCAGGAACCAATCTCATTTAGGTACCTACAGTGGTGTTCCCAGGAGAAGCTATCAGCGCTCATGCTTGGCTCCATGTCATCTTTTGCAGCTAGTAATGGACAATTCAAAATTCTCATGCCCCCATTTGCCAAAGTGAAGACCACTGTCCCATGATTTGGAGGCAGTGAAGATACGTTGCTCAATATGACTTAACAACGGCCATTTTAGAAGTTCTAGAATTAACTGCACCAGCTAGTGTGTCTACGTATATTCTGTATATATTGGCGTGGTGCTCTTGACAGAAAACTTGTAGCTATATCTCTAAATACACGTGCAAAGGCTCCACGGGTACATGATATAATAATACTGTCTCTAACGTATGTGATCCCATTATAAGAAATGCCTTAGAAGTGTTGACATGTAACTCACCAAGCCTCCACATGACATAGAATACTCCAGGATGGAAAAGAGCGTTTTCTCTAGTGACGTTAATCCAAATGATCCTTTGTTCTTCCCCAACTCTGACCCATTAAATCTTCTTTCATTTCGAATTACAGTGACGCTTAAGAAGACTAGACGGGTCTAGGAGGCACATAAAGGAGCTATCATGGAACCTCTTTTTTCTTTCAAGTCGGCCACTGTGACTTATAAATTTTATGCATCTAGAGAGAGAAATCCCAGATATTTTCCTAACCTATCCCTTCTTAACTAGTGTCGCAATCATAATTCCGACGAGACGAAGAACTCGCTAAAATTTAAAAAAATAATTTTGATTAATTGTGTGGAGTCGCCACCGAATTTTATTTTAAGGGAAAAGATTTGGAAAAGCCCTAACTTGAGGAAGAGATTTAGGTTCGGGAGTCGGTTACGAGTAGGGAAGGTGTTAGGCACCCTACTCGCCCGTTCCGAAGAACGGTACCCTTAAGCTGAGTGTGTGGTTTATTTGAAAACTGCTTGATCCCGTTAATTAGAGTGAAAATAAATAGATTAATGGAAGATAGCCTGATAGGACTTGATCTTGCTCCTACGTATTCCCTGGGGCAATGGGAAACTAAAGGCTTACGTAGTTCTGGTTTGAAGGCTTGACCTTCGGAGTGACAAGGAGGATGATTTTGAGAGTATTTTTTTATGTTTTTGCATAATTCTTAGTCCACATATGCACAGGATCCAAGACAACTATGGCTGCACTAGGATCCATATGAATCTCTAAACATTGAACAACAGAAAAAGCTGCCAGTTCATGCTTAGAGTCCATCGCATGAGACTAAGAATTACAAAATGAAGTTTTTCTTAAAATTATTCAAAAAGGATTCTTAGCCCACATGTGCACAGGGTCCAAGACAACTACGACTGCACTGAGATCCATATGAATTCCTAAACATCGAACAACAGAAAAAGCTACCAGTTCGTGCTTAGGGTTCATTGCATGAGACCTAAAATCATAAATGGACTTGATTTAAAATAGAAAGAAGAAAATAATGGTGCTTAACCCAACTCAAAAAAAGAATTTTTGATTCCAAAATTGAGAAGGAAGAAAGAAAAAAAATTAAGCTAGAGTTAAAAATGAAATGAACTTGGTTTGAAACGAACTTGATTTTGAAGTGAACTTGGTTTAAACTAAAATACTTGATGTGGCAAAGAGAATTAAAACTTAACTTAACTTAAATGAGTTTGTAATTTGAGGGAAAGGAATTTAATTTGATTTAAATGAGATAAACTTAATTTGAAATGAACTTGATTTTGAATGTTGGAGAATTAAACTGAAAAAATAAAATGAACTCGATGTGAAATTTGATTAGAAATGGACTAGATTTGGAATGGGCTTGATTTTAATTTGATGAGGAAAGAATTAATTTGATTTAGATTTCGGGGAAAAGAAATGAACTTGTTTTGTACTAAAATTAACTTGGTTTGGATTTTTGGGAAAAGAATTGAACATAACTTAAATTTAATTAACTCGATTTTAGGAAAGATGGCCTAATTAAATTGTATGGTGGGGGAGGCTTCAGTGAGGCAGCATCACAGCCTATTTGCAGGTTGAACTTGGTTAGATTTGGAGGCGACCCTATGTGGGTTCAGCTGGCCCAATTTTGGAGACAACCTGCATGGCCCAATTGGGAGCTGGCACGAAAGACTCACTCGAAAGTCCGCTGGCTAGATTTATCCTGGCTTAATTGGTCAAGACAATGCTGCAGTTGGCCCAGTATGATATCCGCACGGCCTGACCCAATTTTGAGTCAATTGAGAGATCGAAGGAAATACTACAATTGGCCCAGTATGATATCCGTACGACTTGGCCCAATTTCAAGTTAATTGAGAGATCGAAAAGAATGGTTGTGTGCAGGGCTTCAACCGGGGACATATGTGTAAGCCTCCTTTGAATAAGCCACATGAACTATGTTTTAAAATTATGACATGATGCACAAATTTTATATATGTAGCATTGCGACGGGGACTACATCATCTTAAGTTAGAATTTACTTGGTGTCCCTCACTCTTTTTAATTTCATTCACTTTTGCACGAGAATTTCGAAGGCCCATGTGCTTACTTTTGGATAAAATTGTTAGGGACCTACGTGCATGGGTTCATTTCGAATGTTTGGAATCGAACAACTTGCTATCGGGATATTTACTGCATGGGTCAATTAGGCCCAACCTGTAAAGAATGTGCACAACTCATTTGAGAACATATGGCTGCCCAAATTAGAATCTGCATGGCCTTAAGTACGGCCTCACTTATAATCGACATGGCACTACACCCATTTAGTAAGGCAACTGAGAAATAATGAGATTTAAGCTTGAATTGGCATGATCAAAGATCAGTAGTGTTCCACCTCTATCAATAAAGCTCATTGCGGTCCAGTGGCTGTTTTCATGATACCTATTCAGACTATGCAGAGGTAGACTCTCACATATAAGGCAGTTTCATAAGCTCATGCATTGCTTCAATCCACACATAATCATTGACTAAGAGCAACCCACCAACTTCAAAATTCTGGAGCCTTAGTATTAAACCCACACTTTGTCAACATCACATCACAAACGCTGAGATTTATCAGTTTCTAGATTGACGACCAAATAACAAAGTGAGATGCATGCAAGTGAAGCATGTTTAAGAGTAACATATCCCAACTCTTAGTACCTTGACAAGGGGTATATAGCTCTGTCCCTAAAAAAATAGGACCGTGAACCAGAGAAGCAAGCATCAACGCTTACTGTTGTTAGTGAATTCCAGCCATTTGAAATAAGGGGCAATACCTGAGTGATTTTTTATCCAGTTTCACAACCGCTAGTGCAGAGGTAAGAAGCGTTCAAGAAGAATCCTCCATGCACAATGCGCTCCCTCCTGATAGTCTCTGCATCTACGACAAATTGGCACGACGAATGCCATGCACGATGCCAACAGATATTGGGCAAAGAATATGAGTAGCTAGCATTGTAGTGTTTCAAGTACATTCTGTTTCATCCGCACATAGTGTCAAGGTGTCGGTTGTATAGTCCCAGTTCATTGTTGTTGTTCACATAAATAACTTAGGAAACATGTGCTTCAAAGGTCCATAATCTGGACTTTAATCAAATGTCAACAAGCGAGCGGCCTCAATGAAAGTAAGAAACAAACTCCACAGGATATGACTCGAAAAGAATCTTGATGGGAGTTGATAATAGGGAGTTTTGCCATGCTTTTTGTGTTTTAGTGGCAGCTTGCGGACCCCATTTCTCCAAATTAAATTTTCTTCTTTTATATCCTTGCCTCGCCAGCTACGTGAAGGTGATTACAGAAAGACCATATTGCGTGTTATCTTTGAGGTCTTCAGGCAAGGCATGAGACTTTTTGAGCTAAAATTCAGAGACGCCATTGTAACTCCAAGAATCCTTATTTGCATGCAAAAGAACTGAATTGGAGATGTACCCTTCGGGTGATGATGAATGGTATGTACCACCTACACTAGTTCCTGCCATCCTTTCGTTCATTCGATTCTGGATCTAAGACAGTATTAATGGTATACCAGGGTCATTTAAGATCTGGCTCGCAGAAATCATGTCGTGGACTCTTACTTCTAGTGACCTAACTCAGGACCTGTTCGTTCACCATGATTTAACAGCTTTCTGTTCTTCCATATTTACCAAAGAATGTGCAATATATAATATTTGGCTAAATTACCAGCTCGGTTAAGCCAATCAAATCCATTTTATTTTTTCATAGGGGAAAATGTAACCGAATACAGAATAACTATACTGCAGAATCAACGAATTCTTTCGATCTATTATGATTATTTCCAATATCAATTCTAACCTCACTCTCATTATGCTGTCTAATAATAATTCTTTCAATCAAGAACTATTGATCTTAGAGATTAAGCTAGTATTCAAATAGGTCGATATTCTTAGTTCCAAGATCAAGAGGCAGAACAACTAACTTGTATGAAGGTGATGACTAAAGGAATCTCTCTCCTATACCAGTGTGATGTGAAGCTATTCACTCCAATCCTCCTCAAACGAGAGCACTTGATGTTCTTTGGAGAAGAACACAGCACCAAGAAGCCTTTTCGCGAGAGAGAGAGAGAAGGATAACTCCTTTTTCCAAGTTTTCCCAAAAAATGAATCCCCTTTCTTGGTCCTTACGTTCTTCCTTTTCTCTGGTTTAGAATCCTCGTCCAATTGGTGCAATTTTTTTTTCGAGAAGACCTCTTTTCCTCCATCCCCCGCGAATTTACAATCTTTCTTCTTTTTTATCTTCTGTCCTCTTTCTTTTTTTTTCGTTTGTTAGTCTTTCATTTTATTAGTTAGTTTTTTCAGTTATTTGATTTTTTATTTTAGTTTTAGTATTTTTTTTCATTTTATTTTTTCTGTTTTTATTTCTTTATTATTCTTTTGTTTCTACTTTTTATATTTTTATTTTATGTTTTATTACTCTTTTTATTTTATTTATCTTTTCTTTTTTTTCTTTCAATTTTTGTTTTCAATTTTTTTATTATTTATTTTATTTTGCTGTTTTTGTTGTTTTATTTTTTCAATTTTATATTGTTTTTGGTTTATTTGTCTTAATATTTACTTAGTATTTAAATTATAATTTTTTCACTACTAAATTTTTTAAAAAAGGAGCCTCGGACATAATTGAGTGTTTACAACTAGCAGCAACTAAGATGCTCAAAAGAATTTATGTTCAACCAGCTTTGGATCATATTAAGAACCAGATTTTTACATACATTTACTAACATCAACTCATCACTTTTGATTCAAATATAATCTAATCAAACCCATACAAGATTCTAACACTGTAGAGGAGATGTTACTAACCTGTATATGATTGGAGACACTTCTCTTTGAGTCAATGGATCTATCATCTCTACTGCTTGCAATGGTGGCATTTGTGTCTGCCTTCTTCCTTGGGAACGACTGGAGCCACCCTCCTCCTCTTCTTTGCACCTAGAAGTTTTTTGATGAACCTCCAAGAAAGTCCCCTTCCTTTGTTGACTCGTCCTTGCCCAAGAAATCTGTCTCCTCCCCTCCAAGAAGAACTCCCACAGAGAAAAAAAAGAAGAGCCCCCTTCCATGCATGCCTTTTCTCTCTTTATATTTTGTTTTATTTTTTTAGTTTTCTGTTTCTCGTTTCATTTTTTGTTTTTGTTTGCCTCTTTTTCTGTTTTTGATTTTAGTTTTTTTTCTTTTAATTATTCAGTTTTTCTCTTTTTTTTTGTTTTATTTTTCTATTTCTTTATTTTCATTTACGTTTTATATTATTTTTTATTTTATTTTTTTCGATTTTTCTTTACTTTTTATTTGTTTTTCTTGTTTTATTTTTTATTATTTTTTTATTTTTATTTTCTATTCATTTATTCGTTCATTTTATTTTTTAGTTATTTATTTCTTTAATTTAATTTTTTTAGACTATTTTTTCTTTATTTTTTATTTAATTTTCTGTTTTTTCATTTTTTTAATTATTTTTGTTTTTATTATTATCTTTTTATTTTTGGTTTTTAATATTATTTTTCAGTCTTTTTTTATTTTTATTTTCTTATTACTTTGTTTTTATTTAATCTTTTGTTTTTATTATTTTTTTTATTTTGATTTGCTTTTTCTTTATTTTTTTTATTTATTTTTTATTTTTTTATTTTCTATTTATTTATTTTTTTACTTTCTATTTATATGTCTACTTTTCTATTTTCTATCTATATGTTTGTTTTTCTATTTTCTATTTTCTATTTTTGTTTTTATATTTTATGGTTATTAATCTTAACATTTATTTATTATTTAAATTATTGTTGGTTTATTCATCATTTAAAAGTGGGGCTCCGATATAATTTAGTGTTTAGGGTTTACATATATATGTTCCCAAAATTTCAAAAAAGAAGGGGAATCTCTCTGCTCTTGGAGGCTCTTAGCGAGAAGGCTTTTGCGGATTTCCTAGGGATTCTCTCGGCTTCTTCCAAAGCTTCTCTCCGCTCCTCTCTCCAAATCCTTCAAGCTGGAGTGGCCCTTCATTGGGAAGAAGAAAGATCTTGCTGCTTCAATTGGTGAGACCTCCGTTGAGTAAAGACAAGCTCTATCTCAGTTACTTCCAAGTTAGTTCTAGCTAAGGCAAAATGCCTCGTCTAGACATATCTAAATTGAAATTGGTTCGGATCTTGAAACGAGGATAAATATTTCTCATCAATCGCAATAATATTGCATTTAAATCATGAATCCTTTGTGGATTGATAGGATTAGAAGAACCTGGAGTCGATTTTATTTCTGATGTAAGGTTGCATAGAGGAATGCCTAGGAAGAAGTCTTGAAACTAGTTCATGGTTCTGAAAAACAAGGCTTCTGTATACTTATACAAATCTGTGATAAATTGATTTGAAGCATTGAATTCTGGAAATGTATTGAAAAGCCATTTTGCCTTTGCATCCGTTTCTGATGAAATTGGTTTGCTTAAGTGCTGGTTGATGGTTAGTAATTAAGCATTCTAAATTTCAGTCTAACTACATTGGTTCTTAGGTAGGTTCCAATGCAATAGTTAAAAATGGTGTTTATGCTTATTAGACTAAGCAATCGTATTACCTAATATTAGTAAAATAATGTATAACTCCCATGGCTGTGTAAATTTAAGGAAACATGAGCAAGATGAGGTCGGTGAGGTTTCTTCTGCATAATCGAAAGAAATTCGAACAAAGAAAGTTATCACAATGAAATTAGTCACTGTGGAGCCTTCTCAATACCACTGCATGTTTTAATAATCTCAAGGGTTAAATGGCATATGATTAGAAATGCGTGTTTGGATGGCGTCGTACTTGGAGAGACCGTTCATGCTATGTAAAGTGGCCCAATATTGTGCCTCTATCTGTTAGGCTGTTTATAAATAGTTGTCTTCCAAATTTGTGGGTTGGATCACCTCTGCGTAGGAGGAAATAGGAGTTAATAATTTTTCTTATGAAGAGAACTTGGCCTAGGGACAATCCCATTCTCAAATGGTGGATCGGAATTGATCAGCACTAAACAACGGTCTATGGGTGGTAACCAGGAGTTGATTGGTGTACCTTTTTTTTTCAATTTGAAGAATTTGAAACAGGCAACAGAGTCATATAGCATAGTCCATTTAATCTTCATTAATACGATTCTCTAAATTGTATTTAAATTTAATTACGGTGAATATTAAGACCAAGCTTAGAGCCTAACCTAGTGGTTGGCATGGTGCCCACGACCGCACATCCCTGGTTTGAATCCTTGTATATAGCAGTTTTCTTTTAAATATCCTATGGGCAAGTCTTCCAAATGTTTTCCACATATACGAAGAGATCTTGCATAAATATTTAAATATGTATGATTATTTATTAATTTTTAACCTGGAATGAATTTTTAAAGTCGTGGAGCATCACACATGTTTAATGTAGTTCTTTTCACAATACTTATTATAATAGTTCATCCAACCAATAAAATAAAAAAATATATATTGGTGATGCAAAGGTGATATAAAGCACATTTAATTTCTGACGGAATGAAATAAATTTCTTGATCTTATGCTTCTATCTTTTTATAAGTAGTGGAGCTAGCAAATAAGCTTACTTCTATATATCTAATATATTTTTTTTATTTAAAATATAATTGTTGAACATATTTTATTACTCTTTAAAAGAGAAGATTTGGTGCATTGTAAAATTTAAGTAGACATTTTTTTAGAAAATTTATAGATTGAATGATAATATAATAAACAAAAAAAATAGGGTTAAATATAATTTTAGTCTTTCTAAAATTTTAAAATTTTTAGTCCTTCATTTTTAAAATATTTGATTTTGATCCTTCATTTTTTTAAAATAGATTGATTTTAATTCCTCATTATTAAGTATATGTCATTATCAAATATCGGTGTATGTCATGTGTCAAGCATAAGTTGCTTTACAAATTAAAATATTTTAAAATATGAGAGGATCAAAATAAAAAGTTTTAGAATGATGGACTAAAATCAAAATTTAGAAATTTTTAAAAGACCAAAGACATATTAAACCCAAAAAATTATATACAAAGCTGAATAAAACATACAAGAAAAAAATTTTATGACAAAAGTATGTTAAAATTGTACAAAAGTTGTGAATTTATATTACTTTTATATTTTACATACTTATTAATTTTATATGTATTTTTAAAATTATTAAACATATAAAATTTTAAATCATTATAACAATACTTATGTTTTAAATAATTATCGGTGTATGTCACGTGTCAAACATAAGTTGCTTTATAAATTAAAATATTTTAAAATATGAGAGGATCAAAATAAAAAGTTTTAGAATGATAAAGACCAAAGACATATTAAATCCACAAAATTATATACAAAGTTGAATAAAACATACAAGAAAAATATTTTATGACAAAAGTATGTTAAAATTGTACAAAAATTATGAATTTACATTACTTTTATATTTTACATACTTATTAATTTTATATGCATTTTTAAAATTATTAAACATATAAAATTTTAAATTATTATAACAATACTTATGTTTCAAATAATTTAATGTATTTATTATTATTATGGTTTTATATATGCCATGTCTATAGGTGATACAAATAATCCTATCAGGTTAAAATGTTTAACTAATTTTTTAATTATGTAAATGTCATAATAATGTAAATACTTACATTTTTCCTCAATCTTTTAATTAAGTATTTTCCTTCTCAATTCCAACTTTTATTGATTCTTAATCATTTCTTAAAAACTCCATGTCTATAAACGAATTTTCTAGATACATATAAAATTAATTACAATTTATTTATTTAGATAAAATATATGTCTTTTAGTTATTTTCAATTATACCATATAATTTTTCACTATAAAATAAATGAATTTCTCAATTATTAAAAGATCAAACAATATAACCAATTTTAAATGTTTCATAATGCTATAATTTTTTTCTGATAAATAATAATAAAGTGCTTATTCAATAAAAAATTTAAGGAAAACTTCATTTTAACAATGTTAGAAAAATTGGATTAGATCGATTATATTGAAATTTGATACCTTTTTGAATAATTTAAGTTACAATAAATAATAACAATAACATCGTAGTTATGATAGTAATGATAACTACGAAGTTAGTTGATGGTGATAATGATGATACAAGAATTAGAACAAAATAATAATCTTGATATCTTAAAAGAAGAATTTATAATTAAAATTAAAAAATTAAAATTGAAAATAATAATTAATAAAAAATAATTTTTGTTAAATTTTCAGAATTGAGTTAAAATGCATTAAAAATATGCTAAAAATGGACTTTTTTTTAACCAAGACCTAGCTAAATAAAATTTTACTTTCAAAATTTATTTTAAAAAAATTAAAAATATATAATCATCGTAAATATAATGTTTGTTAAAAGAGGTGTTTATTATAGTTGATATTTTTTATATAATAAATATTCATTATTAAAAAAATTATCCCTCATGAAAATTTAAAATTTTTCCTAAATATAAAAATTTGAAAAATTTTAATTAGTTTAAAAATATAAAACAAATATTTTTTATTTTTAAAACTTAAAAAGTGAGTTAGCTTTAAATATCTATAGAAATAATAAATATAAAAATAATAAAATACTTATAAAAATTTATAAAATACCCTGTATTGAAAGTTATTAAATTTTAAAAAAAATTTTAAAAATAATGAGAGATAGTAACAATAATTATTTTTTTATTCTTTCTTATCGATTAAAATTTAGAAAAAATATAAATATTTAAAAATATTATTAGTCTTATTGACTTTTTAATAAATCTTTGGGTTAAATATATTTTTTCTTTCTAAAATACTTAAATTTGAATTTTTATTTCTCAATTTTAAAACCTTTGTTATAAAAAAAATAAATATTTCAAAAGATTTTAAAATTTAAAATAAATTATTTAGAATATAATTATGATTTTGATTGTGCATTTAAATTTTTGCAATTATATATTTTATAACCATCCTTTCATTACTACGTACATTGAATCAAATTAATTATCAATTTTAATCTTTTATTTAAAATTCTGTTTAAATTTAAATTATTTAATTAAAAGTTTTAAATAGTATTTAATTATATTTATAAAAAAATTAATTTTTGGAAAAGTCTCATTGCTATATAAAGGACATTACTCTTTCTATTTTTAAATACTCGATATACTCGAAAATCTCTAATATTACTGGGTTTTCCTAAATTATCATTCTTACTAGTTGTGGTTTGTGTTACAAGATAATTCTTGCTAGTTGTGGTTTGTGTTACAAAATGGTCTCTTAAAACTTGAGGATCATGCAATAAGTGTACAAATTTTCCTCAACTTGATGATATATGATTTGATTCGATATTATCTGTAAAGGTGTGTTTGTTCTAATTTTTTAAATATCCTTTTATTATTATTGTTGTTTCTAACTAATACAAATGTTATTAAATTGATATAAATTTAATACTGATTTTATTAAATTAAAAGTTGATTTAAAATAATAATAATAACATTAATATTAATAAAATAAATTAATCATCTCCATAAATATGAATCAAGATTTATAAGATATTATGCATATTATGTTATGCAAATTCCTTGATATGTACATATGTAGGTTTTTCTTTTATTTTTTTGTATTGCAAAAGGTAATTTTATTAACGTGTTGAGCAATAATTCTCTTATTCTTGATATTGTATTGAATTTATTCTCACCTTTCTAAGATGCCCATCAATATAATAAACAATAAAAAAAATAGAGATTTGTTATGTTACTATTATATGATAACATTATCTTAAAGATTGATTTGTGAATTTACCTTTTAATTGTTGCAAATTATAAAGTCTTATCAAAGCTTACAAATATATTTACTTGGTTATAATGTTGAAATTAAATACTAGATGATGCATAAAAAAAAATTAAGATCTTATTGAATTATATGAAAAAAAATTCTATATACAGATGAGATATAAAAGGTGCTCATACTCTATTTTACTAAATTTAATTTGATGAAAAATTTATATTGTGATTGTGTGTAAGAGTTATGAGCTATTTGAATTTTTTTTGGTATGCTATTCTTATAGTAATGTTTATAGCAATTAAGATATAAATGATATTATGGTTATATCAAAAGGTTGAAAAAGATCATGCATATGAATATAGTAGTATGTCTATTATATGATATAATTGATGCTCTATAAAGTAAGATAAATTCTAATTATGGATCCTAATTAGTGTGAAGTCAAACACTAATTTAACAATGTTTCTCACAAAGCAAAAGCTTCATGAAGGACATTGAGGGGAATGAAGGTTTAGCCAAATAAAATCAACAATAATAGGAACCTAACCTTTGTAATTGGAGATCTCATGAAGAAGTCATATGCATAATAACAAGTTACTTTTGGTCTTTTAGCATAATTATTTATTTTTCATTCCTACGGTGTGAGACATGCTAGGCTGCATTGAACGAGATGTTAAACTGACTTAATGAAGGATAAAATGCAGGATGCAGTTGAAGAAGTCAACTATAAAAGTGTGAAATGGGGCCGCTTGTATGAGATTGAGGCACAGTATTAAAGCACCAACTTACATGGCCTAGTGCAAAACCAACGAAAACAACAATAACTGTGGGGGTGTAATATGATAGGTGTACCTCTAACTTACATCAAAGTGTTTTTGGTTCATAGAAGCTTTGCTTCACCAAAACATTGTAAATTAAGTTTATTTGTCTAGGGTCTGGTTCACATTCCAAAACACACCAGATTTGGTGCATTACACTCATTATGTAAATCTAGCAAAATTTATTTTATATATTTTATTTTATTAAAATTTTCTCAAAGACTTTTGAAATATGTGGGAATTGTTGTAAAAAGATGAATATTTCAAAAGGATTTAAAATTTAAAATATAATTATGATTTTGATTGCATATTAAATTTTGGCAATTAAATCTTTAATTATATGTTTATAACCATCCTTTCATTACTACATACATTAAATCGAATAAATTATCGATTTTAATCGTCCATTTAAAATTCTGTTTGAATTTAAATTAATTTATTTAAAATTTTTAAATTGTATTTAATTATTGTATACACTCAATTATGTTTGAGGCTCCCTTTTTAAAATTAACTAGTGAATAAACTACAATTTAAAGCAAATAAACGGATAACAAAAACAACAAAAAATAAATAATAAAATAGAAGACAAAAAATAAAAGAAAAAAACCAAAATATATAAATAGTGAAAAGTACAAAAATTAATAATAAAAGATAAATTAAGAAAGAACAACAAACTGAAAAATAAAAATAAAACAAAAAATAATAATAGTGAAATAAAAATAAAAATAAATAAATAAATAAAAACTGGAAAAATAACAAAATAATAAAAAGAAAATGAAAATTGAAAATAGCAAGATAATATAATAATAATAAAAACAAAAAAAAACTAACTAACTAAGCTTCAAAATAAAAAATGATAATCTAAAATATATAAAATTAAATAACCACAAAAAAAATTAAAGTAATAAAAAAATGATAAAATAAATAGAAAAAAATGAAATGAAAAGGAAAAAATTGAAAACAGAAAAACAGAATTAAAACAAAAAAAATTAAATTAAGAAAAAACAAAAAAAAAAAAAAAAAGAGATGTGCATGCATGCATGCAATCGGGGGCGGGATTTCATGAAAAAAAGAAGGCATTCGCTTTTCTTTGGGAAGTAGGCATAAGGCAGGGGGATTCCTGAAGGGACGAAGGCCTAGAACCAGAAGGAGAAGGTCAGGGTCAGAAGAAGATTGGTGCTCAATTCAAGGCCCTAGTCGTAATTAGAGGTAGAGGAGAACGAGAGGGAACTTTGCATTAGCTGGGGGGATCTCTCTCTCAAAACAGGAGAACGAAAAGAGAACAAGGAGGCATGAAGGAAGGGGGGTCTTTCTAAGATTGGTTCTCTCCTTGGCTTCTCCGACCCTTGACAATTTTGGCGGCGTCACAGCCTCTTGGGCAGCTACTAGTTTCAAGCCTTGTCCTTCCAATCTTGAGGGAAAGCACTGCTTCAGAGGGAGATCAATACGCACTGTGTGAGAGAAGGAGAGGAGTCCCTTTGAATTTTACATAAAGCCTTGACGCGCATACACCAAAAACTCCATACAGGTACGTACGAACCCTGATGAGCTCAAGTTATTTGTATCTATCTTCATGAAATTGATCACAGATGCTTGTAGCATATAGTCATAATTAGTAGTTGCATAGGTGTCCCATCTTTAGCTAATGATCATTACAAGAAGGATCAGTAGTATATAGCCTTGGTTGACGTCGAGCAGGCTTTGAAATTGAGCCTGGTACTCTCGGCTGCATATGATTTCTGCAATTGGATCATTGTGAGGTGCATCTAGTCATTCGTATAGATGAGTCAGTCATTATAATTACATGGACTTTACCTTAGGAAGCCAATAGAACCAATGGGTCGACTTGCAAGAAGCTTAGGTCTATAAGCAACATTTATGTCTCCATTCTATGACATGAATGACGAAACTATCATTAATTCTTGTAGAAAGTTAAACTTGATCCAGAAGACCTGACAGAGAGTTCATTAAGGGCTGATACTTGAGTTTGGTCTGTGTTAGGCTATGAAACTCTTGGTTCGAATGCATTAGGCACTAGAAAGTTTTGTCAAGTTGAGCATCTATACAATCATCAGCCTGAATCCATGGTGCAACAAGGCTAGTGATTGCCCATACTACTTCCAAAACTACGGTAGTCTATGGTCTGTGCATGGTCCAGTAAATTCAATCTCATCCATGTAGTGTAGGAAGGTGCAAATGACCATTTATTTAAGGTCATTATAGAAACTAGATGATAGCATGCAACTGTCTCTCGATTTTTTCTGAATATCTTTAAGTGGAGAGGAAAAATCTTTATCCATGCAAAGCCTGCATGTTTCTCTCCTCTACATGAGACGGGCATCCAAAGGGTAGCTAAACGGCCCTTGGACCTAATTCTCTGTCACGATGGCCATTCAATTTCATGCACTCAAGTATCACATGTTAGGGGAATGCTTATGTTGTTCCTTATGTGATCCGTTCCTGTGGAGCTAATGGGTCGAAGTAGTATTATTGGACCTTGCCCAGGAACAGGGTTGCCAGGAGATGATTCACTCGTTAAAATCCACTCCGCATGCACGAGAATAGCCAAGTCTTAGAGTAAATGATGCTAAAGGGGTACGTTCATATGCGAGGATTGAACAGCAACCAGAGTAACATTATAAGTCCTAAGCAATGCCCTTGAAAAGTTGGTATGGAACAGAATACGGGTGCCAAACGGTGACATGAAGAATAGCCAAACAATGGGTCAATGAAAGTCTAAGAAAGGATCCCATGCAGTTCACATGCAAGGTCCAAATTCATGCTCATGAAGATGGTTCTTTAATTTAGTTTGAGGTGTTAATAGCACAACCACGAGCTTGGCCCAGTGGCAAGGGATGCTGCCCATAATTCCATGACGGGGGTTCGAATCCCCTTGTACGAAGCTACAACCAGCACTGGAACGTGGTCCACTGGCTAGAGGCGCTGCCCGCATGCCGAGAACAGGGGGGTTCGATCCCATTTATTTTTTCTTCGTCAAGTTTTAAACAAATTCCTTTTTATTCAAATCCCATTTATTTCTCTTCCTCAAGTTTTAAACAAAATTCATCTTATTCAAATCCAATTTAATTCTTTTCTTCAAGTTTTAAACAAAATTCATTTTATTCAAATCCAATTTAATTCTTTTTAAAATTCATTTTTGATTCAAATCCAATTCAACCCTTTTCATCAAGCTTCAAATAAAATTCATAAGCTCATTTCAAATCAAGTTCATTTCAAATCAAGCTCCTTTCAAATCAAGTTCATTTCAAATCCAGTTCATTTCAAATCAAGTTCTATTCAAGTCAAGTTTCATTTCTTAAATTAAAATCAAGCTTATTTTAAGTCAAGTTTAATTTCTCAAATTCAAATCAAGCGCATTTCAAAATCAAGTTCCACTTAAATCAAGTTTCGTTCTTTTCTTCAAATTATGAATCAAATTCATTTCAAATCGAGTTCATTTTATGTCAAATGAAACCCGATTCTTTTCTTATCTTTATTACTTACTTCAAATTAAAATATTTTTTGGAATCACTAGTCTCACGCGATGAGTTCTAAATGGGAAACTGGTGGTTTCACTACTGTTCGATATTTAGAGATTCATATAGGCCCCAGTGCAGCTTTAGTTGCCTTAAACCTTGTGCACATGTGGACTAAAAATTCCTCCTAGATAATAAAACCTTTCAAAAATATTTTTGGGAATCACTAGTCTCACGTGATAAGCTCTAAATGGGAAACTGGTGGTTTCATTGCTGTTCGAGATTTAGAGATTCATATAGGTCCCAGTGCAGCCTTAGCTGCCTCAGACCTTGTGCATATGTGGACTAAAAGTTCCTCTTAAACAGTAAAATTTTCCAAAATGTTGCCTTTCAAATTCTTTACCTACGAAGGTCAAGCCTTCAAACCAGAACTACGTAAGTCTTGAGTTTCCCACTACACCAGGGAATATGTAAGAGCAGGATCAAGTCCTGTCAGGCTATCTTCCATCAATCTATTTATAATTAAATGGATCAAGAAGTTTTAAAAAAATCACACACTCAGTTTAAGGGTACCGTTCTCCGGAAAGGACGAGTGGGGTGCTTAACACCTTTCCCACTCGTAACCGACTCCCGAACCTAAATCTCTTCCTCAAGTTAGGGTTTTTCAAAGTTTTTCCCTCAAATAAAAATTTGGTGGCGACTCCAATTTAATCCAAAATAAAAACTATTTTCAAATTTTAACGAGTTCGTCGTCTCGTCGGAATTACGGTTGCAACAATTATATTTATAGGAAAATTAATTTTTTGGAAAGTCTCACCCCTATATAAAGGAGACTACTCTTTCTATTTCTAAACACTCGATATACTCGAAAATCTCTAATATTGCCGGGTTTCCTAAATTATCATTCTTGCTAGTTGTGCTTCCTATTTATTACAAAAGGGGTTGTTGAATCTTGGAGATCATGTAGTAAGTGTACAAATCCTTGAGGATAATGCTGCCATGCGCCTTAGCCTAGGAGATATCCAATTATTACAACAACCTTTGGTTTAAGTCTCATTTTCTAAAATACCTTGATTATGGTCCTTAATATTAATTTAAGTTACATTAAATCAAGTTAGATTAATCATTATTTGAAGAAAATTTATCATTTTAAGTAATGTCTTGATTATAGTCCTCTAATCATGGTTAATCTATTTTGATTTAATATAACTTGAGTTAATATTAATGACCATAATCAATGTATTTCGAAAAATAATGTAAATGAGCTTTGATTATAGATTTCTTAATTTAGTGGGGGCATGGAATTTTTTATCAAGTTTCAATGATCACATTTTCCTCACTTGACTAGGTTGTAGAATATGACCAAGGACATCTTCAAGTTAAAGAAAACCAAGTAATTACTCCAACTGGTAACTTGTTCTTTTTTAATGATGGTTTATTTCTTTACCATGAATCATTTATATCATTGTGAAACTTTAATGGTTATATTTGATATGTAAATCAAGCATAAAGTGCTTATTTTCTATCAGAATGATTTGCATGTGAAGAAATTGTTCTTTTTTAATGATGGTTTATTTCTTTACCATGTATCATTTATATCATTGTGAAACTTAAATGGTTACATTTGATATGTAAATCAAGCATAAAGTGCTTATTTTCTATCAGAATGATTTGCATGTGAAGAAATGTAATATGCTAGTATGTGTTCTTCCATATTCTAGTTTTGGTTTAATGGGATAGGATACATTGGTATTTTCATAACTTTTTTTTGTGGGATAGCAATTTTTGTTAAGAGAATATTTATTAGGGGCTTTGCTATTGGTATCTAAAGATAGTGGAGTGGTGTATGTTTGTATAATTGTTGTCACACTAGTTGATGGTGACAGGTGAGTAATGAGATATATCATTCATTCTAAATCCATATTCTCATCTGAGATCATTGTTTCAAGCATAAGTGTATAGGCACAAACGCTTCATTGATTCCATAACAGGTTTGCCAAGTTTCTTCTATCTTTAAATCAAGATTATCATATCAATCTGTTAGTTTATATTTGAACTGATTCTTGTGTTAATATGCTTAGACGTTAATAATATGTAGTAATGTCATTACGCGAGAATCTGATTTTTAAAGTAATTTAAAGATGGTTGAGAATGGATTTTTAGACAGCTTTAAAAATATATGATAGAAATGTAATATGCTAGTATGTGTTCTTCCATATTCTACTTTTGGTTTAATGGATAGAAATATATTTCATGCATCTTGTCTGACAATACTCTACCGAACGATTTAGGACTGGAACAATAATTTTTATTTAATTCTTTTTCCATAAGTTTACTTTCAACTCTGTCGTGTTTTTTATATATTTCATAATGAAGTTCTAAAGTATTAGTTGTAAAGTCAGGTGTTTAAGCTATTCCTTGAGATCTTATTGGTTAATAATGATGTAATTTGAAGTCTTTTTCTAATTTTCTTTTTTTCCCCTGAAGTTATATCTTATCAGCATGTACGGGATAGAACGGTGTTTCCATAAAAAGAGAGAAGGAGAGTGAGGATGGAGTGTGGGAAGAGATGATGCATTCCAATCATGTTATTAATAAATCATAAATTAATAATGTAGCTCACGTAGTAGTTCCTCCTTACGGTATGAAGCAGGGACAGACATGCTTTCAATTTTGTCACTCATTCATTATTAACGATGTTCTGATGTTTTCATGCGATAGAATTTCGGAGCTAATGTAAACATGAGATTGTTCCGGGGCTACCCCACAACAGCAGCTGTAAGGGAAGGCCATCTGAAAGTATTGGAGGTACTTGTCAATGCTGGGGCGTCACAACTTGCTTGTGAGGAGGCTTTAATGGAAGCAAGCTACTTGGGACTGGCCAGGTTTACCGAACAACTCATGCAGTCCAATGTGATCCGTCCTCAAGTTGCAATTCATGCCCTTGTCTCTGCCTCTTGCAGAGGCTTCGTTGAGGTTGTTGATGTACTCATCATGGTAACCCCATTCTGTTTGACTTGATATGGGCTGCATTTTCGTCTAATTTTGTGGTAAATGTAGCTCAACCACACAAAAGGAAAGGAATATATTTGATTGTTAAATGACATTGTTCCTTATTTTGGCAGCATGGAGTGGATGCCAATGCAATTTGCAGCTGTTGTCAGTAGGCAGATTAATGTTGTTAGATTACTGTTGCAGGTGGGGTTCTGACTTACATAAGTAAGCTTCACATGGGGTAATATGTCTAGGTTCTTAAAGTAATAATGGTGTTGGTTTATATGGCGTAGCAAGTCCCCCTTTTCTTTTTTTACTTTTGGGCAAAGTCAACATGCGACTTAATTTAGCTACATCTTCCATTGCTATCGCATGAGATATTATGATGCTTCGGTAATTGATGCAATTAGTTATATAATCCACTGATCTGCAAACAAAATCTTATTTTGGTTGGTCAGGTTTCTGCATCTAGTATTTTGTATTGTATTAATCAAGATCTAAGGAGTTACTCGTGTTCTGATTTTGGAAACAGGTTGGCGTAAGGCTTGATATCAAGGTGAAACTGGGGGCTTGGTCATGGGACACAGATACAGGAGAAGAATTTCGTGTAGGTGTTGGATTAGCTGAAGCTTATCCGATCACCTGGTGTGCTGTGGAGTATTTTGAATCCACTGGTGCTATATTGCATATGCTACTCTGCCACCTCTCGCCTAATAATTTGCACATTGGGAGGACTCTTTTGCACCATGCTATCGTTTGTAACAATGAAAAGGCTCTAAACATACTTTTAAATAACGATGCAGATGCAGAAGCGGCAGTGCAAACTACTGAAGAAACCAATGTACACCCTCTTCACATGGCTGCAAGGCTTGGATCATGTAACATTCTTCAGTGCCTGATTAATACCAGTGGTAGCTTGAACTCCCAAACAAAATCTGGAGACACAGCATTGATGATCTGCGCCAGGTATAAACATGAGAGGTGCCTTGGAGTCCTAGCATCAGCAGGTGCTGATTTCGGGATGGTAAATTCATCTGGTCAATGTGCAACTTCAATTGCTAACTCTATTAAGTGGACTAAAGTCTTCCAGAGAGCAATTTTGGATGTAATCAGAGCCGGGAACATTGTTAAGTCAAGCAATGCCTCTAGATTTTCTGCTTTGTTATTTTTAACTAGTGTAAATGATGTAGAGGGTTTGAAGAGACTCATTGAAAACAGGAACATTGATCTGAATGAGCAAAATGCCAATGGATTTTCAGCTGCCATGATAGCTGCGGAAGGGGGTAATGTAGAGGCTTTCAAGTTGCTTCTTTATGCTGGGGCTGATGTGACTAAGCTTAAAAACAAGAATGGCATGACAGCTCTTAACCTCATAGACGTGAGCCAAAATGGGCAAGTGTTTCATAAGGTTGTGCTTGAGTATGCACTTAAAGAGGGATGTAATGGTTCGATTGAGGTGAATCCTCTCCACGGGGCAGCTAGCTATGGGGACATGAATACTGTTCACAAATTATTACGAGAAGGGTATGATGTCAATGCTTTTGATGGACAAGGGTATACACCATTGATGTTAGCAGCCAGAGGATGCCGAGGCGAAATGTGTGAGCTTTTCATCTCATGTGGAGCCAAATGTGATATTCAGAATGATAGACATGAGACAGCACTTTTACTTGCCAGAGAAAATGGCACAGGAAATAATGCAGAGCGTGTGATAATGGATGAGCTAGCTCGAAGATTAGTCCTGTGTGGGGCTCGTGTAAAGAAGCATACCAAGTGTGGTAAAGGTTCACCTCATAGAAAGTTACTAGCAATGGCGAGGGGTGTTGGAATTTTGCGGTGGGAAAATCAAGTAAGAGAAACGTGATTAGTAGAGGATGAGGTGGGACCTAGTGCTAAATTTCGACGGAATCGCGAGAGGAAGTTTGATGTTGATGAGCCAGGAATGTTTCATGTAGTCACTATTAAAAATAAGCAGGTTCATTTTGTATGTGAAGGTGGGGTTGAAATGGCCAACATGTGGGTAAGGGGATTAGATTAATAACTCGAGAAGTGGTTTTTGGACGAAGAGCTGGTAGGGGTATGGTTTGAAAAACATGGGAAGGTCACAGAAATATTGTATTTTTGTTGATACCAAGTAATCATTCTCAGTTTTATTTTTTTTTTTTACATGATAGTTTGAAATATTTATATTGTATATATGTAAATAAATTTTAAATCTCTACAGACATAATTTTTTTTTGCTTTTTTTATAAAAATTTCATTCATTTTATTTTTTTTATTATGTAAAGACTAAAATAAATAAATTTAAAGTTAAATATAAGAATTTTAAAAAGAAAATATATTATTAAGCCTCTATATATATATATATATAATTCAAAAATGATTTAGTAGTAAAATTGTGTTAATTATTTGTGTTAAATATATAAAAATTAAAAAAATATAATTAAGTGTTATTAATTTTGATATATATTATTGAATATTCAATGGTTTTAGATTAATATAAAATTTTATATATAAAATATAATATATATATATATGATAATAATTTTTTAATTTAATGATAAATTTTAAAATAAAATTATGATATTTAAGTTTAAAAAAAAATTAGGTTTACCATTTATGTTGCCACCTCTTAGCGAATCACATACCTTTCTATTTCACATACCTTTAAAAATGATTTAGTAGTAAAATTGTGTTAATTATTTGTGTTAAATATATAAAAATTAAAAAAATATAATTAAGTGTTATTAATTTTGATATATATTATTGAATATTCAATGGTTTTAGATTAATATAAAATTTTATATATAAAATATAATATATATATATATATATATATATGAAAATAATTTTTTAATTTAATGATAAATTTTAAAATAAAATTATGATATTTAAGTTTAAAAAAAATTAGGTTTACCATTTATGTTGCCACCTCTTAGCGAATGATAAAAAAAGGATAAATATAAAAATTAATTAAATAAAGTTTATCCGGATCTTAATAAGTCACACTAAACATTAATACAAAGTCATTTAAATTAACTTCTGGAATATAATAAAAAAATTTGGAGTTGCAGCAATTTTCTTTTTTATTCTTTCTCATTTTATCTGTAATCTTATTTTAAATTTCTAACTATTCTCCTAATTTTGGTGATAAAAAAAATTAGTATAGGATGAAAAATTAAGTTTGAATCCAAAAGCTTATAAACAAAATATTATTTTCAAATTTCTACATAATATTTTAAAAGGATTCAACTTGTTATATTCATAATTATAAATTAAGTTAATTTAAAAATTAAATATTTTATATTATATCAAATTTTGAATTCAGAATGAGAATTAACTAAGATTTAAGAATATTTTAAATTTTTTTTTAATTTTAGAATATATATTTTTTTAATTAATATTTTAAATTTATATAAATTGATTTGTCTATATTATTTTTTAAAAGTTAAAATTTTTAATAAATCTTTCTTTTTTTAATATAAACTAAGAGTAATTAGATATTTTTAAATGTTAAAATTATATTTATAAAATTAAATATTTTTAAACATTGTTTTAAACAGAATAGTATTGTAAATAATTTTTTATAAACAAATCCATAGACACTTGTAGATAATATTGTAGATGAGATTATATCATAGATCAAATCTGTAGATAAATTTTTACACATGAACCTATAAATAAGTTGTTTATAAACAAGTTTGTAGACTAATTTTTTATATGCAATACTATAAATAAATTTCCTGTAGATAATATTGTAAGTAACATCATTTCAGGTGATCCTTATCTAAATAAGGTTTTTTCATATCAACGAGAATAAACAGAGTTGTTCTACACTAAATAAAATTATTTTAAACCAAATGAGGATATTGTTATAAATTAGATGATTATTTTTAACATATTCTTAAATAGATTTTAAAGTTCTTTTAGAATAGATGATTTTCGTGAAGAATATTTTAAAAGATAGAAAATTTTAAATTAAATGTTGACTTTAATAATTAAATAAATTAATGTTGAATAAATGAGAAACTTTATGAAGGTGATCTTAAGTTTAATTATATAAAATTAAAATAGTTTTATAAAAAACATGCATAATAGTGAAATATTTTTGAGTAATTTTTTACATAAGTTTTTTTTATTATATATATATATATTTATTAATAAAAATAAAAAACTATAAATAAGTTTTACTTATATAAAAAATTATATTTAATATATATTTTTTATATTTTTTTTATGATATAATATTTTTTTTATTACTTATACATTTTAAATAGGATATGTAAATATATTTTTCTTATACCTAAAGCATGAGCTACAAATTTAAGTAAAACAATATTTTTAAGATTGAATCATCCAATCTAAATGAGTTTTATGCTTAACAAAGCAATTACCAACAATTTTTTTTTTTATGTAGAGTAAGGTTCTAATAATAAGTAAGAATTAATTTAATTTGTTTACAATTAATCATACTTAATATCTAATTTATTTTTTATTAACTTTGAGATTACTTAAATATTTTTACGTATTTTAATATTTATTTTAAATATCTTATAAACTGGTGCAAAATACCATAATACTTAGGATAATGTTTATTTTACACTTTTTACCTAGATGTGTGAAGTATGCAGTGAAGAAAAAAATAAAAATTGAAGATAAAAAAAATAAAAATATAATAAAATGAAATAATTAAAAACATTTATATCTTTTAAAAAAATAGGTGTGAGAAAATTAAAAATCAATTTTATAATTTTTTTATAAAATATCATTGATAAAAATGATGTTTATTATTTTTTTATCTTTTTTATTTAGATTGTAAGTATTTTTATTAAAGATAATTTTTTGAATTTATAAATAATAGTGTTTTTCTTCTAAATTTTTAATTAACATTTTTTATTTAATTTTTTAACATATATGCAAGGATATAGAATAAAAATTAATATATAGTAAATTTTTATTGAAAAAAATATTTAACACTATCAATATATTAAATTTTATGATTTTAATAAAATTTTATTATATATTTTATCATAAGCTTTTAGATACATGTTAAAAAATTTCTTTTCATAAAAAAAGGAAAACTATAATATAGAATGAATGTCAACATTTTAAAGTATGAATGAAAAGAGTAAAATATTTTTTATGTATAAGTAGTTAGTCATTTTATGTTTAGTTATAAAAAAAAGTATGAATGAAAGAGTAAAATATTTTTTATGTATAAGTAGTTAGTCATTTATGTTTAGGTATATTTTTTATTCATTTAATTCGGATTAATTGTGCATGATTGAAGTCATTTAATTTTTAATTTTAAAATTAAATAAATTTACTCTCTTTGTTAAAATTTTATATGAAACTATTTATTTTTTATTCAAATATTTGAAATTTTAAAAATTTTAGAATATAAAATATTTTAAAAGTTTAAAAGTGAAAAATTTGATAAAATTTTAATTTGTGGGATACAAAATTATAATTTGAAGAAAAAAATATTGAGGTTTCTTAAAGTTGTGTGAAATTTGATATTTTTATTAATGATTTTTAAGGAGAATTTTGATTTAATTTATTAAATTTTTAAATTAAAAAATTTAAAATTTTATGCATAAAAAAAACAAAACTTATTTAATTTTAAAAATAAAAAATTAAGTAGAAGGAAAAAATTTGAAAAGCCAAAATCTCATACAACATAAATTATTTATAAAATTTTACTAATTAATATCTTAAAAATATTGATTAATAAATACAAAATAATTTCTTTTTATAAAAAGTTTAATATTATAAATATTTTTAATTATTATTATTTATTCAATTGTTGTTTTTTATTACTTTCTCATATTTTGATATAATATTTTTAATATTAAATAATATTATCGTGTTTTATTATTCTTTAAATTATATATATTTATTAAATTATTATTATATTTAAATATATTACACAATAAAATATTTATATATCTAAACTTTTTGATAAACAAAAATAGTAGAAATAAAATTAAAAAAAATTATGAATATTTAAATATAAAAGTTTATATACTAAAAATTAAATTATTTAATCTAAATAAAAAATTTAAATTACAAAAATTTAAAATTTAATAAATTTAAAATTCATCATCTAAATAAAAAATGAAATTGTATTATTTAAATAAAATATTTTTAAAATAAAAATATTTAAATGAAAAGAATTTAAATTTTCAACTATCTCAAATTTTTTGAAAAGTTAAAATATTCCATCTAAATATAAGATAAGAATTTTAATTTACTTTTAAAATATTATTTATTTTAAAAAATAAAAAAAAGTACTAACTATATTTTAAAATTATTTTTATTTATCATTATCCCATTTAAATGTTTAATTAAATTCGAATAAATATATTTTAATTTATGAAAATTATTTAGTTAAAAATTATTTTACCATAATAATTAATTTAGAGCTATACTTAATGTAATGAATGATTTTTTTAGAGGCATGTATTATCTTAAATGATAAATACTTTGAACAGAGGAAACATTAATTAAATTTTTTTTATTTAAATAACAGGTATACTTTATTATGAATATTGCTAAATTTAGCTTTAGCACTTAAAAAAAGTTTTACTAATTTTGATTCTAACAATTTTTTTAAGTTTTAAAAGTAATCTTTATTATCACTTTGTAATATACATGATGTGTTTATAATTATATCATAAAAGTAAATATTTAAAAATAATAAGTAACATTTCGTGTAAGATGTATATCACATCATTAATAAATGATAAAAAATCATTTTGAAAATTTAATAATTTTATGAAGATCTAAATTAAAGAAAAATAGAATTTAATCAAATTTATAAAGATTATAAATATATTTTATTAAAAATGTTAGTCATTTTTCTTAATTTTGCCTAGGTATATTGATTCCGAGAAATGTTCCAAATGGCTAACAATTTGGCGACTCTCATCGTGAATCTGTATGACACAATTTTTTTCTTGCAGTTATTTGAATGAAATAAGAAAATACAAAATGCTACAAATATAAATTTGGTCAAGAAATGTTTTTTTTTTTGGCTATTATACATGTAAATTTTTTTTAAAATAATTCCTAACATTTGAAATTATTAAAATATTGTTCTTTAGCTGATATGATAATTACATATATTTTTAGTTAAAATATCAATTAATTTTTATACATATGCAATTCTAATTTAGTTTCTATATTGTTTTTTTTTTTACAAAAAATTGATTTCTAATTGCACAAAATTTTTACAATAATTCATATATTTTGATAAGGTTGATTGCTGATATCAATTTCTATTTTATTTTTCCTCTTCTTTTATTTTATTTATAACTTTTTTATAATTTTAAACTTTCCATCAAACTAAAAAAATGTAGTATAAATTATGGTGGATTAAAATAAAGAAATTATATACAAACTTTAAGTTAGATAGGCCTAGTCTTACATTTTAATTAAAGTTTAAATGTTTTATTACATGTTATGAAGGTAAAGAAATGTTTTAAATAAAGATATGAAATATTATAACAAATAAAAAATTTAACAAGGTTAAAAAGTTAAAGAAAAAAATAATTAAAATAAATAAATTAAACTAAGTTGAGGAGGTAATGAGACATATTATTTATAAAAAATATTAATAATACATTTTTTTAAATTGGTTTATTTTTGAAAAATAAAAAAAAAGTTAAAAAATACTGCTAACATTCATTTATTATCAATATAAACTCGATTTCGTAATTTATAAAATTCAAAAAATTTATCATCCAAATTTAACAATATCATAATTTGTAAATATAAAAATTAAATCAAAGTTACATTATATATATACAGAAATTAAAATAAAATTATATAACACATAATAAAATTTTTAATAAAAAATTTATTTATTACGTCAATAATTATTAACGATATAAAAAAAATAATATTATAATAAATTTTAATATTAAAAACAATGTAAAAATCTTTTAATCTTAAGAATAAACTAAAAAATTATATATAAAAATTAAATTAAAATTATATAATATATTATGAGTATATTGTGTAAAGACAATTCTTATCTTAGGAGATTTTTAGGGTTGAATTACATCCTAAGCAAAATTCTAACATAATATCAGATATAATTTTATAAACTTCGCGTTTTATATCTTTAACGTTTATCTAAAGATGAGTGGTGAGATGGATCAAGTTGCATTTATATTTAATTTGGACCAATAATATGAATCAATAAAAAATATTAAAAATATTTTTTTAAAATTTAATTATTTTTTTATTTCTTTTTTATATTTATAAAAAATTATATAAAAGCTATTTATTATATTCGATAAAATGAACATTGAATTTTAATTTTTAAAAATATAAAATCTTATTGTCAAGAAATATAAATTGCATAATATCATAATATATTAAAATAAATATTAAATTTTCTTAAAATATCATGATAATAATATATTCTAATAATTATGGTGAATAAGTCTAAATAAAAAATAATAATACTTGATGGATCATAAATAATTATTTAACATATTGCACCAAAATAAAAAAAATATACCAAAACAAATATTGTAAATCAAAATTTACAACAAAAAATTATATACACAACAATAATTTAACCAAATTTTTCACTTTTAAACTTTTAGAATATTTATATTTTAAAATTTTTAAAATTTTAAATATTTGAATAAAAAATAAATAATTTCATATAAAATTTTAACAGAGAGTAAATTATCTAATTTTAAAATTAAAAAAAATTAATTAATTTTAAAAATTAAATAATTAAAATCATACACAATTAATCGTGATTAAATAAAAAATATAACTAAAAATAAATGACTAACTACTTATACATAAAAAATATTTTACTCTTCTCATTCATACTTTAAAATTTTGACATGCATTCTATTTTCTAGTTTTTCTTTTTTTACGAAATTTTTTTTTTAGAAATATTTAAGTAAATAAAAATAATAGTTTTTAACATATATCTAAAGCGTATGATAAAATATATAATAAATTTTTATTAAAATCCTAAAATTTAATATATTGTTAGCATTAAATATTTTTTAATAAAAATTTAGTATAAGTTAATTTTTATTCTATATCCTTGCATGTATGTTAAAAAATTAAATAAAAAATATTAATTAAAAATTTAGAAGAAAAACACTATAAAATAAACTCAAAAAATTATCTTTACCAAAAATACTTACAATATAAATAAAAAAATAAAAAATAATAACCATCAATTTTATCAATGATATTTTATAAAAAAAAATTTAATTTTCTCACATATATTTCTTTAAAAATAAAAAATGCTACAAATATAAATTGGGTCAAGTAATTTTTTTTTGTTCTTATACATGTAAATTTTTTTAAAATAATTCCTAACATTTGAAATTATTAAAATATTGTTCTTTAACTGATATGATAATTATATATTTTGTTTGTTAAAATATCAATTAATTTTTATAAATGTGTAATTCTAATTTAGTTTCTATATTGTTTTTTTAAAAAAAAAAATTGGTTTCTAATTGTACAAAATTTTTAAAATAATTTATATATTTTGATAAGGTTGATTGCTGATGTTAATTTCTACTTTATTTTTCCTCTTCTTTTGTTTTATTTATAACTTTTTTATAATTTTAAATTTTCCATCAAATTTTTCTAAAAAAATAATAATATAAATTATGGTGGATTAAAATAAAGAAATTATGTACAAACTAAGTCAGATAGGCTTAGTCTTACATTTTAACTAAAGTTTAAATGTTTTATTATATGTTATGATGGTAAAGAAAGGTTATAGAATAAAGATATGAAATATTATCCCAAATAAAAAATTTAACAAGATTAAAAATTTAAGGGAAGAAAATAATTAAAATAAAAAAATACACCAAACTCTTGAAATTGTTTCTTTTTCATGAAATCTTTTTAAAATATTTATTTTATTTATTATTTATGAAAAATATTAATAAAACATTTTTTAAATTGGTTTATTTTTAAAAAATAAAAAAAATGTTAAAGAATATTACTAACATTCATTTATTACCAATATAAACTCAATGCCGTAATTTATAAAATTCAAAAGATTTATCATCCAAATTTAACAATATCATAATTTGTAAATATAGAAATTAAACTAAAGTTACATAATATATATACAGAAATTAAAATAAAATTATATATATAAAAATAAAATATATTTTTAATAAAAAATTTAACTATCACATCAATAATTATTAATGATAAAAAATAATATTATAACAAATTCTAATATTAAAGATAATTTAAAAATCTTTTATATATCTAGAGAATAAATTTAAAAAATTATATATTAAAATTAATTTAAAAATATATAATATATTATAAGTATATAATGTAGAAATAATTCATCTTATGAACTATTTTTAAGGTTAAGTTAGATTCGAAACCAAATTTTAATTTGGTATCAAAGTTTTTCTAAATCTATGTCTAATTCTATAAATTTTATGATTCAAATCCTTGACATTTGACTAAAGATGAGTGGTTGCAATTACATTTAGTTTGAACCTATAATATAAGTCAATAAAAATATTAAAAATATTTTTTTAAAATTTAATTATTTTCTTGTATTCCTTTTCTATATCTATAAAAGATTGTATAAAAAATATTTATTATGCTCGATAAAATGAACGTTAAATTTTAATTTTTAAAAATATGATCTCTCATTATTAAAAAATCTAAATTGAATAATATCATAATAATACATTAAAATAAATTTCAAATTTTTTAAGGATATTATGATAATAATATGTTCTAATAACTATGGCGAATAAATTTAAATGAGCAATAATAATATTTAATGAATTATAGATAATTATTTAATCTATTATATCGGAATAAAAGAAAAATACCAAAGACAAATATTACTTAAACATTGCAGACAAGAATTTACAACCAAAAATCATGTATACAACGATAATTTTTCTTATAATTATCCACCTTTTCTAGTAGCTACCTAAGTATTGGAGTAGGTGTGATTGGGTTCATCATAGTATAAAAATCTATACAAGTGAAAAAAATTTATAATTAAAAAATATGATGATAAAATTAAAAAAAAATATTAATTTAAGCACTACTTACATACATGAATGACAATAATGATAAAGCTTATAAAAACGATTAACCCTACCACAACTATAATTGAATCCAAAAATATATGTTGTGACAAGCACGGAGAAACAAAATTAGTTAGGATAGAGTATGTAAAAAAGGTTAAAAAATTATAAAATAAACCAATCAACTAAACTTACTCTCAATGGTAAGCAGATAGTCCATTGAGCATGATTTAAGAAAAATAAAAATTTCAATGATCAACTATGATTAAAAATCATCAATTCAAAATATGTTTCAAATATTGAGACTCCAAAAAAATTTAGAGATAGTAACTACAATATAAGAAGACCAACAACATATTAAATAAGAAAATGTTAATTAACATTCAGAATAGAACATCAAATAACATAGTATACTCTATTATAATTTCTCAACCAATATTCATTGGTTGGTCTATTGAAGAAGTTCCAGGAACAAGTGGTGTAGAGCTTCCAACATTTGTCAATTGTGAGCGTAACAATGAAAATAAAATTACATAAAAAAATATAGAACAAGTTGTATATGCATCAATACAAAGATTAATAAAATATGAAGAAGATTTTACTTGATAAGGCCTTTTCTAAAATTTCAAGATCATCACCATTGATGCAATCTTTACCATGATGTACAACAATTTTTAGCTCGTTTTGACAGCAAATCAAAGCCTTAATCATCTAAAGGGATATAAAACTTCTAAAAGTGTCCAACACTCTACCTCTTGAGTTAAAAACATTCTTTCGATGCAACAATGGATATAGAAAATGCCAATACATTCCTATCCATACAAGACAAAATAAGGAAGTGGGAACTACTTTGTTTCCACCATCATCTTCATCCACATGCAAGTAAGGTAATGCTCAAGTTCATTTTTATTATCAATTGAATTCTCCCCCCTTAAATATTGTTTAAAAGTTATTTTTTTTGGCAGCATGTGTAGTGATAAATGTATTTTTGTACATTTATTTTAATTCTGTATTGGACATAATTGGGTTTAAGTGATGTCTAATTTTATCATTTTGAGTGATTTTTATGTTATTAGACTTCATTGAACTTAAGTGATAAAATTAGTTAATTTTCAAATTTTAATGTCTTTTGACCTTTGTTCATTGTGTAGGCCATATCTTGGGCTATAAAATTGATATTGAAGTTATTCTAGAGGCATTAGAAAGATGAGACAAAATCCTAAGATAACGTGTATCCCTATATGGCCCAACCTCAATGGATCATAAACTTATTTGGGCCGAATCGTGATCCAGAGCTTCTATCCAAACAGCCCAGACATGTTCCAGTAAAACGAACATATCTAGGGCTACAAAAGTCATTTTTAGATGGGGTTAATTTATGAAGCTCAAGGATACAATTGTTTACAACATTTGTTCATAAGGAAAACCCTAATTTGGCCATAAACGCATTCAAAAATTTGGAAAAATAGACATGCGATAAGGTCCTATATTTCGTGCATATCTTCAATTCAAACAACAAAGTCAAACAAGAATTCAAGTGCAAACCTAGCGGATCAAGGAAACCAACTCAGATTTTATCTTTATTTCAAATTTTGAATTTGAATTGGTAAACTCGGTCTATAAAAGGGGAAGCCCTTACACATTGTAGACACACCGAAACTTATTCTTATCCTTGTTCTTATTCTCATTCTTCTTCTTTCTTTTATAAAAAGTCTCATGGAAGGCTAATTTCCTTGGTTGGCTCGATGGTTTTAATTTTATAAGTAAGGGATTTTGAGGTTTGTTTTTAATTGAATTTTTGTTGCAATTTATTTTTCTTTTCCTTTTATACGTTGAAATTGATGTTTCTAATGATAAAATTATATGCTTAATTTAATCTCATCTTACATGACGCAATTCTAAAACTAGGGTTTGCTTAATTCTCTAGTTTATAAGTAAAAAGGGGTTATGGGATTTCCTATAAATTTGGTAATTTCAATTCTTAAAAATTGATTTGGGAACTTCAGGTGATGCTTAATTATCTAAACATAAATTCATTCAACTTCTAGGTATTATTCTCGTAGGAAATCAAGAATTTAATTGACACTTGCGTGATTGAATTCAAATAAATAAGAATTAAAAAAAAATTTAAAAAAAATATTTTTTTAAACCTATGATAATCTCGCTTATGAATTAAACTAACGAGTTAATTGGTTTTTAATATTATAAATTCATTTTCATTTTTTTTATCCAAAGTAAATTACAAATCCTCCTTTTTTTTTTCTAAATTTAAATTCAATCAAATTTTTTTCCAAGGTCCTTCAGAGATGACCGAAGTTGTGTCTTGTACTGCATTTTTTATTTATTTTTATTTCATTTTGATCCGAACATGACATCGGTTATCAAAATTGGCGCTGCTGTCGGGGACCTTTGGTCCAATTCGGTTGAGTTTAATTTCATACTAGCCTTTTATTTTATTTGTTCTTTTTTTTTCAATTTTTTTCTTTTTTTTGTGTAATTTTGTTTTGTTTGTTTCTTTTGCAAAATTTGGAAATTTTTGGATGATTCTGTTTATTTGTGCTACAGCATACATTTTTTTGAAAGGAAACATCGCTCTAAGCAAAATTGATCCCTTTAGGGGTCAGGTAGCCCTTGAAATTCCAAAATTCTATTTGTTTCTATAAATTTTCTATTTTTATTTTATTTTACTTATTTTTAAAGAATTTTTTCATACTTATAAACTAAATTTTGAATTAAATTTTTATAATCTTTGTCTACTATATTTTTATTTATTAACATTGCATATGTTGCATGACCTGATCTAATCCTAGCATTTTATATCTTATGGACCCTGAGATTGAAAAATTATTTCATAGATTAATTAGGACCAATAGAATACCTTTGTTCACTACTAATCAGGTAACTGATTGTAATAGACATCCTGAACTAGTGCATCTTGTTACTACTAAACATTTTGAACCTAATTGTGAACACCCAATTCTGTTCGAGACTAAAATCCTATTTATCAAGAAAATTTTTGTTCCAAATCCTTTAAAGTATAAAAATAAATAACACAAAAATTAAAAATTAAAAAAATGAGTGAAAAGAAAAAAGAAAGGAAAAGATTTTTAGTTAGGCAGTATGGAAGTTAGTTAAGAGTTAGTAGGTTAGTTAAAGGTAGCTAAATAAAAAAATAAAAAAAATAAGAAAAAAGAAAAAAGAATTTCAATAAGAATAAAAATGAAAAAATAAAAGAAAAGGGGGAGAAAATAAATAATAACTAAAAAAAAGGAAGAATAAAAAAAAAAAAATAAGAAAAATGACAAAAACACAAAAATGAAAAAAGAAGAAAAAGAAAAGTAAGTTCAAAAATTGGTTGGGAGGTTAGTTAAAAATTAGTTGAATTAGTTAGTGTTAGTTAGGGTAGTTTGGAATTTAGTTAGAAAAAAAAAGAAGAATTAAAACCAAAAAAAAAAGAAGAATCAAAATAAAAAAAGGAAAAAGAAATAAGGAAAAGATAAATAAAAGGGGAGGAGGGGCCCCCGCCAAATTTCAAAAAAAATAAAGATAGATGAATGCTTGGCTCTTTGGAGTATATATATACAAAGAGAACCGAGAAGGATGGGGAGGATCTTGGCCCCCCACTTTGGACTTTCTAAAAACTTCAAAAGGGGAGAACTCATTCTTTTCGGGGGATTTTTCAGTGGATTCAGAAGAGTTTCCTCCAGAAACTGTGGGTCAAGAAGGTGAATAACCTAACTTTGAAGGTGGCTCAAGGTTCCTAGCATTGATTTGGATCTTGATTCCACCGACTCCAAGCTCAACTTCGTGTAGACCTCTCGTCCTTGGCTTCCCACCATCAGGTGAGTAAAGGTCGCTTCCATTGATGAATCTGGCCATCTTTATGTTTTATTATCATCTAGAAGCAGAATGTACAGGAAATTCCCTTATAAATTGCTGAATCGATTGCTTTTAGTCATATTCTGTCCATGCTGTTTATTAGAGGTTGTTCTGGTAGTGTCTGCTTGAATCGGATAAGATTTAGTTGAGTTCATATAAGATCGGTAATGAAGATTCAGTTCCATTAATTACATAGTTCTATAATATGAGTCTTATGTAATGGTTCTGCATTTCAGCATAAAATCTTGAAAATGGTTCACGAGATATGATTAGAAAAGAGGACATTATCTATGGTGTGAGCAAGAATGAAGAAAAGGATACTCCATGTTTGGGGAGGAGTTTTATAATTCAAATTCGCAATAGCATCGCTTATGATCTCTGTTACTGCTACACATGAATTGAGTTAAAGTCTCCAAGGAAATTGCTAAACAGTTTTGTGAAAAATCAGTTGGATAATTTGCCAAGTAGTTTTCGTCAATGATGCCAAGTGTGATAAAAAAAATTCGCAGAGGAATTCCTTTTATGCAAGGGTGGATTGTTTTATCCCGATGTGCTGGAACTCTAAACATCGGTACTGTATTTACCAAAAGATTGGAAGCAGTTCATATGTATCCATGTTCCAGCAAGGTTCATACGGAAGAACCGCACGCATTGTTTGCGTCTAAGTTTTCCTGTTCCATAAGGGATTTTTCTAAGTTCAATTGGCAATACAGAACACTGCCTTATGTTGCAAAGTCTGGAGAAAATTTTGAGTGAAGACTTCCATAGAATATTGTGGACCTTGGTTACTTTTGGAATGAATGGTTTTGAAGTTGATCCCTGCTTGCATCTCGTTTCAGTAGCTGACCTCAGGAATTGTAGTTCGTTCTATCGAGAGGCCTTAATTCCCTGAGCCAGTAATCTTTATTGGTGCAGCTAATGCAAGTCCTGGCTGCATCGCCCTTGTCGCCATAATGATGCATTCAAATCAAGTTTATAGAGGAGCTCCACTTCAGCTTCTCCTAAATGGATAATCTGCATTGGGTGATCATTGCGTTAATCCTGTTGCATAAGCTGATGGATCATATGCTGACACTAACAAAGCATAGACCCTTCATAGGATGTTGAGTGAAGTCCTAGAATTGCAAGGCCTTGTCATTAGTGCATGCAAGATTGGTGTAAGGTTCCATGACTGAGGGAAATAAGCCTATATCAGCGTTGATGAAGAGATGAATCCACTTGCAGTAATGCCATTAGTTGAAGGTCATGCTCGCCATGAGAATTCTAGTCCATGCAATAGTTTCCATCATGTATGTGACAAGGTCTCATGAGTACTCAAAGTTCTGTAGACGTTCCATTGGTGTTCCCAAACACGTTTTGATAAGCTAGAGTAGGAGATGCCGAGCCTAAGTCAGGTCCTATAGAAGGGTGAAATTAAAACAGACGCTTTGTGCCATGAAAACTGGTAGGCGGTCCCTACAGGTAGTCATGAAGAATCCTCCAATTTGGGTAGGCATGCCTATGAAGTTCAGGTCGTATTCTCCAATTAAATTAATGAGTATTAAGCCTTAAGAGGGAACAGCGCATGGCGAGTACCCTGTATATGCACGTAAATTTTCAACGATCCCATACAAAACGTGAGTGGAACTAAGCCAAGGGACTATGCTCTTGGCACCATGAGTGTTCCCCTCCTATCAATTCCTAGGGACATCAAGTCCCACAACATTTTACTCGATGCGAACTTCAAGGCCCAAGGCGTAGATTCTGGGCTGGCCAAACTCTCACACGAGCAAGGACCTCTCAGTCTATGTCCTCCATCTTTGGTTCCCACGGTTACATCGCTCCAGAGCATACTTACACGCCGAAAGTGGACGAGAAAAGCAACGTGTAAAGCTTTGGCATGGAATGAGGCAATACCTGAAACGTTCATGTGCATGGGTTTAGATTGAGTTGTCTTCTCTAAGTTTTAATTGAGTTACCTTGCACTAAGTCTCAGTTGATGACGTAGCTCAGTGGTTATGTACCATTTTGGTGTCTTATATTCGGTCCCCACGTGTGGCTATTTTTTTTTTCTCATAAACCAGCGCATGACTATTGGCAATAATAAAGCTATCGCACAGTGGCCCGAAATTGTGGCTAACTACTCCATGACTTGGGCTACGACACTTCTTATGCTAATTGAGCCCAAATCAAATATGCTGCCAAGATAGTGATCATGCCCAACTTCAACAGGTCGGGAGAACAAAATTAAATCAGTAAATTTTTTGCCTTTTGATTATTATTTTCTAAAAGAAAAATAAACGATTTAATCAACATAGTTTTTGGTCAAATAATTAAGTTGGGTTAAGCTCGACACGCTTCTAAAGATCAAAAAGTTTTTTTTTCTTCAAAAATCCAAATCTTTTCTTATATGGTCAAACCCAATTCCTTTTGGAAGTTAAGCCATTTGCCTTTGGAAGTCCAAACCCTTTCCTTTTTAAGTTTGAAATCAAATCCTTTTTAGGGGCCAAGGCCAATCTTTTGTAAGTAAAGATCAAATCCAAATTTTGTTTATTTATTTTCTTTAAAATCAAGCCTAATACCTTAATTTTAAATCAAGCCCATTTTCCTCCTAATTTGTGGTCAAGCCCAATTCCAATTTTCTTTTGATTCAGAATCAAGTTTGTCAAAGCCCAATCTCCTTTTTATTTTTTTATTTTAAAACCAAATCCGTTTTTCAAAAGATACCAGATCTCACACAATGAACTTCGAAGTTGAAAGTGCAACATACCCTACTGTTCAGAGTTTAGAAAGCATATGGGTCCAAGTGCAGCCCTCGTTTTCCTTGGATCCTGTACATTCATGGGCTAAGAATTTTCTACAAAATATTCTAACTACTCTACTTTCTCCATCATTGTAAAAGGTCAAAGCCTTCAAAAACCAGGACTATGTAGCCTTGAGTTTCCCATTGCACCAGGGAATACGTAGGAGCAGGATCAAGTCCTGTCAGGTTATCTGTCGTACAAACCTATTTATTTTTATTCTAAACTAAGGGGATCAACTAGTTTTCAAGAACATCAAAATCACACACTTAGTTTAAGGGTACCATTCTCCAGAATGGGCGAGTAGGGTGCCTAACACCTTCCTTACTTGTAACCAACTCCCGAACTTAGAATCTCATCCTCAAGTTAGAGTTCTTTCAAATATTTTTCCTTAAAATAAAATTTGGTGGCGGCTCCACATAATCAAATAAATTCTTTTGTAAATTTTTAGTGAGTTCAGCGTCTCGTTTTAATTACCGTTGCGACACTAATAATAATATGGCTGAAATAACTTAAAGAATTATCCACTCCAGATGTCACATATCAATCCTTGTGTTTTTCCATTCCTGATGCTGAGGTTCCCTTTGAATTAAAATCTGGATTGATTCATTTGTTGCAAAAATTCCACGGTCTTGCAGGTGAAGATCCACATAAGCATCTCAAGGAATTCCACATAGTGTGCTCCACCATGAGACCTCAAGGTATTCCCGAAGACCATATTAAACTTAAAGATTTTCCTTTTTCCTTACAGGATGCAGCTAAGGATTGGTTGTACTACCTTCAGCCAAGTTTAATCAATAATTGGAATGACCTAAAAAAGCTATTTTTAGATAAGCTCTTCCCTGCCTCTAGAGTTGCATCAATCAGAAAGGAAATATGTGACATCAGACAGTTTGACAAGGAGTCCACGCACGAGTATTGGGAGAGATTCAAGAAGTTATGTGCAAGTTGCTCCCACCACCAATTCAGCGAGCAACTCCTAATCCAATACTTCTATGAAGGCTTAAACCCTATGGAGAGGAGTATGATAGATGCTGCTGATGGAGGTGCACTTGTGAACAAGACTCCAATGGCTGCTAGAAACTTAATTGAAAAAATGGCAACCAATTCCCAACAGTTCAACACAAGGAGCAATTAAGTGATTTTGACCAAAAATGTTCGTGAGATACAAACCAGCCACGTTATAGAACACAACAAGCTAGAGAAAAGATTGATGAGCTTGCATCCATGGTGAGACAGATGGCCATGAGTCAAAAATAGAAAACTTCAGCTAGAATATGCGGCATCTACACTTCGAATAACCATCCAATAGATGCATGCCCTACACTACAAGAGGGAGAAGATGATGTTTCACCATAAGCCTATGCTGCCAACATTTACAACAATGGATCACAATAGCAACGGAACTAGAAATATGAACTGTCACAACCGTAATTAGAACGAGACGATGAACTTGCTAAATTTTTTTAAAAGAATTTGATTGATTTGTGGAGCCACCACCAAATTTTTATTTAAGGGAAAACATTTAGAAAAACCCTAACTTGAGGAAGAATTTAGGTTTGGGAGTCGGTTACGAGTAGGGAAGGTGTTAGGCACCCTACTCGCCCGTTTCGAAGAATGGTACCCTTAAACTGAGTGTGCAATTTTGATGTTTTTGAAAAACTATTTGATCCCTTTAAGTAAAATAGAAATAAATAGGTTTATATGAAAATAGTCTGACAGGACTTGATCCTGCAGCTACGAATTTCCTGGTGCAATGGGAAACTCAAGACTACGTAGTTCTGGTTTTGAAGACTTGATCTTCGGAGGTAAAAAGAAACTGGAAGACGATATTAAAAAACAATTTAGATATTTTGAATAATTCTTAGTGCACATATGCATAGGATCCAAGACAACTATGGCTACATTGGGACCCGTATGAATCTCTAAATATCGAACAGCAGAAAAAGCTACCAGTTCGTACTTAGAGCTTATTACATGAGACCTAGAATTATATAAAAAATATATTTTTTCTGGAAAAAAATAGTTTTAATTATCAAAACTTACCTTAAAGAAATAGATTCGATTTCAAATTAAAACAAGAGAATTGGGCTTGATGTATATTGAATAGGAATTGGGCTCGACCCAAATTAAAAAAATACTTGATTTCAAATTAAAATAAAATTGGGATTGATCCAAAATTAAAATAGGCTTGATTCTTAATAAAAGGAATTGGGCTTGATGTACATTGAATAGAAAAAGAAAAGATTTGGTTATGAAAAAAAAAAGGAGTATAAAAATGATTATATGGGATTTGAACCCAAGGTCCAAATATGGATGTAGTCATTAACACTTGAGTTTAGAGAGGCCCATTGTTCACAGCCTAAGTTGAAGGCAACGTCGACTTTGGCTTGCTAGACGTGCGACCCATTATGGCCCAAATGATTTTGAGCCGTGTATGAAGAAATTCAAAATGAAAGGGTTATGTGCGGGGATCAGCCTGGGGGCTTGGGAGTTGTATGCAATCAACTCAACCATTAAGTTGGGCTTCTATATTAGCTGTATCAGTCACAGTAATTTCCTTAACCAAAGTTTGGAGAATTAGGAGAGTAAGTAAACCAAACTACATAAAGTCGTTGCATGTCTCCGATATAGGAGCCACCCTTGACACATTCTCATGAACCTCCTTTGGAAGTGCTTAGATCGGCAAGGTCACAAGATTTGAAGGCGTGGAAGGTGCTCATAATGGATAAAGTCACTATGAAGATCAAGTATTACTCATGTAAAATGGCAGACATTACAACCAGGTGTTTTCCACTGATCAAGGAACAGCCAGGGAAGAATTTTGAGAATATTCTCAGATTTAATACAGGCTCGAGTCATAGCATAATGTCCTTCAACTAGAAACAAAACCTGGTGCATCCACTTCATAAAGAAAATCAGCAACTGACCACCACCATATTCTAAATATGCACCACACAACATGAAGATGTCCAAGGCGCTCTCATATAATCACAATGAACATAAGCCCAAGGCTGAGAATCTCCCGTACTATCTTGGCATTAAGTTTTTCATTTTCGTAATTGGATGCAAGGATGGCTAGACCCTATGCAGAAAAAATTTTGTTCTCTGATTTGAATTATGGCTCCTGAGAACAACGAAGAACTTAGATGCCATGGCTAGTTGAGCTCAATGCGACGAAATGACTAGAAATACCCTCTTAAGATCATCGTAATTTCTTCCAGAGAAATGAGGTACTTTTCATTATCATGGCTTGCGGCTTAGGCATTGCCATCCATATCCCTTTAAATTTGGGGTGTCTTATTTTGAGAAATAAAAACATCCTACACTGCTCCTATCCTTTGAACTCGTGAAATCTAGTATGAATGAACACTTCTAACAACAACCATCCACAAGTCAAATGATATCCAGATGTTAGGATGCAAAACATAAGCCATAGGAATCTTCAAATATAATCGCTACACAATCTCCAGAGACTACAAGCTCCTTGAAACCAAACCATATGAAGGTGCTACATCCTATAGGGCAAATTTCCATAACTGATTACACCTAGTAGGAGCAAAAAAATATCCAAATGCACTCATTGCCAAGTGAATAAGTGCCTAGTGCCGCTCTTTCAAGAGGAAGCGATATTGTTTCTTGAAATTTCCGTGTACAAGTCCTGCTAGGAATTGAGCCAACTGTGGTTTACGTTTGTATGAAAAGGTTGAACAAGAGATGACCTATAGAGCTTCATTGGAGTGATTGCAAAGGAGCAGAAAGAATAAACGTTGAAACACCACACAAATCAGAAGAGCATGCTGCCAATGATGCTTCGTCAAAGTTCTCCATAACTTCAAAGTAGTTAGACATTGTTCTTTGAATGGAAGTGTTTCTCAATCCATTCATTAGTAAATCAAATGGAAAACCTTCCTGAATGGTGCCAAAAAAATTAATGTCAAAGCATTCAGGTCGGTATGACCACTGTCATGGAATTTTCTCACTTAGATCAACGTGGTGTGAGGACCAAGTGTTTTAGCTACGCATTGGCAGGTGCAACTTCATAACTCACCCAACATTGATTAATCAATATGTCTTGGCTCACTTTCCAAGGGGCCAAGGTTGGGTCATCAACTTCAACGCGAGTTGAAGTGAGAAAACATGCATGCATGCACCTTGTTTTACGTAAAAGCTCGAGGCCATTTATACCAATAGATCACGAATTCAACAGCTTGCATTTTTGCCTTTTGCTAGTACCCTTTACGTCAAGATCGGAGAGTTGCAACAAAAAGAATCAGGGAGAGCTATCCTCCTTCAGTGGAGGTGGAGGTGACTCAAAAATTTTCTGCTTTATGGTTGGAGGAAGAGTAGAATACAGGGGTACCGCTTTGACAGAGCCAACCTGGTCTCCCATATTAGAAATTTCTTTTGTTTTTTTTTCGACATGCATATTCTATATCTTCCTCCCCAATTAGAAACACAAGTATATCTCCTGGATATTCACACATGTAACCGTACCACTGTCCTAACAGCAACCTTCAAGTAATCTCTTTCAGGTTCCTGAGTATAGAAAATTTCCACAAGATGCAGTCTTCCAGGACTTTCATAAAAAGGGCACCCTAAAAATAGCCTTGAAACTTTTTCCAGCTTCAAGAGTTGCACTCATAACAACCAACTTCATGTTAGGTCTATTTTTAAGCACCTCCTTCAGAATTCCAACTAGCACATCTGTAGCCAAAGTCCTCTTATGAGCCTTAAGAATAATAACTTTTATAGTCCTTCCATACAAGTTAGCGGAAGCTTCAATGGTTCCTAGTTTAAACTGCTTGAGTGGTGCTTGCTCGAACGACAAAGGATTTGATACTCTACAAGCCCTATGCATCCCTGAGCACTAGGATTCTAGGAGCGATTGACTCGATTGATGTAAGGTTCTACTATAACAGGCATGTGAAGTTATGGAACCTTCATTTGCTGCTTAAGAAACTTAACAAGAACCTCGGACAATGGCTGATGCACTTTGGGTGTTGCAAAAAGAGTAGAGAATATATAGACCGACTGAGTGTTAGAGATCGTACATCCAAGTAACACAAAGAGAACTTCTCCTAAGATCTTGAGGTTCTATGACGGCCGGAACTTATGAGGAAAGGTGTAGCCTTCTCTTCTCCTCAGAATCTATAACATGGTTACTTAAATCTTGATGCTCAATTTTAACCATGCTCAGCATTTTCGGGTGAAATTATCAAGAGCAGTGGAGTGATCATAGTTCAATATCATCAAAAGCAAATGCAGTTTTCATTTCTATCATGACAGATTCTCTATGCTAATGCTTGTAACACAGGACCCTAGCTTATTGTTCAGAATCATTTCAATTCCATGATCATATTATCAAGCCATAGTCATATGAGAAAGCGTTAGCACCTTACTTGGTGAATTCGAAAGGAGCTTTGATGTTAATCTTTCTTGGATCACTGCTTGTTGTCCTTTTATCAGTATAGAGGATGTTATGCAGGTTTCTCTTTTGCCTAAGCTTGTGATTTTGCAATGAATCTTGGTGTCAATTCCTTCGAACCAACGAGCTTTGGCCAAGTTGCTGGTGAGTGAAAAAAATGAGGACTATTCGGAAATTGAACTCCTCCTCCAATGCTTCCCACGGGTTCTGAATAGTAATGCCAGACGACCTTCCCCGCTTCCCTGTTCTCTCAGGTCAAGGAGATGTATCTAGAGCCAGAGGTGTCCTTCTTCTTTTTTTAATCCTCTTTTTATTTTTCTGTTTTTTTAGTTTTTCAGTTTTTTTTAAATTTTTCCTCATTTTTATTTTTAGCTTTTCAATTATTTATTTATTTTTTGCAGTTTTTCAGTTATTTATTTATTATTTTGTTGCTTTTTCCTTTATTTTTTATTTAATCTTTTTTTTTTTCTCTTTTTTCATTATTTTCAATTTTTCAATTTTTTCAATTTTTTCAATTTTTTCAATTTTTCAATTTTTGTTATTTTAATTTGTTTTCATCTATTATTTATTACTCTTTTTCCTTTTGTTAATCTTTTCTTTTTCTTATTTATTTATTTATATTTTTAAATAAAAAAATTAAATTGAATATACCTAAGTATTGTTTATTTACTAATTAATTTGAAAAATAGGGTCTTGGACATAATTGGGTATTCACATGACCTTTCTCCAACAAATACAACCCTGGTTGGAGAAATCACCCAAATCTAAGATGGGGTGACAATTCTACACATCCCCCTTCCCAACAATTTCGACACAACCAACCATCTTTCCAACCACAACTTAACTCCCAACAGCAAAATATTGAAACCAGAGTTAAGAAGTTGATGAATCAAACGGCAATGAACAACATGAAATTTCAACAAATAACAGAAGCTAGCATTCATAATTTGAAAAATCAAATTGGCCAGTTAGCCAGCTCTCTAAACCAGATGCAATCAGAAGGTTTTGGAAAGCTACCTACACAAACTATGGTGAATCCCAAAAATGAAAATGTAAGTGCTATTACCCTAAGATCTGGTAAATTTGTTGATGCAAATTACAGGATGCAACAAGCTAGTGACAAAAAGGTTGAAAAGGAGAAGAAAACTGAACTAAGCAACTCCTCCAACAAAAATCAAGCTTTAGATCCCCCTCCTCATTCTTATCCTTTGAGTATAGTAGTTAAGGAGGATCTGCAGCCCATCCCTCTACCATTCCCTTATAAAGAAGCAAGGAATCAAAAATCAAATTAGGCTAATAAAGATAAGGAGATCTTAGAGACCTTTAGGAGAATTAAGGTGAACATACCTCTCCTTGAAGTAATCAAGCAAATCCCAAGATATGCAAAATTTCTTAAGGAGTTGTGCACTCATAAAGAAGGCTCAAAGGAAATGAAAAGATAAGCATGGAGAAAATGTTTCTGCATTAATACAACAACCAATGCCACAAAAAAGAAAGGATCCAGGGATGTTCACTATTCCTTGTACCATAGACAATTGTAGATTTGAAAATGCAATGCTAGATCTAGGAGCTTCAATTAATGTTATGCTTATGTCTATTTTCAATTCACTTTCTTTGGATCCTTTGCATTCTACAAGTATTATCATTCAGCTAGCTAATAAAAGTCATGCATACCCTACTGGACTTGAACAGGATGTGTTGGTTCAAGTTGACAATTTAATCTTCCTTGTGGATTTTTACATTCTAGACATGGAGAGAGATTTTTTTACTGGCAAGACACCTATCATCTTAGGAAGACCTTTCCTTAAGATAGCCAGAACGAAGATTGATGTCCATGCAGGAACCCTATCCATGGAGTTTGGAGATCGCATAGTTCAATTTAACATTTTTTATTCCATGAATGATTCAATGGTGCAGGATAATTCTATTTTCAGCATTGATGTAGTAGATGATTTTATAAATGATTTTATTCATGATTTCTTTGTGGAGAATATTGAATGTGAAATCCCTTCTCTAAAATATGGTTTTAAATGACACAGTTGTTTTGATTGCTCTGGTCCAAGTGTGTGTAGTATTTGTGTTGAAGTTGAAAGTTGGTTCCAAGATGAATCAAATTCTAATAATGCAGGTTATGGAGATCCTAATGGTGATGAAATCTTAAACATTATGTATGGTGAAACTATTAATTCTGATCTTGATGAACCCCAGGTTGTAGAAAACTCTTTTGTAGTATAACAGCCCTTTATGGAACCTCCACCTAAGCCACCCAATATAAAAACATTCATTGGATTAATTGATTATTTTTGTTATGTATTAGATATTGAGATGGCTCTCAGGTATACTTGTCATGAAATTACGCTCACCGTACCTTAAGATTTTGAAAACTGCCACTAACTGCAAGGCCACCACCTGACCCAGGAGATGAGCATAGAGATGCTATAAGCCTCACTTAATTTTTTAGGAAGCCTCCTTCTCTCTCCATATATTTATTTACATTTTATCCAAATTATTATGATCATTTGTGTGGTTTCATTGAGGGCAATGTATATTCTAAGTATGGAGAAGGAGAATTTTATTTTGCAAATTATTTTATTTTATTTTATTAGGAATATTTTTTTCTTTTATTTTTTGATTGCCTACCTTTTTTTGTTTTTTTTTCATGCTATTTTGTTTCTTTTTTTCCCATTTTTTTTATTGTTTGCTTCTTTGAATTTGGAAAAAAAATTAATGTTAGATACTTTGCAATGGATTCCTAGCTCTTTATAAACTTTGAGCAATTTTATCATTCTTAGTTAAGGAATGCAATCTATAAACTTTGAGCAATTTTATCATTCTTAGTTAAGGAATGCATGATACGATTGTTGCAACCGTCATTCCGACGAGACGACGAACTCGCTAAAAATATTTTAAAAATAATTTTATTTGATTATGTGTGGAGCCGCCACCAAATTTTTAATTAAGGGGAAAATATTTGGAAAAACCCTAACTCGAGGATGAGATTTAGGTTCGGGAGTCGGTTACGAGTGGGGAAGGTGTTAAGCACCCCACTCGCCTGTTCCGAAGAACAGTACCCTTAAAATGGGTGTGTGATTATTTGAAAATAGTTTGATCCCTTAATTAATGAGAAAATAAATAGTTTGATGAAGGTTAGCCTGACAGGACTTGATCCTACTCCTACGTATTCCTCGGTGCAATGGGAAACCCAAGGCTTACGTAGTTCTGGTTTGAGTTGAAGGCTTGACCTTCGAAAGGTGTTTGAATTGAAAAGAGATTGCCTTGTTGTCTTTTTTGAAGATATTTTAAGGATGCAATCTCAATCCACCTATGCACAAGGTCCAAGACAACTACGGCTGCACTTGGACCCATACGAATCTCTAAACAGCGAACAACAGAAAAAACTACTAGTTCGTTTTTAGAGCTCGTCGCGTGAGATTAAGGAATGCAAAATAAGATTTTTATTTAATTGAAAAAGGTAAGGGCAATCCCTAATCCACATATGCACAAGACCCAAGACAACTACGGCTGCACTTGGACCCAAGACAACTACGGCTGCACTTGGACCCAAGACAACTACGGCTGCACTTGGACTCATACGAATCTCTAAACAGCGAACAGCAGAAAAAGCTACCAGTTCATTTTTAGAGCTCGTCACGTGAGATTAAGGAATGCAAAACGATATTTTTATTTGTTTCAAAAGGGAAGAGCAATCCCTAATCCACATATGCGCAGGGCCCAAGACAACTACGGCTGTACTTGGACCCATATGGATCTCTAAACAACGAACAGTAGAAACAACTACCAGTTCGTTTTTAGGGTCCGTTGCGTGAGATTAAGGAATGCGAAGTGAGTTTTTATTTGTTTGAAAACGGAAACGCAATCCCAATCCACATATGCATAGGGCCCAAGACAACTATGCTGCACTTGGACCCATACGGACCTCTAAACAACGAACAGCAGAAAAAGCTACCAGTTCGTTTTTAGGGCCCATTGCGTGAGATTAAGGAATGCAAAGTGAGTTTTTAGAAAGAGTTTTCTTGATTTGTAACTATTGGAGGTGCGGGGGGGGGGGGGGGGCTTAAGCGGACTTTCGAGAAGTTTTAGGGATTGAATTGTGAGTACGGGAACTACCGGGGCCTAACCGTAAATATGGGAAGTATTAGGGTCTAAACATAGATATTGAAAGTATAGGAGTCAAAATACAAATATTAAAAGCATAGGGGTCAACATATAAATATTAAAAGTATAGGGGTCAGAATATAAATATTAAAAGTATAGGGGTCAGAATGTAAATATTAAAAGTATAGAGGTCAGAATATAAATATTAAAAGTGCAAGGGCTTAAAGGCAAATTTGTGAGATTTGAAGACTAAACTGTAAATTTTGGAAGTCGAGGGGCTTGATGGCAATTTAGGGGATTTGTGGGGCCTGAGTGTAATTTTATAAGGTGAGGGGGTATAAGTGTAATACCAGCCCAGGTAATGAGCCACATGGTGAGGCCTATTCTACCCTCTTTTTATTCGGTGGGGCCCGTGCCACATTAATTGGTGCTGCACGGCCTTCATGGCTCAAGAGGAGCTTCATTTAGCTTCCTCGTTCATGGGTTGAGTGAGGTCTTCCCCTAAATCTCAGCGCACCCTGCAAACCGATCAGATACGACCTTCAACTCCCTTGCTTAAGCGTGTCCCAGTCAGCCTGTTTTGCGCCTACCCAGCCCATGCATGGTCTAGTGGAGGGTCCCCTGTCCTGGTGAACTCGAGCATGCTACGTTGCTGATCCATTGAACGAACTCCCTTTGAATTGGTCGCCTTCGCTTATTTGCTCTCGTTTGGCTAAGTACAGCAGGCATGATCTAGGGTGAAGTTTGTTGTCGCCACAAGGCCGAGGTTACCTCACCAACACCTGCCTATATTCTTCTCAACTGGTGCATCAGACTACCAAGTATTGGGCTGCAGAATCTGGTGTGTGTGTGTGTGTGTGTGTGTGTGTTGCTATGGTCTCCCTAGGAACTAGAACTTCAACCCTTGCCTAACCCCACCCCTATTTTGAACTCTCTCAACTTGGCCTGAACCTCTATTAACCAGGAGAAAAAAGGAGAGGCCCATAGGATGGTGTTGGGCTCGTGGTTGTGGCAGGTTTGGTGGTAGCTCGTTAGAATAACTTGTCATTTGGGGCTGCTAGATTGATGGCAAAGCTTAATAAGAATGGACGAAGTGGTTTACCTACGCCTAGTCGAGGTGGTTTCATCAGTGGAGGTATCCTTTAAGCCAAGGCTTCTCAGGCATGGCGTGCGTTCAACCAATATGAGTGAAACAGAGTTCAGTGTATCAGCATTCCCATCCCTTTCTGGTCATTTCCTTCCAAAGAATTAGGTTGTCAGGTGAAGTTTGAGGTCCTCCTAATGTTGTGATCCATGGTAGTGTTATTGGTCATAGCCATTTCTCCCATCTCGTTTCGTCATCTCATCATACCTACTTGGAGATGACCTAGGTACTGTCTAAGACGCTCTAGCTGGCGTACGAGCCTTCATTCCCACCCTAATTGCTTCTATGCCGTCGTTAGCGAGGTGTGACCGACAGTCGGGAAAACGACTACAATGAACCCCTCGCCCAAGACAACCAAGCTGGTATGACTAGGCTACGACACTTCTGCTGGTCCAGGAATTCCTACTGGCTTACGGCCTAGTTGGGCGTTTCCTAGAGCTCTCTCTCCATTGCCTATTCCATGCACTGGGTTCACCAATCAAATAGTTCGAATACATATTGTGCAAGAGAAGAGTTAAGGCTAACGTTTAATAATTACATTAGAAGGACGCGATTTCGTTTAATTGAACATTCTTACATCAAGATCTGAAACAGTGGCCACAATCTCCTGCATATCTCATTTCTTGTGTTCTTACTACTATATCTAGAAGACAGCCACGACGAATTTCACGAGAGAATGCGATGATCAGATTATATAGGCAAGGAAGAAATAGATATGAATGCTAACCTGAGCGAAGACAAACTTCAAGGAGCGCGACCTTCCCCTTTCTTCTCAATTGGAGCTAGGATGGGCTTGGTGTTAGGTTGATTACCTTCAGATGCGTCGAGTACTCGTCCTATGCGTGACGACAGAGAAAGCTGGAAGGGGAGAATCGAGGGGAGACAATACAACTAGGAGCTCTTTCAGGATGCTACAAGGGGTGGTGAAGGTCGAATCCTCCAGGAGGAAAGTGGAGAGAGCCACCAAGTGAAAGAGATCTGCAAAAGTGTTGAGAAGCTCTCCAACTTTTTGGGAGGCAGCACTAGGTGAAAGAAAAACTATCCAAAATCGGGAAAGACCCTTCCTCCCTTTTCACAAGGGTTTCCTCCTCCACAAAAAGACCCCTCTCCCCTCCTTTATTCTATTTCGTTTTTTCCTTTTTTTTTTCACTACCTTTTCACTTATTCAATTGGTTTTCAGATTTTAGTTTTCCGATTCTTTTCTGTTTTCTACTCTTATTTAATTTTTTCCATTTTCCCTTTTTTATTAATCTCCCTTCTTTTCGTTTTTGTTTCGTTTTATACTTTTCTTTTTATTTTTTGCTATTTCTTTTGTTTGCTATTTACTTTATTTTTGCTACATTCTTGCACTTGTTTTTTTCTCTTCCCCATTTATCTTTTAGATTTTGTTTTATTTTTCTAATTATTTCTTCCTTTTCCCCTCTCTTCATTACCTGACTATTATTTTCCATTTTCTTCCTTTTTCCGATTTTCGTTTCATCTCATTTTTAGTTTAATCTTTACTTATATTTTTGATTTGATTTTTCCTTGTTTATTTATATTTTTTTTATTTGTCTTCATTTATTATTTTTTATTATTTTTATTTTTATTCACTTTTTTTTTGCTTTTATGCTTTACTTACCATTGTACCTTCCCCCTTTTTATTTTTATTTTTTGTTTTTTCTCCATTCTTTTTGTTTATTATTTTTATGTTTTTTGTTTGTTTCCTTATTTATTATTTGATTTAGTGCAGATTTCTTCTTGGTTAATTTTAACCATTAATTTAGAAATGGAGTCTCAGACATAATTGGGTGTTTACAACGATTTAATGCTTTTTTTTGTATTTTTAAGTAGAGCAAGTTTTCCATGAGAACTAAGATGTGGATCATTTGTGAGAGATTTAACCTTGGTGAAGTTTTGGGATTTAATTATGAATGGATTACATCTTACCATTCTTCCTTTCTTGTGTGATTCACTTATGATTGTTAGTACTCAAAACTTGGTTTGTCTCTCTTTGAAGTTACTTATTCACATGCATGTATAGAAATGATCTCGGCCTTCTTTATTTTTAAGCCATTAGCCAAATCACCCTACCATTCATTTTTCATTGCTTGCCCCTTTGAGCCAAACTCTTCCATCATTTGTTTTGTAGCTCATTATAAACCATGAAGAGGAAAACCATAATTCATCCTTAGCCTTAGGGAATGAAGGAGCCTTGGATTAGTTTTCAGAATAAATTGTTGAATAAGTATGGGGGTGTATGTAAATTTGGCAAGTAAAAAAAATATTAATAAATAAATAGTTAAAAGAAAAAATATAAAACTGAAAAAATTATGAAAAAAGAATAAGTTTGAAGTGAAAAAATTTTAAAATTGAGAAAAGAAAAGGAAAAAAAGAAAAGAGAGAAAAAAAAATGGAGTTATCATTCATGTGTTTGAGATTTCTTTATATATTGTTTGAATTTTTCCATTGCTCCTTTATTCTCTTTGGTTATTATCAAAAGTTCCTTCTCTCATCCACCTTTACCCTAATTCCATTACAACCTTAATAAATTATAGGCTTGTCAACCCTAATTCCACCATTACAACAATATCAAAAGTTCCTAGTGATCTTTGTGTGTGTGTTTCAACTATTGAAAATTATAGGCTTGTCAAACTTATGGTAGTGTTGCTTTCATGAGTTTCTTGAGTGTAAACACAAACTTTAAACACTTGAGAGTAAGAGAGCATGCCTAGTGAGGACTCTATCACTTTTGTTTCATAATTTGATTTGATTTGCTATCTTGTATACTTTAAATGTGTAAGATGTGTTTATGATTATCTTGACTTCCTGAACCCTAGGATGTATTTTCATGTTTCTTACTCAGTGTATTAAATGAGGATTTATTAGAAAGTATGCCACTCAACTCTTCATACATTGTAGTCCCTTGTACATTTCTTACCATTATATTTTGCCTAGGAGTGCAAACGTTTAAGTGTGGGGAATTTGATAAATGTATTTTTGTACATTTATTTTCATTCTGTATTGGGCTTAATTAGGTTTAAGTGATGTCTAATTTTATCATTTTGAGTGATTTTTATGTTATTGGACTTCATTGAACTTAAGTGATAAAATTGGTTAATTTTCAAATTTTAATGTCTTTTGACCTTTATTCATTGTGTAGGCCATATCTTGCGCTATAAAATTGATATTGAAGTGATTCAAGAGGCATTAGAAAGATGAGACAAAACCCTAAGATAAAATGTATCCCTATATGGCCCAACCTCAATGGATCATAAACTTATTTTGGCCGAATCATGACCCAGAGCTTCTATCCAGACAACCCAGACATGTTCTAGTAAAACGAACATATCTAGGGCTACAAAAGTCATTTTTAGATGGGGTTAATTTCTGAAGCTCAAGGATACAATTTTTTACAACATTTGTTCATAAGGAAAACCCTAATTCGGCCATCAACGCATTCAAAAATTTGGAAAAATAGACATGAGATAAGGTCTCATATTTCATGCATATCTTCAATTCAAACGAAAAAGTCAAACAAGAATTCAAGTGCAAACCTAGAAGATCAAGGAAACCAATTCAGATTTTATCTTTATATTAAATTTTTAATTTGAATTTCAAATTTGAATTGGTAAACTGGGTCTATAAAAGGGGAAGTCCTTACACATTGTAGACATACCGAAACTTAGTTACAATTTTCAATAAAGTTCCAATTCTTATCCTCGTTCTCATTCTCATTCTTCTCGTTCTTATTCTCATTCTTCTTCTTTCTTTCATAAAAAGTATCATGGAAGGCTAATTTCCTTGGTTGGCTCGTTGGTTTTAATTTTATAAGTAAGGGATTTTGAGGTTTGTTTTTAATTGAATTTTTGTTGCGATTTATTTTTCTTTTCCTTTTATACATTGAAATTGATGTTTGTAATGATAAAATTAGATGATTAATTTAATCTCATCTTACATAACATAATTTTAAAACTAGGGTTTGCTTAATTCTCTAGTTTATAATTAAAAAGGGATTATGGGATTTCCTATAAATTTGGTAATTTCAATTCTTAAAAATTAATTTGGGGACTTCGAGTGATGCTTAATTATCTAAACATGAATTAATTCAAATTCTAGGTATTATTCTAGTAGGAAATCATGAATTTAATTGACGCTTGCTTGATTGAATTCAAATCAAATAAGAATTAAAAAATTGTTTTAAAAAAATATTTTTTTTTGAACCTATGATAATCTCGCTTATGAATTAAACTAACGAGTTAATTGATTTTTAATATTATAAATTCATTAAGTCTCATTTTCTTTTACCCAAAGTAAATTACAAATCTTCCATTTTTTTCGAAATGTAAATTTAATCAAATTGTTTTCCAAGGTCCTTGAGAGACGACTGAGGTTGTGCCTTGTACTGCATTTTTTATTTACTTTTATTTCATTTTGATCCGAATGCGACATTAGTTATCATGTAGCAATTTGGGGAGGACTAGATTTAAATGAGTTACCTTGAGCTGAACCTTGTGAAGATTGTACAACATTATTTTTTTGCTTAAGAAGAAAAATCATTAATACATTTAAAAAAGGTTCAATTTGACACTACAAGAAAATTCAAACACAAAATTAGGATCATTTGGATACATCTCCTTAAAACACCACAAAATATACTTCAATTAATAACTAGGATCCAAAGTGACTCCAAAATAGAGAAGTTGGTTGATATGTATAATTTGACCCTAATACTTATTATATTTTTTTCCTCACATCCGATGTTTTCTAAAATGGTATTTAGATTCATTGAAGCTTGATTGAGTTTTATAATATATCAATGTAAGTCGATGAAAGGTAGAATCAATTGTGACATGAGTTGAAGATGAAAATAATTTGGCTGCATCATAATTTCTTTTTAAAACCTTAATAAAAATCCTTGTATTCTCCTATTCAAAAGTAAAAGCAGTGACAGTTGCCCCCAAAATATTTCCTAAAACTAGGCTCTTCAAACTCTAATTTTTTCAAAAGCTATTTGGTATTTTTCAGTAGACTCTAATAGGAGATATGTGAAATTTCACTTAATAAGCATATTGGGATTCACTAGTTTCTTACATGTAATCTTTGAATAAGTAATATATTCTTTAAATTTTGCTAGTCTTTAAGGTGAAGACCTAACAAACCTAGAAATAGTCCTAATGCTTGGGATTGAGAGGTTCATGTCCTTCAAATCATTATTTATCACTAAATTAAGAATATGAACATAACACCTCATATGTAAGAATTTTCCATGTAAAAGACTAAAGCATTAAAAGAGTTTAGTTTTTTTTAGATAACCAACAACCACATCATTGTGGGATGGGTTGTCAACAATTTTTGTTAATATATTTGTAATCTTTCATTCCTGCAAAACATCTTCTACTTGTCTTCATATAGTCTCTCCCCTTCGTGATTTGGAATTAATTATGGAAAAACTTATAATTCTTTTTTTATAGGTCCACTTATTATTAATAAAATGGACAGTTAAGGTTAAATAATTTAGGTTCTAGATAGATGTCTAGCAATCAGTAGTTAGGCCTTTAACCTAATTTTCTCTTTTAAATAAAGCTGGTAACAATCTTTAGCTACTGTGTTCCAAGAGGCTTAAATTGGGACTAAAACTGTTTAAAGAGATGTTTAAATCGTTCACCCTCTATAATTTTAAATGGTTGTTTATAAAAGATGACAAAAAAATGCAAGGGCTTTCCTACTAGCATCTAAGTTGAAATGTTACCTAAGAGCTTGTATCTGATTACCCTCCCCACCTTTAGAATACCCAAAACATGGATTTCGTTGGTTAGGATAATTTGTGAAGGAATGTGTATTTTGGACACTGAATTAGGTGGGAAGACATGTTAGAAGTTCTATATATATTTTGGAATGGCAATAAAATATTTTTGTGCTATACTTACACGCCGCATTAGATACAACATCTTCACTACAAGTAGTTTATTAAAATGATCCTAAACATGAGATGTGGTTTGAGTTCCACTTGAGTTAGGTTTCTAGAAGGTTTGAGGTTCGGTTAGGAACGACAACTTTGGTTGAAGATGGATTCACTATTGGTTCATTTCCACCAACATTTGCAACCGATGGCAGTGTATTTGAAGAGGGTAGAGGTTGAAATATTGAATGAATTGATTATTAAATTCCTAGGAATTACCTTTCTTCCATGACGAAGTCTAACTCGAGTATACATAATACCTAATCCACCTCATTAAAACTAGCTGAGAATAATTTCTTACAACATCAGCATACAACATAAGTGACAAAATCTATATCTTAACTAATTCATCATCATAGATCAAATGCATTCTCAAAATATGAGGATTCATCTTAATCATATTCATTCATCATTGATTAATATTAAAAAATCAGAATCATATGGATAATACAGAGATAAAATAAATTAGAATAAGGATTCATTCATCTGAGTCATATTAATTCATCATCGTTCAATCCCATAGGCTTCACAAATGAATAAATACAGAGAAAATATACAGATTCATATCAAATTCAAAAAGCACCATTGACCAATGTCACAGTATCAGACACAATGATACAAAATTGAACATAATCTTAGGTATAGAAATGAATCATTGATGAATCCAACAAGTTTGGAGAGAAGAAGAAAGGCAAATACAGATTAATCTCAAAATCAAAAGGTACCATTGATCATCAAATATAATATGAAAGAAAAGAGAAGAAAACTATACATTAAATCTAAAAGAGATAAAGAGAAGAAAAAAAAGTAAAGATAGATTCATTGGTCAAGAAACATGTGCAACAAAAAAATCCAACATTTTCAAAATATCAAAGTTGCATTACAAATTCATCTAAGTCTATGAACTTCATTGATGTTCATTTTTCATGAAAAAAAAAACATTCACTTTATAAAAAAATATAAATGAAGGTTTATTTTAAACTTAGATTTAAAGAGCATCATTGATTAATGATGTAATATGACATAGAAGAAGAAAAAAAAATACATTAATCTTAGATTTAAAAATTCATCATCAATCTAACAGGGATAGAGAAAAGAAAAGTCGAGCAATAAGGGCAGGTTCATTGGTTAGGTGCAGTAAAAAAATCCAAATTTTTTAAAATATCATAATTGCGTTACAGTTTATTTTTAAAATGGAAAAACCGATAAAACAATCAAACGGAAGCAAAACAAATCACTAGCACCAATAGTAATGCCTCAGGCACCTCAGTATAAAGCAAGATCACAAAATCATTAGAATCGCATTTCGAAAATTCAAAACAGTATCGAAACTTCTGTACTTTGAATGTTTTAACTTCATTTTCAGAAATAGATCATATCCATAAGGAACGATGTTCAGAAGAGTTACCAGAAGCTTCCAGAGGAGTGTTGAATTCCTTGGATGTGCAGCCAGGAACAGAGCAGTAATGTCGGTCTTGAACTCTTCGTACATCGAGTGAACTCGGTGAGGTGACTCGCCCTAGGGCACGATCTCCATCGTTCTGGACTTTAACGACACCGTTGGAATGAAGTTGACGTCCACTGAGAGATTCGAGATACATTCCAACGTAGTGACTGTGTCACCGTAATGAGCTACGTTTATAGGGCACTATGAAACCTCTGTTTCATAGTCTACAAGAAAAACTTGTTTCCTAAGCCCCGAACCTGAATTCACCAACACCATCATTCTCTTTTCTTTTTCTTCGCACCAACATCTTCACTCATAGAACCAAGTGTGTAAAGGTTCACCTCATAGAAAGTTACTAGCGACGGTGATGGGAAAATCAAGTAAGAGAAACGTGATTTGTAAAGAGGCTGAGGTGGGACTTAGTGCTAAATTTCGATGGAATAGCAGGAGGAAGTTTGATGTTGATGAGCCAGGAATGCTCCATGTAATCACTACTAAAAATAAGCAGGTTCATTTTGTATGTGGAGGTGGGGTTGAAATGGTCGACATGTGAGTAAGGGGATTGATTAGGTTAATAACTAGAGAAACCATTTTTGGACGAAGAACTGACAACGTTTAAAGGGGCCATGGCTTGAAAAACACGAGAAGGTTATAGAAATATTATATTTTTGTTGATATCAAGTAATCATTTTCAGTGTTTTTCTTCTTCTTCTTCTTCTTTTTTTATACCTTTCTCTTTACATGATAATTTGAAGTATCCATATTATATATGTGTAAATAAATTTTAAATTTCTACCGAAATAAATTTTTTTTACTTTTTATAAAATTTCATTTGTTTTATTTTTAAATATTTTAAAAAATATCCACTCTTCACCTTTGATAAGAGATTTAAATTATATCGTTTTTATTATATAAAAAAAAATAAATCTAAAGTAAAACGAAAGAATTTTAAGAAGAAAATATATTATTAAATATATATTATATATAACTCGAGAAAATGATTTAATGATAAAATTGCGTTAATTATTTGTGTTAGATATGTAAAACTTAAAAAAATATAATTAAGTAGTTTTTATTAATCTTAATATATTATTAAATATTAAATGATTTTAGATTAATATAAAATTTTATACGTAAAATATAATATATATATATATAATACTAATTTTTCAATTTAATGATAAATTTTAAAATAAAATTATGATATTTAATTTTAAAAAAAAATTGGATTTCAACATGAATGTTGCCTGGCACTAAAAAACAGTGAAATATCAAAATTAATTAAATGAGGTTTATCCGTGTCTTGATAAGTCACTCTAAGCATTAATACAAAATCATTTAAATTGGCTTTAGAAACATAATGAAAATTTCTGGGGTTGCAGCGATCTTCTTCTCTCATCTTATTTTGTTTTATCTGTAACCTTATTTCAAATTTTTAACTATTCTCCTGGTAATAAAGCAAATTAGTATGGGGTGAAAATTAAGCTCGAATTCAAAAGTTTATAAATGAAATATTATCTTTAAATTTCTACATAATATTTGAAAATGATTCAACTTGTTAGCGAAGTACACTTCATAGTAGCAGATTAAGTTAATTTAAAAGTAGGATATTTTATATTATATCAAATTTCAAATTCAGAAAAAATGTAGAAATAGTTTAAAAAATTTTTAACTTTAGAATATATATATTTTCTTAATTAATACTTTGAATTTTTATAAATTAATTTATCTATAATATTTTTTAAAATTTAAAAATTTTAACAAATTATTTTTTATTTGATAATATAAACTAGGAGCAATTAGATATTTTTAAATGTTAAAATTACATCTATGGAATTAAGTATTTTAAATGTCATTTTAACGGAATATTATTGTAAATAAATTTTTATAAACAAGTTTGTAAACATTTATAGATAATATTGTAGGTGAAATTATATTATAGACAAAATAAATCTGTAGATGAATTTTTACATATGAACAATATTATAAATGAATCTTGCCATAGATAACATTATAATATCGTTTCATGTGAGCCTTATTTGAACAAGGTTCTCATGGACGAGGCTAAACGAGATTATTCCAGACTAAATAAAACTAGTTTAAATTAAATGAGGGTATTATATATTTTTTGTTATATATATATATTTTATCAATAAAAATAAAAAACTATATATAAGGTTTACTTATATAAAAAAAATTATAATTTAATATATTTTTTATATTATTTTGTCATATTATATTTTTTTTATTATTTAATACATCTTAAATAGCACGTATAAGTAATTTTTTTTATACCTAAAGCATGAACTACAAACTTAAGTAGGACAATATTTTCAGGATTAAATAATCCAATCCAAATGAGTTTCATGCTTAACAAATCAACCAACAGCAAGATTTCTTTCGTGTAGAGTAAGGTTTTAATAATAAATAAGAATTAATTTAATTTTTTTACAACTAATCATATTTGATATCTAACTTTTTTTTATTAATTTCGGACTTATTTAAATATTTTTATATATTTTAATTTATTTTAAATATTTTATAAACTGATGTAAAATAACATAATATTTAGGATATTGTTTATATTATGATCTTTACATGAATTTGTTAAGTTTGCGTTAAAGAGAAAGATAAAAAGAAAATAAAAGTGTAATAAAATAAAAATAAAATAATTAAAAAAATTTAACCTTTTAAAGAAATAGGTGTGAGAAAATTAAAATTATTTTTTTATTTTTTTATAAAATATAATTGACAAAAATGATGTTTATTATTTTTTACTTTTTAATTTAGATTGTAAGTATTTTTATTAAAGATAATTTTTTGAGTCTAGTGTTTTTCTTCTAAATTTTTAATTAATATTTTTTATTTAATTTTTTAACATATATGCAAGGATATAAAATAAAAAATTAATATATAGTAAAAAAATTTATTGAAAAATAAAATATGTAATGCTATCAATATAATTTTATGATTTTAATAAAAATTTATTATATATTTTATCATACGTTCTTAGGTACGTGTTAAAAAATTACTTTTTTTATTTTCTTAAATATTCTGAAAATTTTCTTTTCGTAAAGAAAGGAAAACTATAATATAGAATGCATGTCAACATTTGAAAGTATGAATGGGAAGAGTAAAATATTTTTTATGCATAAGTAGTTAGTTATGTATGTTTAGTTATATTTTTTATTCATTTAATTTGGATTAATTGTGCATAATTTTAGTTATTTAATTTTTTTAAAATTAATTAAAGGTTTTTATTTTTAAAATTAAATAAATTTATTCTCTTTGTTAAAATTTTATATGAAACTATTTATTTTTTATTTAAATATTTGAAATTTTAAAATATAAATATTTTAAAAGTTTAAAAATGAAAAGTTTGGTAAAATTTTAATTTGTGGGATATAAAATTAGGATTTGAAGGAAAAAATATTGAGTTTTCCTTAAATTTGTGTGAAATTTGATATTTTTATTATTGATTTTAAGGAGAATTTTGATTAATTTATAAAATTTTAAAATTGAAAACTTTAAAATTTTATGCATAAAAAAACTAAATTTTTTTAATTTTAAAAATAAAAAATTAAGTAGAAGGAAAAAAGTGGAAAGCCAAAATCTCATATAACATAAATTATTTATAAAATCTTGCTAATGAATAACTTAAAAATATTGATTAATAAATACAAAATAATTTTTTTATATAAAAAGTTTAACATTAAACAACATGTTTTTATTAAAAGTAGATTTTATATTGAAAAGGACAGCCATAAAATTTACAAACCCTTATTGGTTAGCTAGACCCATTTATTCTTTCTGTTGCAGAAAAAGAAAACATTTAATATACCTACCAAAATATTTAGGCAGTTTTGTGCAACCTGAATCAGCGGGTGAATTGTGCTGGGCCTATTTCTAATGGCTCAATAAACTGAAAACAGATGGCAGTTCCAGGGGTTTGTCTTCAGAGTTGCAGTTAGTAGTATCATGTCATATTTGACTTCGAAAAAATTGGCAAATACCATATTATCCCCCTTCCTTGACGATAAGACACACAAGGCCAAAGACTTTTATGATAAAAACCAATTGTTTAAATTTCCAAGTGTGGCATATTCTCCATTATCAAACTAGAAGGAACTCAAGTCTCTCCTGTAAGAACGATAAGTCTTCTACTGCTCTTTTCCTCAAGTATAATTCTTTAAATTTATTATGATGATATATATATTATTATAAGTACATTTAGAAACGGGTGATTTTTGCTGAATTTTCTCTTGCCTTCTATTCATTGCTTCGCTTAGGACTTTTAACACTGAAAAATGAAACTGAGTCCTAGAGAGATCGAGAAACTAGGTCTGCACAATGCTGGCTACCTTGCTCAGAAGCGCCTTGCTCGTGGTTTAAGACTCAATTATCCTGAAGCTGTGGCTCTCATAGCTGCGCAGGTTTCTTCAGTTCCTTTTTTTCGTATCAATTTCCAACCTTGAAAAAATTTTCTTGTTTATTTTCGTATTAGAAGTTTGTCTATCTGTAAAGAAGACGATGTCAATTCGACACATAAGCCAACTTCTTATCCATTGGAAATAAATTCAATTTGTATTTTTTATTGTTTTTTTACTTGTTGCATAGATTTTGGAATTTGTTCGTGATGGTGAGAAGACTGTTGCAGAGTTGATGTCCATTGGGAGAAAACTTCTTGGAAGGTATTATGTTAATTTTCATCATCTGGTTCTGATAGTCCTTAACTCCTTTCTTGTTTTTTTGTACTTCCTGGACAATAGCTTCATGATTTCATCTCCTTAAATTGAAAAAGTTCTGCCATAGAAAAGATGGAACGAGTTATTTTTTAGTTTAGAACACTTCTAAATTTGTCTTCATATTTTAACAGGAGACAAGTTCTTCCAGCTGTTCCACATCTCTTAGACACTGTCCAGGTACATGTATCATTACGGCAATGTAGTTATTATTAACAAGTACTTTCCAAAGATTGTTCATATAGTACTCTCCCTATTGGCGTTGTACATATTGCATTAAGTCAGCTCAGCCAACTTGTTACATAATTGGAGATCTTCCATGTTTTGTTCCAGTATTATTTTAAAATATCAATCTTTCTTTTCGTGTTTATGACTGAAAACATATTTCTAAAACTTTTTCTAATATATTTTGGCTCCTTTTAAACTCTTTGTATGGCTCTTAAAACTTCAAAAGGATGATGCTCAATTTTTGTTGTAGATCATCTCAGTACTCTCCAGTCTCCCCCATCCTCCTGGCTCATAGAGAAAGAAAGAATTTGCCACATGTTATTTCCATAATTTTTAAAATAAAATTGAATGTAGGTTGAAGCTAGCTTTCATGATGGGACTAAGTTGGTCACCATTCATGACCCAATTGCTTGCGAAAATGGAAACCTTGAACTAGCGTTATTTGGTTCTTTTCTTCCAGGTATGCCTTTACGTTAATCTTAAAAATAAATATTTTATTATATACCTCTATTGAGTGCTTCCTTCTCGGGCATACTGTTCTGTAACTAAATTCTGCCTTCTTTTTTTTTTAACTTTTTTAAAATAGGATTTACAAACTTTATCTTTTATTTATTCTTTACCCATAGATAAAACGCTTTCATAATTTTAGTTGTTCATAATCAGAATTTTCTATCGTTTATATGAAAAGAAATCTCTTTTCTTCTTATTTCTGGGTAGAAGACGTGGGAGATTAAAAATTCTATGAACTAATTTGAAGCTTCTTTTTAAGCCTAGTTGACCGAGATTGCTTGAATCACGTAACCAGTCACATTGATTAGAAAAGGGGTATAGAGCAGCGATAACAGTATATGTTCTCAATTGAGTAACAAATATATATGGATATTACTTTTGTGTGTGTGCGTATTTCAAATAGGATGGGATAAATTAATTTATATTCCTTTCTGGCTCATGTACATCCAAAATATCTAGCAGTAGTAAATAATGCTGAGAATGCAATTTTGCAGTTTCCTGTAATGTAGTTTGAAAATCTTTGTTAAAGTTGACTTACAGAAACTCAAACTAAAAATTGAAGCCTCTACTCACATTAGCTTATTTCTCTTGATGTGATTACTCTGTGTGTACAGTACCTTCATTTGACAAGTTTACTGAGGACGAAGAAAATCGTAGAATTCCAGGTGAAATAATATTTGCAGATGGAAGTCTGATTCTTAACCCTGGAAGGAATGCAATAATTCTCAAAGTTGTCAATAAAGGAGACAGGCCAATTCAGGTGTGTGCGAGTGTGTTGTACCTAGAACCTTAGCATTTGAATAAAATTTATGCGTCTCTTTTTTTTCTTTTGCATTAAAATGAATTCATTTATTCCATATAAAAAAAATGTTTGAACTATGCTCTGTTTACGTGAAGTGCCATCATTTCTGTATTCAGTATGATACGTTCTGCAGATATGAAATAACAAAGTGATATCAATGAGTCTACTCAAGTTGTGCTGATTTCCGTGAATTGGTTTTCGGGGCAATTATTGGAGGATTTAGATTGTTTTCAAGGTTGTTTTGAAGATTCGTATGTGTATCCTGTTGACATCTCTGAACCAGGAATTGGACATACTTATTCCAGCAAATAGAAGCCTTTGAGCTTTTCTTGTCAAATTTAATATTGGGATAAGTATTGAAGCTTGCCAAATTTTAACGTAAACAAAATTTAGTTTCAAGTATTCCAGCTAATTGACTACCTGTTTCCTTTCACCGCTCAGAAAATAAGTTAAATAACTACAGCAATCATTTTATAATATTTCTGAAAATTTTCAGGTTGGCAGCCACTATCATTTTATTGAATTAAATCCTTACTTAACCTTTGATCGAAGGAGAGCATATGGCATGCGCCTCAACATTGCTGCCGGTACTGGCGTACGATTTGAGGTGTAATCTACTTTGCTGTTTAGTTTTAAATTTACCCTAGTAATTGTAATGTATAGTTCTTTGAATTTTTGCAATATAATTATTTTTATTCATTGTTTATCTCATGTGGGCTGCGTAAACATGCTCAATAGTTGAACTAATTCATTTATTAGATTACAAATGATTAATTGAATTTTTTTTTTTACTCTTGATAGCCTGGGGAGTGTAAAAGTGTTGTACTTGTAAGCATTGGAGGTAGCAAAGTCATCAGAGGAGGTAACAACATTGCTGATGGTCCAGTTAATGATTCCAATCGCATAGCAGCCATGGAGGCTGTGAAAACAAGGGGATTTGGACATGTGGAAGAGGAAAATGCTAGGTTTGTGATTTGTTATTGGAGCGATTGTTATATAACTTTGCTTTCAATAGTGACAATTCCATGCGGAGGACATTTCTCACCTCAAATATGAATTTCTCAGGGAAGGTGTTACTGGTGAAGACTATACATTAACTACAGTACTGTCTCGAGAGGAGTATGCTAATAAGTATGGCCCTACTACTGGTGACAAAATCCGTCTTGGTGATACCGACTTATTTGCTGAAATTGAAAAAGATTTTGCTGTCTATGGTGATGAATGTGTTTTTGGAGGTGGGAAAGTTATAAGAGATGGAATGGGTCAATCATGCAGCCATCTACCAGAGCACTCGTTGGATACTGTTATAACAAATGCTGTGATCATTGACTACACTGGAATTATTAAAGCAGATGTTGGTATTAAAGATGGCCTCATTATCTCTATCGGAAAAGCAGGAAATCCAGACATTATGAATGATGTGTTTTATAATATGATCATTGGGGTAAGTTCCCATCCAAATATCAGAGACATTGAGTTGAATTCTTAGCTCACTATCTTGATACAACATATGCGCTCATCATCCATATCTAGGCTAACACTGAAGTTATTGCTGGAGAGGGCTTGATTTTAACAGCTGGCGCTATAGATTGTCATGTGCATTATATATGCCCTCAATTAGTGGACGAAGCCATAACAAGTGGTAAGCTATAGATGCTGGAAAATGCTAGTTACATGTATTTTTAAACATTTAATGCAAGCTCTCGTGTGCTGATCTAATGACTAGTATTTCATGAAAATTGTGGGAGTTATTTGAGATCATTTGATTGTGCGTATGCTATACTTTTATGCTTCGTAAACTCTACTCTGTATTGTTTTTGAAGCATTCTTGTTGATCCAAACTACTCATTGTATTTTATTCGGTCCTTTCCTGCTTTGCATATAGGTATCACAACATTAGTTGGAGGAGGTACAGGACCAGCTGAGGGAACACGTGCCACAACTTGTACACCAGCACCAGTTCAGATGAAATTCATGCTGCAATCAACAGATAACATGCCTTTAAACTTTGGTTTTACTGGAAAAGTCTGTTCTCTTTCTCTTATTTTGTTTTTATATAATGCTTGTTCTGGGTTTTTTGGTTTGTGTAGTTATTTTTTCGGTTTAATGCCCAATGTTATGCATTGGACCTCTACAAGACCTCCGTACGTGTTTACAATCAATTAAATCTTTCCTTCATTGCTTCAGGGGAATTGTGCCAAACCTGATGAACTGCATGAAATAATCAAGGCTGGTGCTATGGGACTGAAGTTGCATGAGGACTGGGGAAGTACACCAGCAGCAATAGACAGTTGTTTGTCTGTTGCAGAACAATATGATATCCAGGCACAACTTCAATGTATTCCCTCATTTACTTCTATAATTTTGGTTCAATCCCGTTGCTAACTTTTACCATAACAGGTTAATATACATACCGACACCTTAAATGAATCTGGGTTTGTGGAGCATACAATTGATGCATTTAAAGGAAGAACTATTCACACTTACCACAGGTATGTGCTAGTTTGGATTCTTTTCAAATAAAGCACTGGCATGGCATGAGTATTGTTTGCTTGTTAATGTTATAACAGTTGTTTGAGGGAAAATATTCCGTTTTAATTTTATTTGTAAAATTCGTTGTTTCGAAGAGAAAAGAAGCCAATATGTAATTTCTTGGTAGAACATTCATCCCTCGTTGCCAATCAATGGAAAATAGGATGGATTATTGGTTCTTTTTTTGAGTCTAAGTTGGCTGATTCTTGACTTCCCTCTATTCTTTCCTTTGGCAGCGAAGGTGCCGGTGGAGGCCATGCTCCAGATATCATCAAAGTATGTGGTGTGAAGAATGTCTTGCCCTCATCAACAAATCCCACACGCCCTTATACGTCTAATACCATTGATGAGCATCTTGACATGTTGGTATGAAGTAAAACAGTGCTAATAATATATACCTTGTGCTAGTTGGCTCTTAATTTAGACTCATATGATGTACAGATGGTCTGCCATCATCTTGATAAGAATATTCCAGAAGATGTAGCTTTTGCAGAGTCAAGGATAAGAGCTGAAACCATTGCTGCTGAAGATATTTTGCATGACATGGGGGCAATTAGCATTATATCTTCTGATTCACAGGCTATGGGTCGAATTGGAGAGGTCCTTCCTTAACTCGATTCAACTTATCCCTATGAGACTTAATTGAGCTCATATTTATTTGGGGGGTGGGAAAAAAACCTGCTTAATAGTGCCAAACTAAAACCTGAAATTGAAACGGTGTGTGCCTATGGCATTTCTTTCACTTTGTTCTAAGATCTTTGCTATTGTCTCTTGCAGAAAATGTCTGCAGAGCAGTACACTTATGTTTTACTGTTGTTGATGTGCTATCACCATAGGGAATTTTCATAGGTGTCTGCTAACTATTATTATTGAAAGTACAGCCATAAAAATCAAGATTATTTTTGTGATCCTTTAGGTGATAAGCAGAACTTGGCACACTGCCGACAAGATGAAGTCACAAAGGGGACCGCTGCAACCCAGTGAAGGCAATGACAACTTTCGCATCAAACGTTATGTTGCAAAGTACACAATAAACCCAGCTATAGCAAATGGTTTGTCACAATATATTGGTTCAGTTGAGGTATGGTGTTTGAATGTATGGTACCTTTCAATAAAGCATGAATTTTCCAGGGAAAAATCAGACAGAATGTTCTTTATATTTCCTGTGAAAAAACGCAATGGGAAATTATAATGTTTTTGGGTGAGCTATTGTTGTGCGTCTAAATACCAAGCTCCTCTTTTTTGTTTCATAATTTAACTTCAACTTACATATCAAATGGCAGCTATAAAGCTTATGCTGATTTTTCCAATATTAGTATCATCTCGACCCCGTCATTTAGACTTTGTTTTGCAGGTGGGAAAGTTAGCTGATCTAGTATTATGGAAGCCGTCATTTTTCGGAGCAAAACCAGAAATGGTGATCAAAGGTGGTGAGGTTGCATGGGCTAACATGGGTGACCCAAATGCAAGCATCCCAACTCCTGAACCGGTAATTTATTCATCCATATGTATTGGGATATTATCATTTGCCAACACTTGTCAAACTTCGTAAAATTACACGTTTAACAACCCTATAGGCTTTTCAAGTGCTTCAATTAAACTAGGAATCACAATTTTGTAGGTGATCATGAGGCCTATGTTCGGAGCATTTGGCAGGGCTGGTAGTGCGCACTCCATTACTTTCGTGAGCAAGGCATGGATCGAAACTTTCTCTTACACTACACACGCACATAAACAGCATGCATACGTGTTGAGAAATGTTATTTTCACTCCCATTTAACAACAATAGCTGAGAAAGAGAGAAAAGAGAGAAGAGTGGAATATGATGGGTAATGTCATAAAGATAGATAGATATAAAAAAGTATTTGTATGAATAAGTTATATAAATAAAACAATTCATAGATGTTTTATTTCTCTTCAAAATTTTCATATATTCACGTCACATTACTGGTATGTCACAAGCAGGCAGCTTTGGATCAAGGGATAAAAGCTTCGTACGGACTTAACAAGAGGTTGGAAGCCGTAGAGAATGTGAGGAAGCTCACCAAACTAGACATGAAACTTAATACCACACTTCCAGAAATCACTGTGGACCCAGAAACATACACAGTTACAGCTGATGGAGAGGTTCTCACCTGCACAGCAGCCTCTACTGTTCCTCTTTCTCGAAATTATTTCCTCTTTTAAGCTCAAACTACGTGTTCAATGCACAATTTCGTTGGCAGACTCAATTACCTACCATGCACTTATATATGTATGGATAAGCAAAATTAATATTTCCAGCTCCTATATTCCGTCCCATATTTTATTAGACGTGATTTATGGTCAAGGTTTGTGGGTCCCTATTAGGCATTAGCACCTGCAGCAAGTTGCCTTGCCAGGTTATATCAGATAAGGTCAAATTAATATTTTTATTATTATTATTATTATTATTATTATTGTGTCTGACGAAAAGGATTTTATTTTATTTTAATTGTTTTGCGTCTGACTCACGGCAAAATATTGTGTCTAAAACAGTACAACTCATAAAAGCCTTCTATTATAGACATGTTGGCCGGCAATGGCATGGTTTTAGCAAATGATTTCAGTATATGATTTTACGTTCGAAATGACTTCTGCTTTTCCCATTGTTTTGGAAGCGGAAACGGGAAGCAGGACAATTGGTCACATCGAAGCCCGGAAGGCACGACTCGCAAGGCTCTTTGTCCACCACCCTCTTATTTCTAAGGAAACAATTTTGACACCATTAGTGGAATATGTATCTTGTTAAGTGGAAGGTAAGAAAAAAAGAATATGTGCATATTCTGTTGGATTTATTTTTAAAAAATAATAGTTTTTTAGTTTTATAAAAAAATTCAAAAAAATTATTATTTATCTTTAAAAAAAGCTAATTGAAATGTACATTAAGAAATAAGAAATATAACAGATAATAGGATAACAAAAATTAAACAATAATGAGGATAAAAAGGATGCAAGAAAAGGAGTTTGAGGAGCATAAAATGACTCCCAAATAAGCATTGTACAATTATAAACAATCTTATAACTAGTAGGATATAAATTATAAATAAACTGTTTTACTAAATTTGTAGTTGTTTAAATACTGTATAAATTATTATATATTTTTATTAAATGTAGAGATTAAAATCTCGAGAAATGATGTACTTGAGTATTTTTATTGCATAGTGACTAACTTTATGTGCCAAAACAAAATAAAAATACATTATTCGTATTTTTTGACGTGTATGAAGCTAACAATGAGTTAGTATACACAAACTGATATGTTAAAAAATATATAAAAAGAAAAAAAAACGTTGTTATACATTTTAAAAAAATAATTTGAAATGGAATGAAAAATAGAAAAATATATGATATAATAAAAAATAAAATATATTAAAATAAAAAATATTATACAGAGGTATAATTATCAAAACTCTAGAAGGAAATATGTTGATATGACTAATTGATAATATATGTTTTAAGATAATTTTATGTTTAAAATTGTTGAAAATGAAATTATTAACATATATAAATAATCCCTTTACATTTTAGATTTGTGCGACAGTTCTTGTAACCTTTCATGCGTAAAATTGACATTACTGCGCTTCACTTGACTTTTAAGAAAAAGTTACTGATAGAAATATTTAGCAATTAGCAAGACATTTACATTGATAAACTAAATAACTATTTTATTAATCTTTTGTTTGTGATAACCTAGCTGAATAATATATAAATAAATATTTTTTCCAATTAAAAGTTATTCTAGCATCTATTATTAAAGTAGTTGATAAAATTAATAATTATATTCTTTGCTTAAATATCAATTTTAAAATTAATATATCCTTCCTAAGAAACATGAATAACGTAGAACGTGGTATAAATTTATTCTTCCAGTAACACGTATCATATGCTAGTATAATATAAAGAGACATTTTCCATACCTTGATTGTATCCAATAATAAAGTAAATTTTTAGTTCAGTAATAAAATGTATGGCTTCTACATTTTAATCCTTAATTTTTTAAAAGTTCATTTTTAATTTTTTATTTAAAAAATCATTCATTTTAATTCATTTTTTTAATTACGTTACATTAAATTTTAAAATAAATACCATTTTTAAAATAAAAAACTAAACAGTTTCAAAAATTAATATGAAAATTTACTCAGTAAAAAGTAAAAATAACTATTTTAAATAACAAAAATTAAGATATTCTTCAACTTGAAGGACGCAGATATGTATAAGCTCAGTTTTTGTCACGAGAAATCCATTCACGGGGAGTAATTAATGAGTTAAGTAGTAGCTAACTAGCTATGCTGTGCTGTCTATCAAAATCTGCTATTCCTATTTGTGTTGGTTGTTATTGTATGAAGGAAAGTATTCCTTTATTTCTCGAACTTGAATGTGCGATTATGATTGGTGAGTTGCATCTGACAAACAATGGGTTGCGGGTTGCGGCCATATTTCTCAATTTGGAAAAATACAAATATAAATTAAAAAGTTGCGCTTCACTATTCACTTCACTGTTAAGTCAACACAATTTGATCAATAGTGTTCCACTTTCCCCTGAAAATTGGAAATCCTCTGACGATGCCGTTTTTAGATTTGATAAAGAAAGTCATGCTCGTACAAACACAGCAATCCCCTCCCACTCACACTCACACTCACACACCTTTACTCACTTCAAACTCAAACCCAAGCCAAAACCAAAACCAACAAGAAAATAACGACGACGATGAAGAAACGCCACTTGATGAGGTCCTCGCTCGTTTAGAAGCGCTTCTAACGCTTCTTGGCTTCAACCAGTATTCATTGTTGAGCTCCGCCGTGTCTTGGACAGCTTTCGCGGCGGTGGCTGTGGCGGCGCCGCTGGTGGCTCTTCAGGTCTACGACACCGACAAGAATCAGATAAAGGTTTTCGAGATTGGCATCTTTGCCTTTCAGACCGCTCTTGCTGCCGTGTCGTTGCTCTGCATCTCACATAATCTTCGCAAGTATGGCCTCAACAGATTCCTCTTCGTTGACAGACACGCCGATCAAATCCCATTCTTTCACCGCGATTACATTCAACACATTTCGGTGAGGACTGTGTCCCATTCGTGTCGACATGTCAAATTTTCGCTTTTCAATTTGAGTTTCATTATCTGGCTTCTGTTGTTTTCCTCTCATCTTCCTAACCTAACCTAAAGTACTTTCCCAATTCCCAACAAACTTTCATGATCACTGTTAATTAATTTTACAATAATTCTCAGGTTGAAGTTCTATTCTCATCTTGAGAGATGAGAAAGTTTAATTTTCATACATTATTCGAACAAATCACTATTTTAGTACCTCAAACATTTCAAATTGAAATCGCTATTATTCTTCAAAGATAAAATGTTGACCATTTTGGATGCTAAAAATTAGAAAGAAAAAAAAAATCAATTATTTTAATATTTTTGTGAGAACTAAAATAAATGATTAAAAAACTAAAAATTAAAATAATTTCTATTTTTATAAATTATTATGACTAATTTTAAATATTTCAAAAATAAAAAATTATAATTTATTTCCTTATTCTCGAGAATCTCTTTATGTCTGGCAAATGTTTGTCATTTTCTGCTAAACATGAGAAACTTTTGTTCTCATGACATCTTTTGAGAAATATTAAAACATGCCCACCTTTGGGTTCTGTTATATAGTTTAAAGGTGGGGAATTCAGCATGAAGCACTGCTAAAATGCTGTTTTGCTCTTAGGGGTCCATACGCTTGATCATTCTGTGGGTATTGTCATGTTTCCTTTTGAAGACAGTTCGAGAAATCATTCGCCTTTCGCTGATAGAGCATGGGTCCTTGTGGCTCTCAGTTGCCATTTTGTTGGCTCTGATTATTTCTTGGACTTATGTCAGTGCAATCTCTTTATCGGCCTGCGCTCTGTTTCACTTGGTCTGCAATTTGCAAGTTATTCACTTTGATGATTACGGGAAGCTCTTGCAAAGGGAAAGTGATGTGCTGATTTTTATGGAGGAGCACATTCGGTTGCGGTACCATCTGTCCAAGATAAGCCATAGGTTCAGAATTTATCTTCTTCTGCAGTTCTTGGTTGTAACAGCTAGCCAATTTGTGACCCTATTACAGGTCACTGGATATACTGGACCACTCACTTTTATAAATGGTGGAGATTTTGCTGTAAGTTCAGTTTTCTGTGTTAAAAGAAACAGTGTATGTGTTTAGATTCAAAGACTTGGTTGCTTTTGTTTCGGTCAAGTTATCCAGCTTTCAAGTTGTTTCTCAGCCTTGCTCAGTTTTTCATTGTTGTTTACTACTTTTTCTTTTTGACATGTAGATATTTCAACAAACAAAGCTTTAGATTCCATTTCTTTTTTATTCTCTATTCTTTCAGGTTTCCACACTAGTTCAGGTGGCTGGGATCATTATTTGTCTGCATGCAGCAACCAAGATTTCTCACAGAGCTCAAGGCATTGTTTCACTTGCAAGCAGGTGGCATGCACTGGTAACATGCACTTCTTCTGATGCCTCTCAACTGAGATATTCAGCTAGTGCAGGGAACTTGGAGGCTGCAAACCATTTAAACTCAATACATTTGGACTACTCTGAAAGTGATCTAGAGTCGTTAGATTACCCCACGATGCCTTCAAATGCCCAGTTGGCTTTGCACATGTCCTCACATCACAAGAGACAAGCCTTTGGTACGTAATACAAATATACAATTACCTTCAGCCTATATGCCTATATGCTGTTGAAATTCTATTGTCAAGTTCTAGTAATTACTAAATAGTGATGGGAGAACATGTTTATAACAAACATTGATTCAGTAAATTCTTTTATTGAAGGTTATAAATTTTATTCTTTCTTTTTTCAATTGTGTGACCATACAGATAATAATAAATGTTTTTTTTTTATCTTGGCATGATTGAAAACTACTGCAAATAGGGAAAGACATACCTGAAATGTTGGATTTGTTTTATAATGCTCGATCATTTATGTGCCTTTGAACAAACATGCCCTTGTTCTTGTTTAGTAGGGAATACTATCATTTTGGTCCTTTGAGACTCATATTTTCTAAATTTGGTTCATTGATTTCAAATTAATTGATTTTTTCCTTGAATGGTGTAATTCATTGATGTGCTAAAAGTGAAATGTAGTTTGCAAGTTGTGGCAATCGACAAGACCAGATTGAGTTGTATTGTATTAGCAATCATACAAGTTAATGAAAACAAAGTTCAAAACTACATTTCAATCGGCAAGACCACTGTTAATGAAAACCAAGTTCAAAACTACATATAATAGTTACTAGGTAATTGCACTGTTCTCGTAATGAGTACATAAATCTCTCTTTTGCTGTAATTCTGGTTCGTGCATTTTGTGGGAATAGTTAGGTAATTTTCTGTTAAATGCGCGGCTTTTTTGCTTCTACTATTTAATTGATACTTACATCTTTGGCGGTCCAGTAACGATTAATTTTATTTTACTTTTAATATTATTAACTTTCCTAATCTATTTTGATGTTGACCGTCTTGCATTTTCTGATTGAATGTAGAGCATAAGCATGCTTTATGTAAACAGGAATCCCATGCTTAATCATGCCCTTGAATGTGCAGTGATGTATCTGCAGACGAATCCTGGTGGAATCACAATATTTGGATGGACAGTTGATCGGTCTCTCGTGAACACAATATTTTTCCTTGAGTTGACTCTGGTGACCTTTGTTCTCAGTAAGACAATATTGTAATGATAAAATGTGCACGCCTATACCAACAAACACCTACGGCCTAGGTTTTCTGGGTTACCATCATAAATGATTGAAAGATCCCACGAATGTCATGCAACTCTTCCTCGTCATCAAGTTACCAAATTGGGTACAAGCCGTAGCAGATTCTTAACACATAAAGGTCATGAGCAATGTCTCAAGGATGATGCATCGTACAAAAGGAATGCTTCCAGACTTCCAGTTAGGTCTTACCAACCAGGATCCGCTCCATTAAATGGAGAGATCCATTTCAAAAAGAGAAAAAGATAGAGAATTGAATATGTGAGACAGATAGGAACAAAGGAAATGGATAGAATTTTTATTCAGATCTTACACCAGAGCATACTCTATAGCTGTGACAAACACATTTTAAGATTTGCAGCATTGCTGCTAAACAACCTCGGCTTTCTTTACCATGGTAACATGAATATCTCCAAAAACTTCTCATGATTCTCGTTTACTTTACGGGCATACTTAAGATCACTTGTACTAGAGCAGAATTGCCCTTTTCAAATATTAAAATCCCGTAATGGCAAGAGAATAGCATAAAATAGGCAGAACCTATTGGCTCCTTTTTTAACCCAGTCATCACGTTATGCTGATGAATTATCCAGCCCAGGGATGCCGATAGCATAAAAACGTACTTTCCGAATGGCTTCTCTGGAAGCGATAGAAAGTTCTGAACCTCTTTTCATTATTTATATTACTGAAACATTGCTGTTTATAATATCTAATATTGTTAACTATGAATTTCCTCTGTAATGCACTACATTTAACAATCTTTTAAATAAATATAAACCCCCAGTTTATCAAGACGTGTATAGCCCACAAGCCCAAAACATCGACCAGGATGACAGTGAATAAGATGAGATGTCAACGCATCAGAACGCTACCGTTGAACAGCACTAGCGTACCATCATACCTTCGCCGGTCATTTAAGGCTTCATTTACCATAGATTTTTATAGAGTTAAATTTGAATGACCTGATCTAGGGAGAAAAATAGTTTTTCTGAAAATTGATTTTTAATTAAATGATGTTTTAATAGTTAAGAATTTCAACAGGAAAATAAAAATGAGTATAAATAAGATGTGACGAGTCTTACGTCCAAAATAAATTCTACCTAACAAAAAAATTTAAATCATAATTTCCTTGAAACATGTTTATATTAGAAAATACAAAAAAAAAAAAAGAACTTTCAAGTTTTATAATATGTACCCACCCTTTAACACAATAAGAACATCTGTATAATAATTTTTTATTAAAAATCACATAATTCAATACATTTATAATATTAAAACTGCAATTTTCAATAAAATTTTACTATTTACTGATTTTTTATTATAGGTTCTTAAAGACAAAAAAAAAAATCATCAAGTAAAATCATAATCCTTCCATTAAGTTACCGCATACAACAATCACATCGCCAGAACCTCTGCAGATAAAATTATTTGTAATTTTTTAGTCGAATAAAACTGTCAAACAGCACTTAGGGAAAGATCAATATTTTTTATGATTTTACTACAATATGCCCAGTGTAAACATGGACGACGGGGAAGTTGGACAGAATAAATAAACAAAGCTACAGAATTGGATGTTGAATGCATCGCATATCCTGGCAAGCCACAACAGTTATTCACATCGAGCATCAAGAACTCATCAATCGTTGGCTAAAGCATGCAAGCAAGTAGAGACTGGATTCCACTTTTAAGTTGACTAAGAACCACATCCATCCATTATATCAGTATAAAAAGAAAAAAAAGAGAAATGTAGTTGAATCCTCGGGTCAAATGGCAAACGTAACAGAAAACAAGTTCTTACGTGGCGTAAAATGTACAAAGGCACGATGGATGGAACCGAAATGGTAGATTTTAATTCTATCACACCAAAATAACCCACGGAGTTAGTGTAGAAGCAGAGCAGGAAATGATTTTAGTTAAATTTAATTTAGTTTCATAAAAATTTATTTGACTTAATTTCAAATTTGATTCAAGTTTAATACTTGATTTAAGTTTGATATAAATTTTTTTCTTAACTCAAATTTGACTTGATTCGATGATGGTTTGGTTCAATTAGTTAGTTGATTAACTTAAGTTAAAAATTAAAAATTAAAATAAATTAAATTTAGAAATTTATAATTTATAATTTACTAATATATTTTTATAAAATAATTATCTAATTAAAAAATATAAATATAATTATAGTTTATATAAAATAAATATTTATATTTAAATTATTATTAATAATTAATAATTATTATTATTAATCAATTAAATAATTAATATATTATGGGCGTATTTTAACACCAGCCAGAAAACTTGTCCACAATATTCACAAATAAGCAGTTTTCAACCTTGCTATTCAGAATCTTGCCAAATTCTTTATTTCAACCTTAATTATTTGTATATGATACTTATTTGACTGAACTCAAAAAACTGTGGTCATGGTTATATCCAGAAGAGATTAAATGTTAGAAATATATATAAATCCAGACCAGGGTCAATTCTCGTCCAATTAGCTTGGGCAAAGCTTCATAACTATCATCACAGATAATTCCTTTTAATGAAGAAGATGCTTTTTAAGAGTTACTACTGAATCATACAACTGACCACCAATTTAACAGTACATTTAATCCAGCATTAAAACTGCAAAGTTATAATCCATCAAATATCCCTTCAATATTAATCTAAAAAATATTAACTACACAAGGAAGTACTGGTACATGCACAACCTAAATAAAATAAATGATTATGATCTTAAAAGAGCTTCAGATACACTTTATAAGTTATAGCAAAGGTTCGCATGATACCTCTAAGAAAGCCTGATGGAACAAAGTTCCATGTATTCCAGGGTATACAGGTAACATCCTCAACCTGCTAGCTTTGATACTGCAGTGACATCCGCACATAAATGTCATTAAAGAATTCTTAGACTTGTGAAAACTTCAACCTTTACATGATGAACACATATTTTAATAAGATATTTTGTTTTAACTTGCATTTCAGCATTAGTTCTACTTGAGAGATTAGCATGCTGAAATTGCACATTTCATTTCAAGAGGCATAAGGAAGAGATAACAAATAGAGTGCACAAATGCTTTTAAATCCAAAAATCTATGCCAGGCTGAAATTTTTTCTCCTAAACAGGTATGAAGGGGAAAAAGACCCCATTCCCATATTTATTGATAATCACAATTTAAAGCTCCAACCAAAAGTCAGCTTGTGAACAAAGAAATCTCGAGTCAACTTCTTGAGTGGTACTAATTTTTTACCACAAGAATCCATGAAATTCTTCCTGATTCATTCATTTATTCCAGTTAGATTTAGATTAAAGAAGCTTCAACCTTAACTAATTATTGCAAATGAATAAATCACTGTTAAACAGTTACTTTGCATCCAATAAAAGTAGAGGTTTCCTTGAACATTTGCATTAAGCATCAGACCATGTTAACAGAGTGACACTGGCTTATAGGCATCATCTCTCTGAGTGACAAACACAATCATCCCTTAATATCCAAGATATCGAAGGAATGTAAAAAGTTACTGTCATCTTCTTCAACAAAAAGGACAGGATGCACTCTTCCACTTCACACGAACGGTCTCTTGCAAAGAACATTAAAAATGCAAAGAACTGACAGCTAAGAGAAAATCCACAGGGAAGGAAACATTTTCTGTTTAATCCCTCTTTTTAGGCGAAAAAAAAAAAAGCTAGAGAAAAAGGTTTTTTTTTATTTTAAGTTGTTAAAATTATTATATATTTTTAAAAAATTACAAAAATTAAAAATTATATTTATAAAAAAATATAATAAAAAATTATATATAAATTTATATTACTAATATATATATATATTTATTTATCTATTTAAAAAAATTATTTTATTTATTTATCCAAACAATTTATTTTTTTTAATTTAACTTTTTTTCAATCCATTCACTTCTTTTCTTTCAAAAAAAAAAAAAAAACATTAATTTGCAAGTACCGATTGTTATCTTTGGCCTTTTGTAAAAGAAAAGCACGGAAACTGCACTGACTCAACAAAAAATAAATAAAAAACGTGGTCATCGAAGTGCCTAAGGGCCAGAAAGGGCCCATGTGTTAGCCCTATTCTGATTTCTGAGCGTGGGTGTGGGGGTGTGCGCTCCAATGTGGGCAGTTCAACGAGCTCGAACGTGGTTGCGTTGTTCGTCGAATTCACAGGCCCTTTTTCAACAATGGAAGCTAGGGTTTTCCTCTTTGTCCGCCGTTGACGGCCGTAAATGCCTTCTGGATCTGCAGGAGATCGAGAAAGTTCTGACCGACGTCAAGGCTGACGACGTGAAGGTGATACCTGTTCCCAAGCACTGCGATTGGGCTGATTTCATGGTCCTTGCCACTGGCAGGTCCACCTGGCACGTCAAAAATATCGCTCAAGCCCTAATTTACAAGGCAGGTTCCTTCATTCTTTTGATTTTCTATCTGTCCGTTAAATTTTGTGATTACTTTTGGGTTGATTTTTTTCAAAAACTACAAGCAAAGTTTCGTTTCTTTTTTTTTTTTCTTCGAAATTATTTTTCAATTTATATTTTTGTTAAACCAGGCTAAGCAGAAACAAAGAGGAGCTGAACGAATGATGCTACCTAGTGTGGAAGGGCAAGCGGGAGGAAAGTGGATTGTTATTGACTCTGGTATCTGATGCTTTTATCTCTTACATGTTTCCACTGGTTTTGTTGAATTTAGAAAATCCACTTGTGAAGAACAACTCTAAAAAAGCAGCAAAACGATAGTAAAGAAAATGGCCTGTAACGGATACAATATCATTGGTTAGCCTCTTCACTGAGGTTGACAAGTTTTCATGTTATCTCGGGTTATCAATAATAAGCCAATATGCATTGCAGAAAATGGTTGATGCACACATATGAGAGCTACTTATGCAGCTTACGTGGACATTTATAACTAATTACATTTAAGGGCCATTAAGACGTTAGCTTGGTTCTTGACTCTGTAACTGATTATAATTACCCGAGTCTAACATTGTGTGTATAATCACATGCTAGCTGTGTGATATCATCCAATGAATAAGATTCTGAGTAATTTCCTATATGTTATCAGCTCCTTCTGTACCCTCATTCTCTTTCAGTTCCATTGCTTTGTATCATTTTCTATCTGGTTCTTCCATGTAATCCATGGCTTCCAACCCTGTTCTTGACCTTTAGAAACATTTACTTCTCCTTCCAAACAAAAGTCCTGTACTCATTCTCACCTCTTCACCCCATCATGCTCATGGGTCATGACACTCTTATTGAGGAATAAACTGAAATCCATCTGTTACAACTACTTAGCAATTGTTGCTTGACCCTCTGTATTCAGTGTGGGGATGCTGCAATATAACGATCCTTTCATGGATCACTTACACAGTCACTCGTACCATTTCATAGAGCATTCTGTTGCTTGATGAGGTGTTGGGTAGAAAATCTCTTGATTATTTGATTTTAGGCTTTACTAGTTCTTTTCCTGGTCATATTCAGCTAAAGTATAGTTTTTCTATCAATCTCTTATTGTTAGGTAATGTATAGTATTCTGGATTGGTGAACATTTTCTTTGATTTAAAAAATTTCAAATTATTTCTTTTTTGCATCTAAACATGCCTTATTTTTCCTTGCTGATTCATTTCTTTATGTTTAGGTAAAGTTATAGTTCATGCACTTGATGAAAAGGCTAGAGCTTACTACAATTTGGAGGGTCTTTGGACCCCAGGGACAATTCGAAATGAACCTATTGAGGTAAATACAAGGCTAGTATTCTGAGAAAATTAGATTTAGTTCTGGTTTACAGATTTAATATTTAATCCTAGATGTTTGAAGGTTTCTGAATCATTTTGAAAGCAATTTACATTTGATTAGAATAGGCTTTGTTCTTTTACTTTATCATTAGGAAATTAGGATAAATTTTGAGCATTGTCACCTTAAAATTTAGTCTTAATTTCATTTTTAATCCCTCTATTATGACTAATGTGCAATTTCCATCTCCTAATAATTTTTTGCTCAAATTTAGACCATCAGTTTTTAAATTGTTACAATCAAATCCTCTCATCAGTTTCCTTCTACATAAAACCTTCAATTCTGTATTTCTTTAATAAAATAATTGAGGCTTTAAGATAAATTTTGAACATGACATGGTTTGAAAGGTATAGAAGCAGAAAATTTGAAGGATTTTATAAAACGTGAGACTTGGGCTTTGAGTAAAATATAATATTTTGATAGGTGAGTTTTGAACTGAATAAAGTTTTAAGAATTTAAGTGTTTTAGAAAGAGAGAGACTGATGGGAGTACTTGATTGTAGCAATTACAAAAATTGGGAGACTAAATTCAAGCAAAAAATTATTGGGGACCAAAATACACATCATCATAAAATTTATGCAGCTTTGTATTGTTGTGGTTATTGTTAATCGTATAAAATGCTACATCAGTTGCTCCTTTTATTCGAAATTGTTAAAAGAACTATGAATGTTTTTACTGGGGAAATCTGGTCTTGGCTTGTATGTTGTCTGACCTTAATTTGAAAATCACTAATTGAGAATTCATAGTTTTTTTATGTCTCTGGATGCAAATGGAATCTTAATTTCCACTCATTGCATAGATTTATATTATGATGTCTCTGCACCAAGTCTTCATTGCGGGCTAGTTTTTAAGTCATCTGGTCAGGCTTATAGTTGATGTCCTAGATCAATTGAATTTGTGGAATTATTGTTATTATGAGGTAACCTTGAGCTAAATTTGTAACGTGACCGATTCAAATGATCTCCAATTTCTTTCTATGGTTTTAGGATTTACAAAAAGCTTTGGTGAAGGTTCGGCGGAAAAACAATTCAAAGAAACCAGCACAAAAGAATGCTTAATTGTGTTTTGATGCAAGAGGGCTGCAAAGAACCTTTTAAAACTGTGTTTTCTGGCTCTGCATCAGATGCCAACAATTCAGTAATTTGTATAAAGATAACTTTCTGATCTGTTGTTTTACTTGTTCCGAATACAGGTTTTGCTATATGTCTTGTTGCATTGTTGAAGTTAGGAGAGGTAAAGCTGAAGTTCTTATTTTATCCTACAAACGATTATGTTTTTCATTTCATTTTGTTAATTTTATGATATTCAGTGGTTACTGGAGCTTGGAGCTTTTCTACTACAATAAATGTGACAAATAGAAAGGTTGAACTTCTTTCGTTGTTTTGTTTTAACAATAGATATGCATATCAAACACAAACGTTGCTCTCGTATGACATAAACTACATCGAAGCTGGACATTTGTTACGTCGTGGTTCTCATGACATCCATCTTGTTTTGAAGAACTAGCAGCATGCTTGTAGTTCGCATACTTATGTGTTGGACTTGGAGTAAAATGAATGGGAGGTCAGGGTATTTCTTTTATAAAAATATCTAGTTGGTAAATCAGGGGAAGTACGAAGATACCTCTATTTTCATTTATGAGCATTAAGGAGATTCAGAAAGGATGAAAAATGTTTGAATTTGAAGTTTGTAAAGTGTATTGATTAAATTATTCGTAGTTTAAATGTTTGAATTTAAAGTTTTCATTTGTCTTCTGAAAGATTATATTAGTAAATTATTATTTTTTTATAAACTCAGAATTTGGCAAGCTAATAAACAATGGAAAACTGGAGGTGCTTGGGCCTTTTAACTGTTCATGATGAAGGAGAACAAAATACAATGTGACAAACAGAAAATTGAAAGTTACTTGTATACTTATTTTTGTTATTAACAATAGACAGATGTATACGTTTTAAATATAAACGATGGTCTCATTTAACACATTATATTGAGATTAGACTTTTGTTATGCCATGACCGCTATGATATATAGTTTTAAAAATTGATAGGGATGCGTTCATTTCACATTTTTAAGGAAAATAAACTAATGTAAGAACTTCCTCCTCCATTACAGTTTCGTTCTTTTTTTAGTAAAAGAATCTTTTTTAGTAAACAGCAACCAGCAATTGTAAAATGAGAACACTCCAAGTCCATATACAACTGGTGGCGTTGGAACGAGAGAGAGAAACTAAATATACCCTAGCTAGTCGACGTGCAAACTATAACATTGACTTTTGCTTGCAAGTTTAATTTAAGGACATAGGGAAGGGGAAGAGAAGGGTTTGAAAGAAGATGAAGGAAAAGATTTAGGAAGAAGAAAGAAGGGTAAATTTTTATCTTAAAAGTTTTGTTTAGAGGATGATTTTTGGGTATTATTTTTTGCATTCTTTTTGCTTTTTTTCATCTCCTTCTTTATAAAATGACCATTATATTCTTGTTAGAGATGTATTAACAATCACAAAGATTTTTTTTTTTTTGAGAGATAAATTTTTGAAAATAAAAATTTGGAAGTTATGCTTAGAATTTTGGATTCTTATTTTTCAGGAGTAAAAATATGTATTTTGGAAATAAGAATCCAAAAGTCAAATATAAATATGTAATAATGAAATTTTTTGATATTCTTATTTTTAAAAAAAATTATAATTTTTTTATACAATATCATTTTGCTATGTGAGGATGCATTCAAGGTGGGTCATCCATGAGTGGAAGTTGAAGGAGATTCACCATCTTTACATAAAAAATCACAAAATCTTATTATTGCATATTGATATTTGACTTTCAAAAATAAGAATTTGCAAGCTAAATTATGTATTTCAAAAATAAGAATTCGAAAATCAAAATATAATTTTTGAAAATAAAAATTTAAAAGTCAAAATATAGCATTCAAATTCTTATTCCAAGAGCTTAACTTTCATTAAACAAAAATTAGACAAAAAAATTTTGTTGATGCATATTTTGACTTCTGAAAATAAAAATTTCAAACTCAAGATATGACTTCTAGATTTTTATTTTTGGAAGCTTATTTTTCATTAAAAAAAATATTTATTAGTATTATTTATACATCTCAAACAAGAATATAATGATCGCTTCATAAAAAAGGAAGGTGCAAAAAGTAAAAAAAGAAAAAATATAAAAAATAATATCCTAATTTATAAAGAAGAAAAGTTGAAAAGAAAAGAAAGGTTAAACTTTTCTAAATTTGAAAAATTTTAATAATTAAATTTCTTTTAAAATAATTTTAAATTTTTTTAAATCTTTTCAAACTTATCTTTTTAATTGATTTAAATTAAAGTATTTTTAAACATCTAACTTCCTTTTTTCTTCTAATTTTTTAATTTGAATATCTAAAAATCTTCTAATTGTAAAAATAGATCTAGAGTTTAAATTTTTTTAAAATATTTTAAAATATTTTTTTAAATAATATCTTTTAAATATAAAAAAAATTATAATCCTTTCATTCTCCTCCATCTTTTTTTAAAAATTATCTTTCAAAAGAAGCTTTAAAAATAAAAATAAAAATTCATGTTCTCACTCTTTCCCTTCCTACTCCTTAGTATGGTTACTTGGTATGATGATACTTGGAAAATAAACATTTATTTTAGTCAATAAAATTGAAAGGATTAGTTGCTTTTTCAAATTGTTTAAAAAATTTACTTTAATTTCTGAATTTTTAAAATATTATTTTAGTTCTTAAGATCACTAAAAAATAAATGATGTTTAAATGAAAGATATTGTACAATGTTTGAAACTAAAACAAGTTTAGTAAATCTATGATTAACATAATTTTAAAAAGGGTTAAATATGTTTTTAGTTTCTCTAAAATATTTAAATTTTGATTTTGATCCCTCAATTTTAAAACTTTTGGTTTAAGTCCTTTATTTTCTAAAATATCATAATTATAATCTTTAATATTAATTTAATTTACATTAAGTCAAGTTAAATCAATCATTATTAGAAAAAATTTTGACTATTTATGGAATATGTTGATTATAATTCTCAAATCATGATTAATCTATTTTGATTTAATATAACTTAAGTTAATGTAGGGGTTATAATCAATGTATTTTAAAAAATAGAAATCTAAATCAAAAATTTTAAATTTAAGGGATTAAAATCAAAATTTAAATATTTTAAAAGAACTAAAAACATATTTAATCCTTTTAAAAATTAATTTAAAAAATAAAGTGAGGTTTTATTCAATATATGTGAAAACTTAATCATTATAAATAGAGTTTAAGTGAATTTATCTTTGTCTTGGCAGTTCCCTGTTCCACTTTCATAACCCCAACGACCAGCCTATGATACTATTGTAGTCGGAGATCTAGTGCCTCTAAAAGTAGATAACTCATTAATTTAGATACGAAGAAACAAATATTACAAATGATAAAATTTAGATATAATATTATAGACGTTTGTAATGATATTTTATTTTGATAATTATTATTTTTATTTTAATCATTAAAATTAATGGTAGTTATCTAGACGAAGTGTTGAATTTTATTAAAGAATAATATTAATAATATTTATAAGACTGTATTTAAATTTTATCTTATTAAAAATTATTTAATATCAAAAGACCATTTTTTTAAAATTTGATTTTTATTTAAGATGATTATGTGCTTTCCTATAAAGTCCCCCCTCCCCTCCAGGAGATAAAAATATTTGCCCCTTTCCTTCTAAGGATATATAAGAGTTTGGGTTTTGAACTGTCGTTTGAAATTATTTTTTGCCCGGGTAAAGAAATAATTTTTTATTAATTTATAATAAAATAAAAGAAACGCCATTATAATTTTTTAGCAAAAAAACGAAGTCCCTTAGAAGTTGACACTGAGAATTATTTATATAGTTTTACAGATGACATGTACATATTAAATAATTGTTAAAAGATAAAAATTGACAATAACTTTTACCCTTATTTAAATACTTAAGATCGATTTCAACTTTAATAAACTAATTTTAAAATTTATTCACTATTATTACTATTATTATTTTAATGAAAATAGCAAAAAGTGTATGTATTATTGGTGGCTCAGATACGAGTTTAGTCTAGGTGAACGGATGTATCTATTCTTAATCTACATTTTCATTCACTATGAATGAAAGCTATGCTCCCTAGTGGAAGGGAGATTCATTTACAGTTTTACCCTTAACAGCCTCTTACAGTATAACGCAATATCAGGACCCACACGGTAATTGAACCCCTTCCCCACTCCACAGACCAGTCCCTTCGTTTGCATCGCCCGCTCATAAGCAACTTTCTCACTCTCCGGAGCTCCCAAAGCACTAATCTAACAAACGCAACCGAATTCGGTTTTAAAAACCGCAACACATTTTCTCTTTGATTCTTAACATTCTCTGGCTTCTTCCATTTTCGCTTCTCGTAGCCTTTTCGGAACAATCATGGCCTCTCTTGCCGGATCAAATTGCGTTGCCTTCCGAACCGCCAACTTCGGCGCCGCCGGTAACCGGAAAATTTGTCAGATCCGTCAATGGTCTCCAGTTATGACTAATCTCCGTCCCATTTCTGGTCTTCACTACCGATCGAATACTTCGTTGAGCTCATCCGGTACTGTTATTTCTCATTTTTTTCTTACTCTTGGCGTTTTAATGTATTATTTTTTAGTTTATGCTAATTTGATACGCGCAACTGCAGGTGTGAGAGCACAGGTTGCTACGCTGGAGGAAGCGGGAGCCGGAGCAACTAAGATAGTGGAAGCGCCGGTTGTAGTAGTAACCGGAGCCTCCAGAGGTATTGGCCGATCGATTGCGCTGTCGTTGGGGAAAGCAGGTTGCAAGGTTCGTCGTTGCAGATCGTTGAGCTTAAACTGATAATGAATGTTTACTGTCATAAAAAAAAAAACGGTTGAGAATGCTTTTGGTGAATTTCACGTAGTATATCTCAATATCTGTATCTTGTTCGCAGATTATTGTTTTTGGCGTTACCATTTAAGTTGCTTTAGATTACTTTGGGTTATTCAGGTGAAAATAATGATGTGCAATTGAAGTTCCTCAAATTTACTAATATTTAAAATTAAACCCAAAAAATATGTTTCTGGTGATAACGATACAGTTTTGAAGATCCATGTTGGTTTACCTGGTTCTTTTGTTAAAACTTTTTTATTTTTCAATTTCTGTCACTATATGAAGCATTGCCCTGTACTCTCCTTATAGTAAAGTTGAAGTTGTCTGTCTACATTGCTGTAACACTGTCATGATGTACTTTGGGATCCTGATGTATTGCAGGTTCTGGTCAACTATGCAAGGTCATCCAAGGAAGCCGAGGAGGTTTCCAAGGAGGTAGAAAATTGCCTTCTAAAATTTGTGTAATTATTTTTTGTGTTGTTGCTGTTTATCTCATCATATAGTTTTCATGCAGATCTCATATTGGAACCATGATATAGATTTATTTACGCCTGAACCTATTTGATTACTTCAATCCTCCATATGTTTTCTTCATTGGCAATATATTTGAGACTAGGATATCCTACGATCTCAACCTATATGTTAGTATAATTGTTAGCAAATTCCTTGTGTCTCAAATGTTATAATTATAAGTTGGTGGTACTAGGCTAGATGCTTCGATATATAATTTCATTTTCTTTGAAATTTACAGTTTCACGTTCATCCTTTTCTTTTACCTAGGAGGAGTGTAAAGTGTCACAAATTTTTAATTTTAAAAGGAGTATTAAGTGTAATAGTGCTAAGGATGTGAATGTACACCATCATTGCTGTGCATTTATTAAGTATGGTATTCCCAGCCAAAGTCAATGATCACTCTGTGATTTATTCTTTCAGCTGGGATTTTATGGTCTTTTATTTTAGAATATATTTTATCTTGACAAATCTGTTGTAGGTGAAGTTGATCAAGTCAACACAATTAATATTAATGACTCAGTTTCTGAAGAAATCTACTGTGATATTTTCCTTATACAACTTTGTAATTCACTAAAATTTTCATTTTTGTGCTTTATAACCATGCTTCTGCGTGGTTTGTAGTTATAAGTTATATTGACCCATCACATTTGTGGCTTATTTTATGTTTATGTCAGCTCTTTTCTTCTGTATTATTTATACATTAGCGTTCAAGCTCAGTTATAATGATCAACTAAACTGCATTAATTTATTTAGTTATACATTATTGTACCTGTACATTAATTTGTTTTACTATTTCCTTTTAGATTGAGGCACATGGTGGACAAGCTCTTACATTTGGCGGAGATGTTTCCAATGAGGCTGATGTGGAGTCTATGATTAAAACTGTGAGCAGCTACTCTTGAATCATTAGATTGACCTTATTCTACCTTGACTGCTTCATGACTTTCACATCTGCAGGCAGTTGATGCTTGGGGAACAGTTGATGTATTAATAAACAATGCAGGTAAGTTGGAAAGCTCTTGTGGTTGTACTACTCCCACTCGTCCTCTTCCTCATTCTCAAATAAATATATTATGGTTTCAGGAATAACTAGAGATGGTTTATTAATGAGAATGAAGAAATCTCAATGGCAGGAGGTTATTGATCTAAATCTCACTGGTGTTTTCCTTTGCACACAGGTTAGTATGTTCACAATTTGAGTTTGTGTGAAATTCTTGTTTGGGCAGAGAAAACATTTTTCTATTTTCATTTCCTATTTTATCAAATAATTACAAAAATGTCATATTTTTTTTTTCACTGTTTCTTGTTTTCAAAGATTTACATGAAATATTGAAAAGTGAAAACAACAAAATTTCATGTTCACAAATCTTTGGAACCAATAAATACATGAAAACAATGTAACATTTTTAATTATTTATGAAAACAAAAAATTGGAAATGGAAACATTTTCAAACCAAACACAGCCCATGGTTTTCTTTTCAATTGGATCTGAGCTTCTTTTTTTTTTTTGCAGGCTGCTGCTAAAATTATGATGAAGAAGAAGAAGGTGACATATCACTTAATTGCTTTTTGATGGTTCTCTTTTTGAGAAATCCTTGGGAAGAAGTTTTACTGTTTAGGAAGAATTGACCGCTCAGTTGGTTAATTAATTCTCCAACTGGTTACCTAATAACATATATTGAATATCATTATCATCAACTCAGGATGTGAATAATTTTTCCTGAAGTGAAAATATTTTACCAAAATCTCTTCGTAAATTTAGTTTTTGTTTGTTTGGCATTCAGTCTTTTGCTATCTTATTTCATGATTTTCAAGATGACGGCTGGTGGTCACTAAGATCTCTACTTTCATATCTCCATACTGTGTTTTTGCAGGGAAGGATAATCAATATTGCATCAGTTGTTGGTTTAGTTGGCAATGTTGGACAAGCCAATTATAGTGCCGCAAAAGCTGGAGTAATTGGCCTGACAAAATCTGTTGCAAAGGAATATGCTAGCAGAAGCATCACTGTAATTTTCTAAAACTACGCATGTCTTTCTGGTATTGAAGGTGCACAATATCAGTTTGAATTAATTAAAAGCTGTTTTTGTTTTTTTACCAGGTTAATGCGGTTGCTCCAGGGTTTATTGCATCTGACATGACTGCCAAGCTGGGACAAGACATTGAGAAAAAGATTTTGGAGACAATCCCATTAGGTGAACATTGGAAAAACTTCAGTGGAAGTTTTAATTCATTGAAGAAGTTGTTAACTTATTTTTTACTTGGATTCAGGGAGATATGGCCAGCCAGAGGAAGTTGCTGGACTGGTGGAATTCTTGGCTCTTAGTCAAGCGGCCAGTTACATCACTGGGCAGGTCATTTATTTATTTCCCTATTTTTAGAAGAAATAAAAACACCCAGTTAAACTGGCTAATAATCATTTTCTTTTTACCTGTATTTCATTTTCTTCTCTTTTTTTTTTATTTGGGTGGGTGGGGGTTGTAAAACCTGTATTTCTTCACATCACTTAAGAGTTTATTTTGACTAGAATTGCTTTGTTGCAGGTATTTACCATCGATGGAGGTATGGTGATGTAAATCAGCAATCAGTTTACCAAGCAACCTGAGCTTTTGCGATTTCCAACACCTGCTGTACGGTGATAGTTTGTTTTTTGCTGAGTTTTGCTTAAGCTAGTTTTACCTTGTGACCTCTAGTATAGTCGTATGAGCTTATTGATGAAATCCAAGGTGTTTAGCAAGCTTCTTCTTAGGCTGTGTTCTGCATCTTGTAGCATTTTGGTATTGCTTATGGTCATCTTAGCAGAATAGGCATAAATTATTGTATTTTCAGCAATTCGGCCGTTTCGAGGATTGGCTTTTCCTCTTGGATGTTCTATTTGGGGAACTCGCTCATATATGCGGTGTGTTTATTATCTGGTTACACGCACAATGAATCCTTAAAAGTGAAAGGGAGATGCTTTTGCGGCCATTGGCCATTGCTGAATAACTATGCTATTTCTACAACTTATATTTGCGACCATGCACAATTGTACCTGAGATTTTATTTGGCGGTCTGACTCTAAGTTGAATCTTTCATGGCGATATGACAATTAGCTAGTTGATCATTGAATTGTTAAAATGTTTCGTTTGCGAGGTTGTTGTCTTTCTTGGTCTATAAGTTCCAATTTCTTTTCATCGGAAATTTGAGTGATTCCTTGAAGGTAAGTTTTAAGTCATCAATATGATAATATATAAAACTATATACAAACTATGCTAATACCATATAAAGTAGCTGGTGCAAATTGCAATAAATTTCGTTCGATTGTTTTTGCATTAGAGAATTAATTTCTGATGTTTTATTAGTATACATTATAATTTTGATTTAAAATTATGTTTAATGATTTAAAATTATTTCTACAAAACATAATTCTAATCAAGTTTAAAATAAAAGCCTTTCGTGTGTGGCAATTGGCAATTAGTAAAATTAATCAGCAATGTAAAATATATCAAGATACCAAGGATTTGTTTGGTGGTTACAATAGGATAGGATATAGGATATAGACTATAGAATATAGAATCAGAACACGGATAGGATAAAATAAATAACATTGAAATTCAATAAATGAATGGTCAATTTTATTAGAAAATAGTTAATTTTATCCCTAACTAAATTACACTCAACAGCCCTGTTTTAAAAGTTATTCACCTCTTAAAATTTAATTATCATTGTATCTTAATTCCATTTCAATGGTGATCAAAATTGCATTGATTACAAGTTTCACATTGTATAAAAGGAAGGTTAAGCATAGCAAGAACAATTTAACTGCTATAAACTAATTTTTCAAATTGAATTAAACTCAAACATAGTATTAGAACATTCTAATACATTGACAGATCATTCACATATGTTCATCCACATCGCATGAACTAACTTTTAAAGAGTTGGCAAATATAATTTAACCAAATTTTAAGACAAGTCATTGTAATTTTTTAATTAATATTTTGTAAACTAATGTTTTAACTAATTTAATGGCTTGTCCACTGGTCTGGTTTTGAAAGGATTAATTTTTACTTAGTTTTCGTTTAACTTACATCTTGCAGGTTAAAACTTACAAGCTATATGACACATTCTTAGGGGTGGCCCAACTCAAGCAGTTTTCCGTGCTTGGCCATTGGCTAACTTCAGTGGTTATCTTAACAAAAAAGCATCTCCAATATTCATATGCCAACAATTGAAGCGTTAATTTTGTCGGAACCCCCACCATAATCAAGCTCGACAAAGGTCCCGCCTCCTTCTCCCTTTGCTAGTCTTCCCGGATTGATAGCAATGCAATTCGTGTGGTTTATCCCTTCCCTCTCGCTATTAAGCACCTGCACAGTGGTAAATTAATTTCTAACGTTCTATCATAAAGAGTAACACTATCGATAGTCCTGAGCACCAGCTTATTTGATAGTTTGGGGGAAATGAATCGTACCTTGACAAAGTACTTGATGTCTGAAGGTAGGATAAGTACATCTGGAACCAATGAGAGTTGAAGGGTTTCTGGAGCAAGCGAAAAGTCCAACGGAACACTTTCAGACGGAGGGTAAAGTGGATAGAAGCTGATTCAAATTGAAGGGACATTAGTTGTTTCTGATAATTTCTGAACCCAAACACCAAGCCCAAAAATCACTAGATAACACTATCATTACCTTTGTTGGTTAAGAATATGGTTTGCTAGTCTACTCATGCGATCAATGGGTTTTCCATCTACTGCAGTTCGTGATATCTCCTCCCCACTGATTTGTTTGAGAATGTCCACAGTGCAGCAACCAACTTTAACCTGGAACTCAATCCTTAATGAATTATTTCTCACGAGCTCTAGTCCAAAGCCCAGACACAGCACCGACTAAACCCTATGGCTTTATTTTTTGCTTCTATCGTTTGAAAAGAAAATAAGTGGCAAACAAAACCTACAAGAACCTCTTTGAACATATTGTGTACATCAGGTGTAAGAGTAACATGGACAAGTTTAAAACTAGTAGGTAAAGGAGCTTGTGGAAATAAGTTCAAAAGAACTTATGTGAATCATAAGTTACTTTCATAAGCTCTTTCAAACACCTCTCATCAATCTATAACTAAGTTTTCATAACAAAAATGTTTCTTGTGTTACAGCCAGATTTTTATTTATAAAAATCTCAGATATATGTGGAATTCAAGAAAGTGACTAGGGTAAGTCATAATATCATAATGAGACTGGGGATGCAATACCTCGTTTGCCTCAAAGATTCCAGGATTTGGGAGACTGACTATCTGAATAATATAACAAATAATTATGTAAGCATGATTACACATTGTGCCAGTGCTGAACGATGTTGAGTACAAGCAACAGCTTTGAATTTTTCTACAAAAATACCATACCTGAGATTTGAGATCAGGTAGATTGATATCCAATGCAGGCTAAAAAATCAAATGATTGAAATCAATTTTCGGATCCATGATTAGAGTAAACTAATACACTATCGTATCTAGAACAAAAATTGTGATATCCTAATTGCTGCAATTTATCATTACCTGAGGAAAAACAAAATCATGGGTAGCATCCCGTATAGATGGTACAAGAAGAACACGTGCTGAACCCATACATTCTACATAATCTTCCAACTGTGAACAGTGAGTGCACCCCGGTGAGAGTCAGAAAAGAACAAAAAATAAAATTCCAAAAACAAATCCCATCATTGAAGTTATTACCTTCTTCAAGATTTCAAAATGAAATATTTCATCAAAACTCCTGTCTACAGTTCCTTTCTTAATGTCTGGGTGTTCAGTGTCAATAAATGGTCCCAGCTGAGACAAAACCCAGTTGACAACATCAAGTTTGCACCCTTTGCACCCTTACCTGATCTAGCACACCTTGTCTAAGGCATAATAAATTAATAATGATAAGATGCAAATTGCAGTACAGGTGGCGTTTACCAATACAAGCAACTGTGGTGGTCTTCGCTTTGCATAGGCCAACAGTTCTACAAGAGGCTCAAACAACAAATTGTCTGTTGTAGTAAAGGGGCCAGCTGCAATAATCTGTTAAGCACCAAGAGCATGTGTATAGTACAAAAAACTCAGAAATGTAGCATGTAAAGGATTATACCAAAAATATTTGAGAAAGAGCCTATGACATTTGAAACATCTCAACTTTAACTGAGTAAAGAAATGGGTACAAGTGTACAAGATTGCATGTGATGCATGAATGCCTTACTGCCATTCCTTAGCTAGCTAAGATGTTAGACATTTTGGTCATTGTTACAATGATTCTTCACTAAAACTGTAAAAGCAAAATGGCTAAATGATCTGAGAATTCATCAAAATGAAATCTGGTGCATTGTGCATACCATTGATAACTCTCTAGGTTTACAAAGCAGATCAATTGACTGATTCTCCTTATCAATAGCTTGTTTCTTTGCAGGATTCAAAGCCTCATCAGCAATAGAGGTAGGTATAGAATCCACCAATTTAGAAGCAACAAAGCAGTGTCCACTAGGATTATGCCCTCCAATACCAACTACCTATCAAGATGAAATCTTCTTTTAATAATTTGTAAATCTGATAACTTTAGCACATTGGGAATGTTGACCCACCATTTGCATTACTTACCTGGCCAGGAAAAACTGAATAGTGGCTTAAATGTTGTAAGTCTAGGCGAACACATTCCCCTCCAGAATGCTCCATACTGTCAAGTTATTAGAAAAAAAAATATGTATGATAGATAAACTTGAAGAGATAAAATTTAGCAAATATATGATATATAACATCACACTCAAATATAGTCAAGGCCTCAATTCAACAGGTCAATCACCACATGAATGCCCTAAAATAAAATAATGGATCATAAAATATTAAGAATCATATCATGATTCTTTTCTTGTTGACACAAGCTCAGGTCAAGTTGAATAGACTGACTTCATTTCCCAAGACTATTTGTTCTATTGTCTCTAGCAAATCCAATACACAGGCACACATATATTAATCTATGAGAAAACAGATCAGACTCATCTTTTTTTTATGTGCAATGAAAGCAATGAAATCCGAACCTCCCACCTCATGTAAACTATTCCAACCCCTCACTACTAGACCAATCCTAGTGGCTTAGACTCATGATTACTAATGATACATGGAGTTCCAGTGACTAATTACCTGCTCTGCAGCATGACAGCCTTCTCGTTTATACGGCCTTCTCCATCACAACAAACCATGCCAACAGCAAAAATGCTTTTCTGATAAAGTATATTACTTTAAATTATTAGACAATTTACATCTATGCAAAGATTATTTAATGCAGTCACAGACCAGATTTAATGACCAAGTTAAAAACAAAACAGTATGACATTTTTGGGCCAATAATTAAATTTTAGAGCTACAGAATGATTGCATACACATATGACAAAAATATCATTTTACCTTCAAATTTCTGTCTATGCATGAGAGAGATGTGCATTAAACTTACCTGTGAAGCAGTTGTGGGGTCTGTTGGTTCTTCATAGAGCCCAGATGCTACAAATGCCCGTGTATGTTTCCTAATTCGGTTTTCTATTGCATTAAGCTAAATAAAAATAATTAGATTTCGACAAAAACAAGAAAGGCTAACAATTAAATAGCCACACTAGACATACCCTAGCCTCAACCGTATCATACATGAATCTGCAGCCTGGTTTGGGTTCTGATCCATGAATGACCAATGAACACCTTTTCCGGGGTAGAACTTTTCTAACAATATCGTCCTCATCATTAGGTTCTTGTTTTCCATTCTCTACATCAGGGATAGTGTTGATGCTAAATTTCACCGCATGCCTATCTGTTCGCTTTGAAAAGGGTGTTACCAGTTTAGATTTCGATGGTTTTCCAGATGATAAAACATTCTCATACATTAAAGATATTGTATCACGTGCAGGAGAAAAAAGATCTTGATGACGATCTGTTGGAGTTCCAGGAGTACTGTCTTTCATATCATCATTGTTATTTAAGATCCTGTATAAAAGGATTTTCATTATAATAAAGTGTGGTTTAATAGCAATAACACCTGAACTAACATCAAACAGTCATGTATGCCTTATTAACCATACAGGATACAGACCTAAACAAGCACCATGAGAAACAACATACTTGGTAGTATACACTAATATAACATGTTCTTTTATATCAAAGAAAACGGACAAACATAATTCCAAGGAATAGATGAAGGCAAGGGGGTTGAGAACAAATAGAGGTTGGTAAATATGGAACGGCAAAATCATTTTTTTCCACATTGAAATAATATGTGATCTACAAGGAGGCATATATGAACAACATTTATGCTTTGTTTGGGAATAAGTTGGGAGGCACCAAAAACACATTCAAAGAGCATCGATGTGAATTTGGAAAAAAACAAATTGCAATTGGTTGTTTTCAACCAAATGTGATTATGCCTATAAAAGCTACATGATAAATGTAGAAGAATATAGCTTTTGAGTTCGGTTGAAAATTTTACACTAAACTTTACCACAAATTTGATTTTGAGATAAAAGTATCCAAACATAGTTCACTTCACTTTATATTCAATTTTAACCAAATCAAAGCCACTCAAAATCAAGTTTTCAAATGCTCATTCAAACACAACATTAATGGAATTAAATAATTATTTCCCTTATTTCTGAGCACCTTTTTTTATTATATGCAGAAAGTCTTGTTCATATGGCTGGGAATTTCCTGTTTGGCAAATGGATAATTTTCCCTTGATTTCATTGCTAAGGCTGCCCAAGAGATGCAATCAAGCTCTAAGCATAAAAGAACCATGGACATATATGAACAAACCAAGTAGGATATGCTTACATTTCTACATCTCCGATAGAGTAAATATGCAAACCAGCTTCCTCCTTTTCTTTTATGACATACTCTTTCTTCTGATTTTGCAGATGCAGTAGAAAGCCATCAATTTCAGCATTATGGACCATTGGTTCGTTCAGCTGTCTGTCAAAAACCAACATCCAAATTCGAACTATAAATTATCTAGCAAACCAAAACACCTATCCCCAAACTGAATTATTAAATCAACACTTGCCTTTACAAAATAAATGTATAAATAATAAAGAAATTTAAATTGTATGTGTGTGGGAGTTAGGGCATGACATCACACGACAAGGTTCATATTTAAGGTCTCTTTAAAACCCTTATTTCATTTTTAATAAGTGACGCGGATCACATAGTACATTCTTCTAAACTAAAGAATTCACAAACAACAAGGCAACAATACTTAGCTATATTAAATGTAAACAGTGGCAGAAGACACAAACCTATTCAGGTAATAAACCTCCCAGCTCGAGACAAGATCTGAAGGGCTGAGACTGTAGTTGATGCAAAAAGTGAGACCTGCACATTCTCAAACGATTAAAAGTTAAACTATTTTGCCACAATCGAGGAAAAAGGAAGAACCGCTTACATTTGTTCAGTATTTCTTCTTCGTCTTCGAGGTCGAACCCGCTTCTTTTGAATTCTGACTTGATTTCCTCTTCCATGGCTCTCTCTATCTCTCTCTCTAGGGTTTATCTGATTTGAAGTGCCAAGATAAAATGGCGGGAATTTTGCTGGTTCGGTATATAAAGAGGACTTGTCTATTGTGTTTCCATTTATGCCCCTTTTCTGTACCATATTAACAGACGCGCCATTGAATTGAATGAAAGTTGTGACTATCGTCGGGTTGGGTGGGTCATGTTTTTGGGGGTAAATTGTTTTTTTTAATAAGCATGTTTTGGGGGCTGACTTGAATAATTTTAAATCTTTTAATCTTTCGTGTGGGAAAGCTTTTTTATTCCAAAATGTATAACATAACACGAATATTCTACGAAATCAGTTACTATTTGCATAAATTAAGAAAACTTGTTTCATTTATTCACATGATGTGTATGATCATGAGTGAAATCTGTATGTCAATTTCAAAATTGTCAGATTCGTAACTTAACCATTCTTACTAAAGAGTATTTCTGTTTATAAAATAGTAGAATAATTATTAAAAACGTATATAAAATAATATAATAAAGCTCAATTACATAAATTGATTAAAAATAATTGGATCCATTTCGGTTAATTTAATCTGAGCTTGTAATCTGAATTAAATTAGCCAGTCCATAAGCTGTCATTCAGTAATGAATCCAGATCCTAAATTAGCGAGGATGATTTAATTTAAATATTATTACTATTATTATAGTTATATAAATAATAAATTTATATTAACTTTTAAAATATGCATTTTATTTATACTGTGGAAAAATATAAAAAATAAAAATAAATAAATTATTATATACAATAAATTTGAATTTTTCATAAAAAAAATTAAATATATTTTTAGTATTTTTAAAATATTTTAAAATTAATTTGTATCCTTTATTTTGTAAATCTTCGATTTTAATTTCTGTAATACTAAAAATGTTAATAATAGTCTTTGACGTTAATCTCTGTTATGTTAAGTGATAATTAATCAAATAATTATTTCTATTAATTTTGGTAGTCTTTTACATTTAATTTGACGTGTCAGATTCAATTAAAATAAATTTATATTTTTTAAATTATCGTGTTTCATAAATTTTTGAATCTCGTGTAACCTTCTATATTTTATCATCATTGAATAAGAACCACATGCATGATTAATAGAGTTGTGGATTTATCAATCTCATTCATGATCAACAGGCAAGCAATCCCCGTATGATGTAAATGGCACACTATTAGAATAATCATGGTTATGAGTTTTACAGTTCAATGGAGAAATTTCATTGTGTCAACAAGACAAGAAAAGATGGAAGTTGTTTTTATCCACTGGTGATGGACTTTTGAATGTTTGTTTTATTTTTCCTCTTTAATGTGCCTATAAAAGGAAACTATTACATAGTAAATTCACAGATACTATGAAAGAAATTCAAGTGTCTTATCTTATTTTGCAACAATCAATGGTTCTCTAGCAATCAATGATCATTGCTTTCTTTCTATGTTATATATATTAGTTTAAATCAATTAAAAAAATTCTATTCTTTTCTTCTTTTCTCTTTTCTCATAATATTTTTGCTTGAGATTTAACTTATAACTAGTTTTTAATAAATTGATGCTACTTATCCTAAATATTTTTATGTATGGTAAAAAGGGCTCATCTTAGAGGTTGTTTGGATCATCCTTTGTTCAATAGAACACATGAGCCATAGTTTATGGTCTAAATTATCTTATACACAAATTACAAAGCATATGAAATAAAAGAAATTTTTTAATTTTAAAAAAAAGTCTTAATAGATTAATAATTGTTATTTGGAACATATATATATAGCCATATATGGCACCTAACAACTATACATGTTTGTGGATGACTCAATTTAATTAATTATAACTAGACCCTACCTACTCTACATAACAATTTAGTTGTACTATATTCAATGGTAAGACAAGGTCACAATTTTAGGTGGATGTATGCATCAATTACAAATAATAATTAATTTGTAGTGTTAATGTTATTAAACCAGATGGATAGTATAATAAGACCTATAAATTAATTATTATATCAAACAATCTAACCAAAACGATTAAAGAGAAGTAGCGCGTTCAAAATATATTTTAAATGATCATTTATGAAACATAAGCAACACACTCGATAAAACCAAAAAAAAAATATATGATAAGTTACTAATCCCTTTATATGAATCCTTTTTTAACATTTATAACTACACATATTTATAGGAGATTGTCAATTTGGTGCACATGCTTTCTTATGTTAAAAATTGGGATTGAGTCCTTGAGCCCTATAGTGGGACTAAAGAAGCCAACCTTGGTTTTTTGCTAACCTTTCTTAGAGGCAAATAGTTCATTGCATTTAGCAAGTGAAATTTTAGCCCGTAATTTATAATTGAGGCATACTAATTAAATGTATAAATCACAGGTAATGATCTTAGTTTTCTTGTTTTCTTTCATGGGCTCATTAAAATAAATGCGCCAACGTCACACATGAAAAAAGAATTTTTGAAAAATGATAATGCTTATCCTACCAAAAGTCTAATAATCATACCATATATTTGGGCCTATCAACTTAATTACATGCTACAATCAAATATATACATCAAAGAAAAAATAGTAGACTTTTCTAAAAAATTTAAAATTTGTTAAACAAAAGTTATGGAGTTAAGATCCTATATATTAACTAAAGCAATCATTTGATCCACTCACAATAAACATGTAATGAATTACTAAACAAATAGAGGATTAATATGATAACATTTTGAATTGTTATTACTTTTCAAAGGTTACAGCAAAATTACTACAATTGCTACAAAAAATAAACCTTTCATATATAGGATTCCTATTGAAAGAAACAAACAAATACTAACATAAGAGTCAAAATCTAGAATATGGTCCACATATTGACAAAACAAGGAATCAAACAGTGTCCAAAAATACAAAAGGTGTCCTAACTAAGCACAAAACCTAGAAAAAACACCATGTGCAGTTAACCTGCTTAACAAAGCACCATGTGCATTTATCCATTATTCATCAATGTAATTCTCCTTCCGTTGTACCACCATGAAAACCCAATTCTGCAAGTTTAGTTTCTGTATTTAGTCCAACACTAACAACAACTTTAACTGTAGCTCTTGCTTCAACGCGATCAGTTATTGTTTTCTTGGAATTTTTTTTCTTATTGTCCTTTTATTCGTGTGATGACTTGATTTTGCACCATTGCTTCATTGCTCCTAACTGTATTCAACTGTGATATTTTTCCTCTGAAACAAGTATGAAAATTCTTTTATTATTTTATAATTCTATCATGTACTATTATTCAAGATTTGGTATTAATGGATACCTTAAAAAAATTTTGTTGTGTTGGTTTTGATTGATGTGTGATAATGTTGAAGTAGTACCAACTATATTTTCATCATGCTGCTGTAAAGATCCAATATTAACCAATTCCTACACGACATTCAAAATAAACTATTATTGTATATTGCTTACAAAAATTAACAATGAAATGCTACTTTTGGATATGTAACATACTAACCTTGAGTCTTTTAGAAGCCTGATTTTGTGAGTTGTCTTGCACATTTTAATTTGTGTTGTTAGTTTGTGCACGATTGATTACTTGACTCTTTTCTCCTTCAATTGTTGTTGAAGTTTGAGATGGTATTGCAAGGATTTTGCACCTCCTACTATTATGTCCATATTTGTGGCACCAACTTCACTTATTGTGTGAGTGTGATTTCTTTAGCTTAGTAGGTTTGGGATCTTCATTTGGTTCCCCCTTTCAAAGTTTTGTTGGCCTTCCAGGTTTAGGTTTATACATTAGAGGCAAGATATCTTCATATTGGGTTTTGGGCCACATGTTTTTTCCATTTATGGAAGTAATTTTTTGTCCATAACATAATTCATAGGTTCCCTCTTATAGTACTTGTGCACTTAAAGTTTTGGATCCTCCCCTTTATACGTAATTGCAGCAACTACATGCCTACAGGGAATCCCTACTAACTCCCAGAAATTACAAGTACATGAATTAGAGCTAAGATTTACAATAAATTTATCCCTATGAATAATATGAGAGACCTCAAACCTTAATTCCCCAACCCATGTAGCTAACCAATTGCCACTCATTTCTACGTTTCTATCCAGCCTTCTCCTTGGTTTAGGCATCATATCACTCTGATATTTTGACAATTTTTCCTTCAATACAATAAACCTACCCATTAAATAGGTTCTAATCCATTCAAGTATGGAAATAATTAGTTTGTCTTTAGCTAGCAAAATGGTACTATTAAAGGATTCAAAAATATTATTCATCAAGACATCACACCTAGGGTGATAACTAAATGTATGTTTGCACCAAGAACTAGTAGATTCAAAAATATTATTCATCAAGACATCACACCTAGGGTATTTACTAAATGTATGTTTGCACCAAGAACTAGTAGGTATAGCACTCAACCAATCATATGCCTTACTATTAATTTCTTTGATATGATTCATCTTGTCTTCCCATTATTCAATGTATGTACATTTTGTTGCCCCTATCATCAAGCCTCTAATCATTATCCCTCCTCCAAACTTATTTTTTAAGTTTTTGTACAAGTGCCTTAAACAAAATCGATGTTCAACCCCTTGTAGAATTTCCTTAAATATTCAAATTAATCCCTAGAAAAAAATAATAAAGACCACCATAAAGACAATATTGATCTTGTGAGTGAAATTATAAAATTGACTGAAATGATAAGTTTCATGTTGGAAATCAGATTAAAAAATTCACCTTTTGTTGGTTTGAAATAAAAACCCATTTATAAGTGTTGATGTCACCAATGTCTTCTAATAGAGGAATCAAAAACCACTTCCAACTATCTTTTGTTTCGGTCTCCACAACTACAAATGCTAATGGTATATATTGATCATCAGGATCCCTTCCCACTGTAATTAACAATTTTCCTCCATACCTAGTTTTCAAATGACATCCATCAACACCAATAAATGGCCTACAACTAGCAAGGAAAGCCTTCTTGCAACCATCTAAACACATGTAAAAACTAGCAAATCTTGGTTGCAAATTCTTACCTAGTCTATCTAATTGTATCTTGCAAGTATTACCATTGCTTACCCTTCGAAGCTTAGCACTATAAGACCATAGAAATGTATATTGTTTGGTAGCATCCCCCTCAACCATCTCTCTAGCAAATTGCCTTGGTTTGAATGCACTCCATCCTATGATTCCAGCACTATAATTCTTCCTACATCTTCCATAATTTTTGTTAAAGTTAATTTGGATGCTGCCCTAAACTTGTCTACTATAACTTTGGCTACCCATTTAGAATTTGCATCATGTTCTCAAAGATCCTCCCATATGTATGCTTACCAAACAAAGTATTAATCCTAAAAGTTCTACCTCCAACCTTACTACAAAGAGCCTTAAATTCACAAGATTTACTACATATCACCCTCACTAACAACATTATTTTTTTTTTTTACAAACTTTACCTGTTTTCCATTTGATACAGAATGTTCTTGAATGGCCTCTTTAAAATCCTTTAGGGATTTATATTTCATCCCCAATTTGAATTTAAAGGTCTTATACATATGCTCTTTTCTAAATATTGGATATTTTGGTTTGTTATTTTCTGTGTCACTATTATCTCCAACACTATCTAGCTCCTCACTATTGTACTCTTAATCAATATGATGCATAGAGGTAACATGTTCGAGGATAAATGTTTCTCTAACTCTGTGAGCATCAATACTATTACCTTCTGCATCAACATCCTTGCTATTGTTTACTCCTTGATCATTAACAATATTATCCTTTTCGACAAAGCCTTTATATACTACTAGATGTATTTTTTTTTTCACATTCTTCCTTGGATTTTGTTTCTTCAAGTGTGGTGGCCCATGAGTCTTATGTTCACACATTTTCTTTATCTTCATATTTTGAATCTTCTCATTAAGAGTAGTCTTTACCTCTCCAATTTCATTCAAATTGAAACCATCATCAACTCCAGTATCCCTTTCTTCTTTGATATCTTCAAAATGCACATCGTTTATAGAATCATTTATGGCATCAAACTCTTCCTCGTTATTGCAAAAATTTCCTTAGCCATACATCATTGTCTCTAATTCTTTATTGCAAAAATTTCCAATCATTGCATTATCATTATTTGGAACACTCACTCCTATATTTATTTATTTGTTTAAGACATCTCTAAACATTGTCCCATCCATCTCCATCTTTGACATACTTTTCTCCATCGCTGGCTCTGCAATGCTAATTACATGCTCTACATATATCTCCATCTCACAATTTTGTTCCTCTGCATAAGCTATCAACTCTACAACATCCTTATTTGAGCTCAACTCTTTCAACCACTTATCAATCCTTTTCCTTTTCGATTTCCACCATATCTTAACTATGTCCTTGTACCCTAAGTCTTTCATTAGAGCCAGTGCTTCAAAGTATGACCATTTTCCAGCATCTAAATCATGACACACATACACTTCACCACCCTTGTACTGTAATGATGGTTCTTTTACAAATTTCCCCATATGGTAAAAACCAATTGAAAACCCCATACCTAAACAATTATTAAAACCAAAGCATGTAAATAAAGATGAGCAGTAAAAATAGGTTTCCAATTGTAAAGAACGTAAAAGAAAAAAAACATAGTTTCCATGGAATACAAGTCTTTTTTTCCTCCTTATTTACCTTATCATTATAGATTAGTCAAAAAGGTTACAAAAAGGGTTAAAATTAATAAACTCTTACCCATAACACCGCTAACCTTAATCTACGTGTTTCAGTTGCACACAAGGTAATATGATCCAAACGGTGACAAAACAGGACATGAATGTCGTCAACAGAATCAGAGGGAAGAAGATAAAATGTTACTTAGGTTTTTCAACCAAGATAGTAATAACTAAAGCACAAATAGAAATAAGAATGGACTAATTATTTGATCAATAATCACTTAAGATAATAGAGATTTAATGTCGAGAATTATTATCAACATATTTTAAAAATACAAGGACTAAAACCAAAACTTTAAAAAGTAAAGGAAAAAAAACCAAATTGAGAATAAGTTTGAGGAACTAAAAATATATTTAACCTAATAAAAAAGGATAAATTTAAATATAATTGTTGCAACGAGTAGATTGCGACGGGACAACATAAAAAATTACAAAACATAGAGGCCACTACAAAAATATATTAAAGAAAATTTAAGAAAAATTTTAAAAGAAAAATAAAAAATTGATCTTTGAAACCAAGTTGAGTTTGAGAGTTGATTACACGTAGAAAAGGTGCTAGTACCCTACAAAGCCCATTATAAAAATGGTTACTGATTTATTTTATTTTGTATAAATTATTAAAATATGTTTTGATTTTTTTCATGAAATAAATGAAAAGGAGTTCAAAATTTTTATTTGGTTCAAATTATTGGAAGTTATTTAGGAAAAGTTTGAAAATCCCTTTTTTAATTTTTCCTTTTTAATCTTGGTAAGAAAATATGTCTTTTTGAACAGAAAGAAAATTTATTTCTCATAGGGTTTAAGTTAGTAAATGGTTACTCAATAAATCCATGTCAACCAAATGGTGTCAAAGGTAGATCAACCATTCAATTAACACCATCGTGTATTTAAAAATAATTTTAACACACCAATAATTTTTGGGATTGTGAAAAGGAAAATTTTAATTTCATACTAGGCGTATAAGAATTATTATATTTTTATTTTTGGGAATATAATATATTTTTATATCAATTTAAAAATATATAAATTCATTATCGTACAACATTCAAGGTAGCAAATAGCTATTCAATAAATCCATATGATTTAAGTAACATTAAGGATGGATCAACCACTCCATTAATCTTGCTTATCGTGTGGGTCCAAAATGGTTTTAGATATTTATATAAGTAAATCAAAATTATTAAAAAATAAGGAAAAAAAATTCAAATGGATAGTTTATTTTTTTGTTATATTATTAAAAGAGAAGAGGAAAAAAATACAAAGTTATGAATCAAGAACTTTAATCAAACAAAAAATAAAATTAGTAGATGAATAAAGAAATATTGCTAGTATTTCCCTTAACACAGACATTAATGCATACAAGAAAATAATGGATAAAAGGATTATCAAGAATGTGTACTATCATTAATTTAAACTGATTGGGATATTAGGGACTAATTAGTTTGGGAGAGTTGTTAGGGAAAAAATTTTACAAATCAAGCATTGAGAACTGAAAACGCATGAGGCATCATATTATAAAAAAAGAAGAAGAAGAAAGGAACAAAAAGGTTATCCGGTTTAGAATGATGGATTTGATTCCTTCTACTTTTACGTATCCATCTTCTCTTTTTCATCCACCTTCTCCACTAACCAAAATTACTCTTCCACTATCTCATTAACCAAAACTACTCTCCTACTAACCAAAACTATTCTTCCATTAACTATCTCCAACAACCTCCCTATCTTCAACATCACCTATTATCTTCTAATTTTTCAAATTTAAATTATTTTATTTATATTTTACTTTACTTGATTTTATTTCATTAAAAATATATTTTTAATTTTCAAATTTTATAAATTTTACTAACTTTTGATTATTTTTATATTTATATTTATCATTATTATTTATTTTTTTTATTTTCAATATTTGGACAAAACTAGTTATTCATAGTTACCCCTCTTTACAAGTTTCTTATCAAATAATAAGAATATAGAAGTTTTTCATATTATTATTATAAAAAATTTGAAAAAAAGTGAATTAATTTTGTCCACACATTATGTAACAAAATAAAAAAAAACTAGTTCCTGTGAGTCAATTATTGACAAAAAAAAATATCTGTGCAAGTTATAGACGTTGGAAAAAAGAGGTTTGCTTCATGAACGCAAAGTTTTGACGATCTTAAGACTTAGATGATATGTGGAATTGAGAATGCAGAGGATGCACAAACTGTTTAGATGTGGAGGGTTCGTGAACCCTTGAGATTCAGAGGTTTGTGGACTCTTTCGATGCAGAGGGTATATGGTCCCTTTAGGTGTAAAGGATACATGGACCCTCTAGATGAAGAGGGTACGTAGACCCTTGAGATGCGGAGGGTGCATCAATCCTTTAGATGTGGAGGGTGTATGAACTCTTGAGATATAGATGATACGTAGATCCGTCGAATGCAGAGGGTAAATGGACTATTTAGATGCAGAAGGTATATGTACCCTTTAGATGCGGAAGGTATGTAGACCCTTTAAATGCACAAGGTACGTGGACCTTTGAGATGAAGAAGGTGCGTGGAACCTTGTGATGCAGAGGGTACATGGACCCTTGAGATGCAGAGGTAGCATGGACCATTTAGATGCAGAGGGAGCGTGGACCTTTTAGAAGCGGAGGGTACATGGACCTTTTAGATGTAAACGGTGCATGAACCCTTAAGATGCAAAGGGTACGTACACGTTTTAAGTATGAAAGGTATGTGGACCCTTTAAATGCAGAGGGTGCGTAAACCCTTGGGATATAAAAAGGTACATGGACCCTTCAAATACAAAGGGTGTATAAACCCTTGAGATGTAGAAGGTGTGTGGACTTTTGAGATGCAAAAGATGAATGAACCCTTTAGATGCGGTGGTTTAAGTTTTTAAACCCAAGGAAACCATGACATAGGCTTGAGATTATCTATAATAAATAGGATGAATGATGATGCAAGAATGTATGATACTATATGCTTTGATGATATAATTCTATAATTATCCATGATAGTGCATATACCTTTTAAAATCATAAACTATTATGATTTTATTAAATGAATTTTATGATGCTATGACTAGTCAAACTCAGTGTTTTCCCTTTCTTTTATGGGAATGAATTAGGATTACTGTTCCTCGCGACCTCGTTTGGGCAAGATTCAGGAATGAGTGAGACTTCCTGATTTAATCTGACCCTATTTGTTTTGCTGGCATTCGAGTGTCTGCTAGTTTGGTCATTGTGTGAGTATGAGTTACCTTTGTCTGCCATGAAGATTTAGCAAGTTAGAGAAACATGTTCTCACTTTCCACCATGTGACTTTTATTGAGTCCTCATAAATCCTATTATAACATTTAGCACACATAATTGTAATGCTCTTATTTCAATACCAACACATATTTCCTTCTAGTATATGATTGTTAAATATTGTGCGGTTAGGTGATGAAAAAGGTAACATGGTTTTATTCAACAAAATGTTGTTAAAGACAATAATATTGGGAAAGGGAGGAATGATATATACATTGAGTAAATGTTTTTTTAAAAAAAGAAAAATATATACAAAGGGGTGTCATGAGTAGTAGAACTTTACTCAAGGCCGTTTTTCCAATGAGTAATGCTAGTATCACATTTCAGTATCCTCAGTAACCCATTAATAAGTTTCAGAAAAAAAATAAAATTTCCATAGTTCTCTATTTAACACAACATTTTCTCCAATTCGTAACTGTTAACCTATAACTTACTTCGAATTTCAAATTCAGATATTCAATTGCCCCCAGTTTATGATTTAATGAAACTTTGCCCCAGTTTATAACTGTTAACCTGTCACTTGTAAAATCTAACGCATTCTTTGTGCTCGTTCTTCAATTGCCCCAATTTAATATTTTTTTCCTCATCTTCTAGATCGCCTATCCAGGTTTTCAGTCTAGGAATCATTTTAATTAACCCTAATGCTTGCCTAGATTGCTCTTTGTGAGTTTTCAATCTAGTTGGTCGCTCTAACTTTTGCTTAAATTGCCTTACAAGTTTTCAATCTAGCAAACATTTTTTCATTTTTTTTAATTTTCAATTGCTCTAACTTTTTCCTAAATTGCCTTTAAGTTTTTCGATCTAGCAAGCTCTCTCATTTTTTTAAGCATAATATTTTGTTACTGCATTTGAGTGCATAGGATATAGGTAATCTATGTCATCCATTTTTATAAGGATCAAGGCCCCTCCTAAGAAAGCTTTCTTGACTACATACGATCTTTTATAATTTGGAGCCCATTTGTCCACACGATCTTTCTAAATTGGCAAAATCTTCTTAAGTATTTAATCTCCTTCTTGAAACTCTTGATGATGCACTTGTTTTTTCAAATTCTTTCTTTAGTCTTCTCTAATATTGGCCATGAAAAATTGCATTCAATCTTTTTGCTTCAATGAGGTTTAACTAGTCAAAATGGGTTTGGACCCATTCTGTTTCATTTAACTTTGTTTCCATTAACATTCTCAAGGAAGGTATTTCAACCTTAATAGGGAGGACTACCTTCATTCCATATACTAAGGAAAATGGAGTCTTCCCAGTAGAGGTATGAATAGACGTATGATATCCATGTAAAGAAAATGGAAGCATTCCATTCTAGTCTTTATAAGTCACCACCATCTTTTGAATAATTTTAATATTCTTATTGGCTGCTTCAACTGTCCCATTCATCTTTGGTCGATATAAGAAAGAATTATGATGTTGAATCTTGAATTCTTCACATAACTCAATCATCATCTTGCTCAAATTGGTTGCATTTTCCGTGATAAGTTGATTTGGCAGACGATAACAGCAAATTAACTTCTTTTTTATAACTCAATCATCATTTTGGGTCACATGTGCATATGAAGTTGCTTTAATCCATTTAGTGAAGTAATCAATTGCAACCAAAATAAAGCAATGTCCATTTGATGCCTTAGGTTCAATAGGACCTATGATATCCATTCCCCAAATTGAAAATGGTCAAGGCGGCGATAGAACATTTAATGATGTTGGTGGAGCGTTAATATTATTATCATATATCTAGAATTTATGACATTTCTTCACATGATTAAAGTAGTTAGGCTCCATAGTCAACTAGTAATAATCGGCCCTTAAGATCTTTATTGTCATTGCATGCCTATTCGCATGAGTCCTAAAAGATCCTTTATGCACTTCCTTGATGATTTTTCAGGCTTGATTAGCATCAATGTATGTAAGGAGTTATCTTTTTCTTTGTACAACACATCTTCATTTAGAAATAAATTCATTTCCAATCTTCTTAGAGTTGTCTTTTCATTTTTTGAAGCACCTAACAAATACTCTCTTGATAAAATTTTTAATATTATGGTACCGAGATTTTCCATTTGGTTTTGGTTTTATTTTGATAGAATGGCAATAAGCCAGATGATCATAACATTGGATCTTTATAGGTGGCATGTCTTCTTTCTAACTTAGTGTGAACATGAATGACAAAGTGGTCAATGCATCTGCCAATGAATTTTCCTCTCCAGGATGATCACCACCTTAATATAGGACTGGTAACGAATTAACTTTGCATCTCGAGTCTCCTATTCTTGTCATAAATAATGAATGAGCAAATACAAATCACCATATATGTCAAGGATTTTGACCTTTGATTCTATAGCCGCTTCAATCCCTAGTACACATGCTTCATATTCTGTCATATTGTTTGTGCAATCAAAGCATAATTAGGTCGTGACTGAAACATATTGCTTTTTTGGGTAAATTAGTATAGCTTCAATCTCATGCCCCACAATACATTGGAAACGACATCAAATAACATTGTCCATTTTTATTCCACTAATGGTTTCTCCTCACTCAATGATGTCATTATTTATGTCTTCATCAGGAAACTTACATTATATTCACTGATAATCTTCCACGGGTTGATGTGCCTAGTAATCTATAAAAACACTTCCTTTGATTACCTTTTGGGTGACATATACAATATCATACTTTGATAAGAGAACTTGCCAACTGGAAATCCTTCTTATTAGACCAGGTTTTTTTAAAAATATACTTGATTGGATCCATTTTAGACACTTGTCGTAACCGTAATACAATGAGATGACGAACTCACCAAAAATTTAAGAAAGAATTTATTTGATTAATGTGGAGCCACCACCAAATTTTATAAGGGAAAAGATTTGGAAAAACCTAACTTGAGGAAGAGATTCGAAGTTCGGGAGTCAGTTACGAATAGGGAAGGTGTTAGGCACCCTACTCGCCCGTTTTGAAGAACGGTACCCTTAAACTGAGCATGTGATTTATTTGAAAACTATTTGATCCCTTTAATTAGAATAGAAAATAAATAAGTTGAGGGGAAGATAGCCTAACACGACTTGATCCTGCTCCTACGTATTCCCTGGTGCAATGGAAAATTCAAGGCTTACATAGTTCTGGTAAAGAGACTTGATCTCTTGGAAAATTGAAGGATGATTTTAGGTAATAATTGACATTTTTGGACGAAGTTAGTGAAAACAATGATTTTCTAAAATCACATGCTTGCAGTATTTGGAATCCGCATGAATTAAAATGCGATACAGTAGAAAACGCTGCTTGTCCGCATTAGAATTCGTTGCATGAATTTTAGAAAATTTGAAAGCAGGAATTTTGGATAGAGTTGGTAAGAACGACGATTTTCTTAAATCACATGCTTGGAAAATCCAAATCATCGTAAGCCATATTTGGAATTCGCATGAATTAAAATACGGTACAGTGGAGAACGCTACTTGTCCGCATTAGAATTCGTTGCACGAATTTTGGAAAATTTGAAAACAGACATTTTGGATAGAGTTAGTAAAAATAGTGATTTTCTGAAATCGCATGCTTGCAGAATCCAAATTGTCGTAAGCCGTATTTGGAATCCGCACGAATTAAAATATGGTACAGTAGAGAATGCTACTTGTCCGTATTAAAATTCGTTGCATGGATTTTAAAAAATTTGAAAACAGACATTTTGGACAGAGTTAGTAAAAACAGTGATTTTTTGAAATCATGTGCTTGCAGAATCCAAATCGTCGTAAGCCCTAGTTGGAATCTGCACAGATTAATATATGGTACAGTAGAGAATGCTACTTGCCCGCATTAGAATCTGTTGTACGATATTTAGAAAATTAACGAACAGACGTTTTTGAAACAAATGTTTTTTAACGGAATTAATAAACAATGATTTTGAAAACAAATTGAATATGAATTAAGAAAATCACTAAGGAAAAGGACTTGAATACGAATTAAGAAAGGAATTGGGCTTGAGCCAAATTTAGAAAATGAAATTGATTTTAAAAAGGAATTGGGCTTGATCCAAATTAGGAGAATCTATTTGATTAAGAGAATGGATTTGATTACAAATTAAAAAGAATTGAGCTTGACCCATATTAGGAAAAATGAATTTGATACAAATTGATTTGATTACAAATTAAAAGAATTGGGCTTTACCCAAATTAGAAATAAAATGAATTTGATTAAAAAAATTGATTTGATTACAAATTAAAAAGAATTGGACTTGATATGAATTAGAAAAAAATGAATTTGATACAAATGGATTTGATTACAAATTTTAAAAATTGGGCTTGACCCAAATTAGAAAAAAAAATTAATTTGATTTAAAAAAATTGATTTGATTACAAATTAAAAAGAATTAGGCTTGATCCGAATTAGGAAAAATGAATTTGATACAAATTGATTTGATTACAAATTAAAAAGAATTGGGCTTGTTCCAAATTAAAAAAAAATGATTTGATTACAAATTAAAAAGGATTGGGCTTGACCCAAATTAGAAAAAATGAATTTGAAAAAAAAATTGATTTGATTACAAATTAAAAAGAATTGGGCTTGACTTTATTTTAAAAGAATTGGGCTTGATTTCATTTTAAAAAGAATTGGGCTTGATTTAAAAAAAATGAACTTGAGGAGTCGGAAACTAATCATGTACTTGATTTTTAAAAAACAAAAAATTGGGTTTGACCCAAAAAGAAATGAAATTTTTGGCTATGGAAGATTTAATAGCCATGTTATCAAAAGAGTTCGAATAGGGGTTCGAACTCACGTCTTAGGATTTATGGACAGCATCCTTGACCACTGAACCAAGCTTTTGGTTTGGTCATTATCTATTGGAATGTAATTAAATAGGGGATTTATGATTGATGGAAGATTTAACAGCCATTTTATTAAAAGAATTCCAACGGAGTTTCGAACCCGCATCTTGGGATTTATGAACAACACCCTTGACCACTGAACCAAGCTTTTGGTTTGGTCATTATCTACTGCGGATTAATTAAATAAAAGGTTTAATTGCCCTTTACATAAAAATAGGTCCCAGGGGGTTCGAACCTATATCGTCAACATCTTTCTTTTTGGAGCGTGCCAACCACTAAACTACATCCTCCTTCAATTATGATTAATGTCACCAACTTTTAAAGCGTGCTTAATGATTAATAATATATTTGGAAGGAAAATGGGTTTTGCAGGGCTCCAACCCGAGTCCTTGAGCTCTTTGGAGCATGACAACCACCAGGCCATCCTTTGATCTATTGTTATTGCTCGCTAATTATTATTCATATCATGTCACACATTCAATTTTCTGTTCCTATGCTGCCTATTCTTCTCTATTGTTCTTTTGTCACTTAAACTTTTAGACTCAGGTCGAACACCATTTTGGAGTGCAAATAATATAAGGATTTTATCAATCACTTTACGTTTTTCTGAACTTGCTCTTTAAGTAATATTTCCATGCATCAACTTTCTTAATTTTTCAATTTTGAAGTTATGACTGAGCGAAGGATCATATGAACTAAGGCCACGTCTAACTACCATTTTTGGCTTATTCTACTGCATTACCATACTATCATTCCTGTTACCAGTACATAAAAGATCTTTAATGTTGATGATTTTTACCTGGAAATTTTGTTGATCGACCTCTTCTTTAAGCCTCCGTGAGTTGCATTTTAGAGAGAAGGTGAATGAGAGCTAATAAGAATATCCAATCTACTGTAGTTAGGATTCTCTAATTTTGTCAATGATTGGCCTTTTCTACATGAACCTCTACAATTTGTTCCTGAGCCTTTAGATCGAGAGCAGACAAAAGCTAGCTTTTGAACTTCCTTTTGCTGAAAGTGCTCTGAAACTATTCGGAATTCAACCAATTTCTATAAGAAACCAAAGCTAAAGTGGAGTATGAGAGCTTGAACGCAGTGCTAGAATCAATGGATTTTCCTTTCTTTTGTGTCAACGTGAAGTTTATTGCAGCGAGTGCAAGCAGCCAAGGGACGCAAGGTATATCTGAAAGATGCCACAACAAGGTGTACCCAGACTTCTTCTTTGTGGCGGAGAAGCCAGAAGTGATTCTGAACGAAAAACAAGCAGAAAGAAGGTTCCCCAGGAGCTTCCCCTTTCTCCTAATGAAGACAAAACCGAAAAAAAAGCCCCATTTGCAATGCACTAAGCCACTTTATATAGACGAATAAAGTTTCCCACCTCTTGACCTTTTTTCCTTTCATATTTTGGCGGGATTTTTCCTTTTCTTTTCCTCTTTTTTCTTTTTTTTAATTTTCTGATTCTATTTTTTCTTTTTCTGTTTTCCGTTTTTCCTGTTTTGCTTTTTTATTTAATTTTTCTAATTTCTTGTTCTTTTCTTTTTATGCTTCACTTTTTCATTTATTTTTATTTCATGTTTACTATTATTATTTTTTTATTTATTACGATGTTTTTTTAGTTTTTTATTTATTTTATTTATTTTTTTATTTTTCAATTTTTTTTATTTAATCTTTTTCTTTCTCTCTTTTATTATTTTCATTTTTTGTTTTTGTTATTATCTTTTATTTCTTACTCTTTTTCCTTTTTTAATCTTTTCTTTTTATTATTTATTTGTTCACAACACTAACCAAGTTCTATGACTCAGCATATATTGTGTTAAGTGACGGGCAGCCTAGACTAGGGCATAATAATTTTGCTCCAACAATGAGTAACTGACCTCAAAATTGGTGAATTTCTTCTTGCTCAAGTGGTAAATGGAATGTTTCTTTCTTCCAGACTTGTCACATTGGCCTAACATACAACCCATAGACTCATCAAGCACTGTCAAGTATATAATGAGAGGCTTTCTAGGGATTAGTGGTACCAAGACTAGGGGACTTTGTAAACATTGTTTGATTTTCTTAAAGACTTCTTGGTAATCGTCATTCTATTCCATTGGTTGGTTCTTACGCAACAGCTTGAAAATTGGCTCCCATGTAGCTGCCAATTAGGATATAAATCGAGCAAATATAATTTAATCTTTCAAGAAATCCTCGAACTTCCTTTTCTGTACTAGGAGAAAGCATTTCGATAATAGATTGAACATTATCAAGATCCACTTCAATTCCTTTTTGGCTAATCATAAATCCCAATAACTTGCTAGACTTTACTCCAAACGTACATTTAGTTAGGTTCAATCTCAACCTGAACTTCATTAATCACTCGAACAACTTTTATAAATGAACAATATGGTCTTCTTCACTTATTGACTTTGCAATCATGTCGTCCACATAAACTTTGATCTCCTTATGCATCATGTCATGGAATAAGGTCACTATTTCCCTTTAATAAGTTGCCCCAGCTTTCTTTAATACAAACGACATAACCTTGTAGAAAAATGTACCCCAAGGCATAATAAATGTGGTTTTTTCCATGTCTTCTTCAGTCATCTTGATTTGATTATAACTTGAGAAATCATCCATAAAAGATAAAAATAAATACTGAGTTGTATTGTCTATCAGTATGTTAATGTGAGGTAGGGAAAATTTCCTTAGGGCTAGCTCTATTTAGGTCCTGCTAATCAATACACATACAAACCCTTCCATCTTTCTTAGGGATTGGAACTATGTTGGCAATCCATTGGGAGTATTTTGCAACAGTAAGAAAACTAGCATTGAGTTGCTTACTAACCTCCTCTCTGATTTTTAGAGACATTTATGGTTTCATTTTTCTTAACTTTTGCTTGACTAGGGGATGTTCTTCCTTCAATGGCAATTTATGCTCTACTATACTGGTATCGAGGCCTGACATGTCCTGATATGACCATGTAAAGATATTTTTATAATTGCGCAAAAGCTTCATCAACTTAAAATGCTCCTCCTCTTCCATCAGTATGCCAATTTTGACTTATTTTTTCTTCTTATTAGTCCACAAATTAATCATCTCAATCAGTTCCTTATAAGACTATATTTCTTTGGCCGCTTGCTCCACCAATTGCAACAATTCAATGGATAGTTCTAAATTGCAATCACCCTTCTCATAAACTTGATTAATCGGTAAATTAAAGTTAAATGATGTGATACTAGCATTATTGTCATCTTCAAACATGCTATTTTTAGATCTGCATCATTTAAGAGTGAAAAGAAGGAAATGAATAGAAAGTCTAACAAAGCAAAGAATAAGGATAGAAGAGGAAAATTAGTATTTGGAAATTCAAGATGCATTTTATTAATGATATATTGAAAGGAAATATGTACTCTTATAACAAAGAATCTTAAAGCTTTGGGTAGAGTAATAAGATTGGCATTACAGAATTACTTGAAATTTGAATTAAAAATCATAGAAAGCTCAACAATTTCCCAATTGTCAAGTTGTGTTTGGTGGACAAGTGCGAACCCAGTTGACATGCTCATCCTCTTGAGTATACTCTTCTATGATAGCTATTGAGCTTAGAAACTGAAATTCGGCACTCCAAAAAGTTTTCCTCGGATCACATATAGGGACCCCTTCAGTCTCGACTCTCTATCCTCTAACCTTGCAAGCCTTTTCTCTCTTTTCTCTTCTTCAATTCTTCTTTTATCTGATTTTGAAGGTTTGTAACCTAACCCAAAACGGTCTTTATTTTCCATCAGAGTTAGTAGCTTTCTCAAACCCTACTCATATTTTCCCAAACCATGTTCATATTGATACCCATTCTCAAGCATGATTCTCACTACCATTGTAGAAGCACCCGATGGCTAGATCTTTCTAATAGGCATTCCCTCCTTGATATAACCAGCATTTGCAATCTCAAATGCCTCAAACGAGGTCTTAAGAGCCTCTTCAGCCACTTCAATGTAAAGAGTAGAGGAAGGTTTGTTGACTAGTAGATCTTCCTTAGTAGAGACAATAATCAGATTGTCATTGACAATGAAATTCAGCTTCTCATAGAGTGTGGACGATACAACTTGTGCACAATGAATCCATGGTAAGCGAAAGTAATGTCCATTAATTGGAATGTCACTTCAAAAGTAATGGGACCAATCTGAATCGGCAGACTTATCTCTCCTATCACTTCTTTGTGAGATCCATCAAATGCTCGAACTACCATGGTGCTCAGTTTCATCTGCAACATATCAGATGATAACTTTGCGAGTGTTACTTTTAGCATTACATTCAATGAGGAATCATTATCAATTAAAGCTCTGGCCACAATATGGTCCATGCATTTCACTAATATGTATAGAGCCTTATTATGCCTTACTCCTTCCACTGGTATCTCGTCATTTGTAAAAGAAAGGTAATTATTAGTGGTGATATTACCAACGATACCTTCAAATTTTTCCACTGATATATTGTGTATGACATGGACCTTATTCAAGATTTTTAGTAATCATTTCCTGTGAGGCTCTGAGTTCATCATTAGAGACAAGTGATATTTTAGCTAGGACTCGACTCAACTGGTCAATCATTGTGTACTCACTTTGTTTTATGAGCGTTAAAAACTCATATGCTTCTTCGTATGATATTTCTCCTTTCTGTTCTTTCCTTTCTTTTGTTTCCTCAATTGTGGCTTCTTGGTTGGCCACTTGTCTTACTTTTCCTTTTCCTTCTTAGTTTCATTCATCAGTCTGACTCTTAGCTCATCAGGGTGTAAATTCGACCACTTCGAGTCATACTACTAACCCCAACAATATTTGTAACCTTTAAATCTACTAAATCATCACCTTCTGGCAAGTCATTTTCAACATTATCAATACTTACTTCAACACCATATTTCCAACGCACTGCTTTGTTGCTTTTATAGGGAAAAGTTATTGGGACTTGAATTGTGATAGGTTTTGGCCTACCAAAGGTTGGATGGTAGGAGTGTTGGTATAACAGATAATCAGGGTCCTCGGAAAGGCTGGAGTTGAATCATCAACTACCGACACATTGTTATCCCATGTGACATGTCCCACTTGCACCAATCGCTCGTCCGTTAGGTCTTGCAAAATCAGCTTGAAAACATCACATTCTTATATTGAATGATCTACACTAGGGTGTAACCCACACCTATCGTTCTCTTTAGAATTTCTCGTGATCATATCAAACTTGCACATCTCAACAAACATGAACTTCAATAGGATTTTTTCATCTTCAATGAAGTTTATTGATGGCCCTCCATGCCCCGTAAAGGGTTACTCCTAACATTGGGAGTGTTCTTTTTAAAGTTTAGCCACTTAGCATTAATCAATTCTTGCACTTTGAATTTTAATGCTTTGCAATTTATAGTTAAGTGGCCAACAACACCTGCATAGGAATTGCATTTAGTGCTTAGATCATACCCCCTAGGATAATGAGGTTCTATTGGATAAGTTGAGATGGTGGTTCTGTGTAAGACATGGGGATTAGGTTGAATTGGACTAGCATCCTACCTTGGCTACTAGGATTGCCTTGGGGGTTTGGATTTTTGTTCGATGGTTTATTGAATTGAGGTGGTCTTATACAGGGTGAGTTGGATGGAATGGGTGAGACTGAAAGGTATGATTAAGGGTACGAATTTTGTGAGCGATTTTTCCAGTTTCAAACCATTCTTAACTCTTTCTCCGATGATGACTATGTTAGAGAAAGGTGCTCATAGTGTATCAATAAATAATGTCACCATTTCTTTATCAGAAAATGGAGGCTCCACTTGAGCTGTCGGTTCTCTCTATCTCTGAGCATATTCCTTGAACATCTCTTGATCCTTTTTTGACATGCTTTGAAATTTCAATCGATTTGGTGCTATGTCAATATTGTATTTGTATTATTTGAGGAAAACATAGGCCAAATCCTTCAAGCAGCGGATATAGGAACACTCAAGGTACATCTACCAATTTGAGGTTGCCCTAGTTAAACTGTCTTAGAAGAAATGAATTAGTAACTTATCATCATGGGTGTGTCATGTCATCTTCCTACAGTACATGGTCAGATGGCATTTTGGGAAACTGGTGCCTTTGTACTTGTCTAACTTTGGAACTTTAAACTTTGGAGGTATAACTACATCCAAGAACAAGGCAAAGATCTGCAACTGTTTCGATGTTGTAGCTACTACCTTCTACGGCTCATAATCTTTCCTCCACCATTTGTAATTTTTCCTATTCATAAGGATTGACTTGACTAAATCCTTCCATGTATTGGTGGAAAGATTTGTTGTGACATTAGGTTGGGATTGTAGGATGGCTTGTGCATTACACTTGGAAGGTGCTTCAGAGGTTCTTGTAGCTAGTCTTTGTGGATTAGCTGGATAGGATTAAATGGCTCATGGGTCAACCTTAGCTTCAAAAGGTGACTAGCCAGGCGAAAGGCCATATTCTGTCCATTGGTCCTCTTGATAATCAATGGGTTCTTGCATAGGTCTGTTGTAATGCAGGGTGAGTGGTGTCTTTGACTGAGTTTGGGGGATCTGTTCAAAATCCTTCTTTTCAAAAGATCGTAAAAACTCTAGGACCAATGCCATCTACTCCTTTAGTTGGTTGAGCTCATTCTTCAATTCTTCGTTCTGTTGCTATAATCATCCATGATTTTGGATTGCGAGCAAGTTTTATAAGGATGTCAGAGGAACAACTTGTTTACTTTGTTATTATTATTTTTTTAATCTAGAATGGAAACATGATGTTAGTGTACAAAAACAAAATAAAAGGTTAGCGGGGGAATACTTTTATTCGATCATTCAAAATTGAGAAAGTTTCCCACACTTCCATTCAAGGACCACTTGTCTCGTGCAGGAAGTGTGGTTAACACTCAATCTAAGGGAGTATTCACTCCTCAATAGGTGAGGTCTTTATTAATTAGCAATATAGTTTATAACTCATATCTATGATGAAAGACTACTCATCTTAAGATGAAAACATGGTTGAGGCTCAATCCAAGGGAGTATTCACTCCTTAATGGATGAGGTCTTGTCCAAGGCAACCAACAAGTGAAGTGGAATGTTAAAGCATCACTTTATTTAATTAAAAGTTTGAGGAATATAGAACTAGTATGAATGAGTTGTCATGCAACATTACATAAATTTCTTCATTCACCTATAATTCCTAGTTAATTTCTCATAATATTTCATCAACTTAAAAATTTGCTGAGGGAGCTCGTTTCTATATATTTTCTCCATTGCATCTTGAAAATATCCGACTAATTGTGCAATATAGTTTTGGATACAATGGGTCATATCTCAACATTTTTTCTCCCACTAGTTCCTCTCCTCTTTGTAGTATTATATAAACGATTTTCATTCCTTCACCGATTCGTTCTTCTCACATTCAAGCCTCTGAACTTCAGTGAACTTCTCTCATTCCTGTGTCAACTTCTCAATCTCCCTTCTTAAATCATTCTTGGTTCTGATTAGCTTTTGTTGGTGAAGCAAGTTGGTCACCAACTAAATTTCTCCATTTAGTCGCTTCAACATGTGTTGCAATTAGATCCTCCTGCATGACTTCCACATTCTTCTCCTGTATGCATCTCTTTGTTTCCCACTGTTCCTTCTCATTATGAATTGTGGCCATATTCTCTTCCATCCTTTCAATTCTATCACGCATCTTCTCGAATTTAGTTGAGGTGATATCTGTTTCCTTTTCCTTCTTCTTCCTTGCCTTTTGTGCCATCACAATCATCATGAATGTAAGTACATTTTTCTTTTAGATGGACTATTTCCAAATCTTTCTTCATGCATTACTTTCTGAAAACTTTCATTTCCACCATGGCACGTTCCTCTCTCTTCCACCAATCATAGTTGTACTCTCATGACTTCTAATTAAGAAGTTAGGGAAGCAATTTCTGGACTTGACACCTAGAGTGATTCCCCCTTGTGCGAGATCCCATTAAAGGTTGGATCACAAGTTTTTCTTGCCTCCCTCCATTCCTTATATTCAACTGAAGAAGTTACACATGGTTTTCCAAGTTCTTTTTCTCCTTTCCTCCTTATATTCTCTCAAACAATTCCTCTTGTAGCCCATTAGTGTTATCCGTGTTGTATTGAAAACTCCATCCATCTAGTTCTTCACTTTTAGGGATGACTTGAGTCCATTTAAGTTTCCTAAGAGTTATAACTAGAGTGTAGGTTATACACCCTCAAGGTCCCATTAATGGAACATTTGAAAATTTTTCACAATTGAGGATAGTATCCTTAGGGTGATACTATAGACATATCCATGGGAAGTGCTTTGGATTGAACTTCAAGAAGTTGTCTTTCCACACACGTGCTTCTTGCTTCTTAATTGGGATACAACTAAAACCTTTCAAAGAGTCTACCACAGGACCCATATAATTGGTTGCATACAAATGAGTCATGATCCAAATATATAAGAGATGTGAATAACATCACAAAGTCCCTCCATCCTTCTAACGACATGCCTCCATGGAAAGAAACGCTTCAGCTAAGGTGGTTAGAATAGGATTTATCCCTTGTGTTTCACACTGATAAAACACATTTATGATTTCTTGGTCAACGATGCCCAATTTAAACAAGAATACAACCAGCCCATACATTAATAATGCTAGAGTCTTGCTGAAAATTTCCCAATTTCCTAGCTTGACTTGCATTTCCAAGTGATCTTTTAGCAAATATTTTTTCTAAGTTGTCCTTTTAATTTCTACCTAATCTGGCTACAAGCCAATTATCTTGGGTATTTTCCTCCCTCCTACATGATTTCTCTTATAGAAATACACCCTAACTTTCTCCTTATATAGTATCCTCAACATCATGTCATACTCTTCTATGATGGGCACTAGATCCAAACCACGTAATTCAAGACACTTAAGGTTCAGATTTTAGAACTGAGTCAAGACACTCAACATAGATGCTATACTGTAATGGATAATAAATCTAAAAGCGAACCATATTTTTTCTTAAAGTTTAAACAAGCTTCTTTGGTCATCTTCTTACAAACTGTGTTCACTTTTTGGAGATCATTGATTTGTGTAGTAATTCTGATGCTTCTCATTTAGTCAAATACATTGCTAGTGCAACCTTGAACTTTCTTCGTTTGAATACTATTAAATCTTTTCCCAAAATATAAAAAAAGATATTTAAGTAAGTCAAAGAAATAAAAGAAAAATAATAATAATAAATAAAGAAATAAAAATAAATAAATGATAGAATGTCATATGGAAAATATGCATGAACCTATATGAACATGTTATCATTTATTTATTATTTTTACTTTTATTTATCTAGAAGTCTAGTCAATGCATGAGATATAAAAAAAATGCATGCACTTATATGGACATATTATCATTTGTCTCTTATATATATATTTTTTACTTTTTGTTTATCTAAAAGCCGAGTTAGTATATGTTAAACAATAAAAATGGAAAAACTATACATGAGCCTATATGAATATGTTATTCTTTTTTTTTGGTTTATTTATAAACATAGTAAATGCATGACATATATGTTATTTTTTAACAAATAAAGAGAGAAAAAAATGCATGGATGAACATATTATCCTTATTTGTCATTTTTTTTACTTTTTGTTTATCTATAAACCCAATTAGTATATGTTAAACATTTTAAAAAAATAAAAAAAATTATGCATGGATTTATATGAACATGTTATTCGATTTTTTATTTTTTTATTTTTGGTTTATTTAAAAACTTAGTTAATGCATGAGGTATATGTAATTTTTTCAAAATAAAAGGAAAAAAAAATGCATGGATATGTATGAAGATGTTATCCTTTTTTTTTAAAACTTTTTGTTTATCTAAAAGCTTAGTTAGTATATGTTAAACATTAAAAAATTAGAAAAAGTATGCATGAACCTTATGAACATGTTATTCTATTTTTTGTTTTATTTTATTTTGTTTATGTAGAAACTTAGTTAATGCATGGGGTATATGTTATTTTTTAAAAATAAAAAGAGAGAAAAATGCATGGATCTATATGAGCATGTTATCCTTATTTTCTTTTTTTACTTTTAGAAATTCAATTACTTCATTAGATATATGTTAAATATTTTTAAAAAAATTAAAATTATGCATGTACTTAAGTAAACATGTTTTTTTTTATTTAGAAAATCAATTAACTCGTGAAATATATGTTAATTTTTTCATTTTTTATATATGTATGAACCTATATTATTTTTTATTTTTGTTTATTTAAATATCCAATTAATACATAAGATATATGTTAAAAAAATGCATAAACCTATATGAGCATTTTTTTAAAAAAATTAAAAGTTTAGCTAATGCATGTGTTATATGTTAAAAAAATGTTTGTATCTATAAGAGCATGTTCTTTTTTTATTTTTTTTATATAGGCATAATTAAGGCATAAAAAATAATTTTTAAAAAGGAACGGACATGTTATTTCTTTTTATTTACTGTTCATCTAAAAGCTAAAAGTCCACTTAATGCATAAATTTATTTTTAAAAATGATGTATAGGCCTATATGAGCAATTTATTTTTATTTTATTTTCTTAATCTAAAAACCTAGCTAATGCATATGACATATGTTAAAAAATTGTTTGTACTTGTAAGAACATGTGATTTTTTTTTATTTTGTTTTATATAGGAGCATAATTAAGGTATTGATTTTTTTAAAAGAAAGATATGGACATATTATTTTTTATTTTTAATATTTTTATCTAAAAGTACGGTTAATGCATAAAAAGGCATGAGTGTATGTGAATATTTTTTTTTTCTAAAAGCCTAACCAATGCATGTATGTGTTAAAAAATGATTATACCTATAAGAATATGTGATTTTTTTAATGTAAAAATGTAATTAATTTTTTTTAAAATGTATGGACATGTTATTTTTTATTTTTAAAATGCATGAACATATATGAACATTTTATTTTTACATGTTTGTACTTATAAGAACATGCAATTTTTTTTATGTAGAAGTATATTAAGGCATGATTTTTTTTTTAAAGAAAGTTATGGACATATTATTTTTTTTTAATTTTTTTTATTTAAAAGTATAGTTAATGCATAAAAAAGGTATGAACCTATATGAATATTTTTATTTTTATTTTATTTTATTTAATCTAAAAGTTCAACTAATGCATGAGATACATGTTAAAAAAATGTTTGTACCTATAAGAATATGTAATTTTTTTACGTAGAAATATAATAAGACATGATTTTTAAAAAAAATAAATGAACATGTTATTTTTATTTTTGTTTTTTGTTTATCTAAATGTCCAATTAAGGCATAAAAAAATGCATGAACCTATATGAGTATTTTTTTCTAAAAGTCCAACTAATGTATGAGATATGTGTTAAAAAAATGATTGTACCTATAAGAACTTGTGATGTTTTTTAATGTAAAAATGTAATTAATTTTTTTTTAATTGAAGCCATGAATATGCTATTTTTTATTTTTAAAATGCATGAACATATATAAGAGTTTTATTTTTATTTTTTTTCTCAAAAACCTCGTTAATGAATGGGATATATGTTTAAAAAATGCAGAGACCTATGAGAACATATTATTTTTTATTTTTTTATGATTAAGATTCACGTTCAAATTTTAAAAATCTAGCATTATCTTTTGATGAAAAAAATGATGATAATAATATGCTTCATTATGTTCATGTACTAGTATGTCCTATTATTAAATGTGAATAAATACGTACAAGAGAAGAAAAAAAAAAGAAATACGCTCCCTTTGTGTCCTATTTTAGGTGAAAAACTAAAGTAGGATATTGCTAAGGTTCAAATCCTAATTTGGAAGGCTGCTTAATTCTATCAATGTGCATGACTCCATGGATGGATCTAGACAATTGACAGGATATAATGGTTCCTAGATTGCCCTTATCATGTTGACAAGGGTCCAGTTCATGAATTAATCATAAGTAGAGAAATTTACTCTCAATATAACTAACCCGTAACAATCTGAGTGCTCTTAACAATTACCAAGTGGGAATAGAGTCCCTCCATAGCAACCGATTTGAGTGCTGAATTAACAATTACCATGTGCAAATAGAGTCCCTCAATCCATAGCAACCGATTTGAGTGCTGAATTAACAATTATCAGGTGCAAATAGAGTCCCTCAATAGCAATTGTCAAGACACCCATTAATCCTAGGTTGCACAGGCTTGGATATAGAACTCAAAAGGTGTGGAAGCAAGTGAAAGTGAAATGTGTGAGGGGAGCATGCGAACATTTTAGTTGTAGAACTACCCAACCTCATCTGCAAGACAAACAAGCAATCAGGAATATACAAAAATAAGAATCATCTATCTTATCATTTACAATATGCAAATATTCAACATATGCAAACGAATTAATCATACACAAATGCTTACAACAATTTCAAACAAATATTTACATCCCTAGTAACGAGAAGGGGTGAAGTAAATATTTATAAAGTTAAAAACTTTCACAATCAAGTAGATTAGACTTGACTCTAAAAAAAACATCCCTGGTAGTCGCCATCTGTTGCAACTAGGAGATCGCGACAGGACGATGTAACAAAAAATTATTAAACAGAGGAGCCACCACCAAAATCTATTAAATAAAATTTTGTAAAAATTTTAAAAAATAAAAATAAAAAATTAATCTTTGAAACCAAGTTGAGTTTAGGAGTCGATTACGTATAAGAAAGATATTAGCACTCTACAACATCGGTTAAAAAAAAACGGTTACCTTCTAGTAGGGATGGAAGTGAACAAGGCCGTCCGACAAGGGTCTACGGCTCGGCTCGTTTAAAGTCTAGTTTGACTTGGCTCGTTTAACAAATAGACAGACTCAAGCTTGTTAAAAAATCTTTTTAGATAAACAAGTCAGGCCTAAACTTATAAAAAAGCCTATTTAACCTATTCAGGGGCCTATTTATATTTATATTTATTTTAATATATTATATTTGTAAAATATTTATTTTATATTTTATTTACATAATATATATATATTAGGCCTATTTAATGGCTCTTTTATCTTATAAGTTTTAAGTTTGTAAGCTTTTTTAATCAATTATTTACATAGGCTTTAAGTTTATTTATTGATCTTATTTGTAATGTAGGCTTTTAAACAGACTTGTAGGCCTTGTAGACTTTAAATCAGGTCAGACCTTAACAGAAAAAAAGAAGAAGAAGCCTTTAATAGGTAACAGGCCTAGGCTCAGACCTCAAAATTTTTAAACAGATCAGACTTGGATACTCAAAGTCTAGCTCGGCTCGACCTACTTCCATCCTTACTTTCTAGTTAGTTATGCAAAAGTACGATTAACTAAAAAATATTTATTTCACCCCAAAGTTTTTTTTACTAATTTATTTTATTTTGTATAAATTATTAAAATATGTTTTGATTTTTTTTTTATGAAATAAATGAAAATGAGTTCAAAATTTTCATTTGATTCATATTAGTAGAAGTCATTTAGGAAAAGTTTAGAAATCCCTTCTTTAATTTTTTTTAATCTTGAAAAGAAAATATGCATTTTTGAATAGAAAGAAAATTTACTTCTCATAGGTTTAAGTTAGCAAATGGCTATTCAATAAATCCTTGTCAACCAAATGGTGTCAAAGATGGATCAATCATTCAGTTAACACCACTGTGTATTTAAAAATAATTTTAACACACCAAGAATTTTTGGATTGTAAAAAGAGAAATTTTAATTTCATATTAGGCATATAAGAATTATTATATTTTTATTTTTAGAAATATAATATATTTTTATATTAATTTAAAAAGGAATAAATTTATTATCACATTGAATTCAAGATAGTAAATGGTTACTCAATAAATCCATACGATTTAAGTAACATTAAGGGTAAATGAGCTACTCAATTAATCTTTGCATGGATCCAAAATGGTTTTAGATATTTATATAAGCAAATCAAAATTATAAAAAAAATAAGAAAAAAATGTCAAATTGGTAGTTTATTCTTTTGTTATATTATTAAAATAAAAGAGAAAAGAAAAATAAAAGTTATGAATAAAAAACTTCAATTAAATATAAAGTAAAATTAGTAGATAAATAAAGAAATATCGCAAGCATTCCCTTTAACACCTGCATACAAGAAAATAATGGGTAGAAGAATCATATTATTATTAAGTTAAACTGATTGTAATATTAGGAATTAATTAGTTTGGAAAAGGTATTGGGAAGAAAATTTTACAAATCAAGCATTTGGAATAAAACACATGAATCCCTTCTACTTCTACATCTTCTTAGTTCTTCATGATTTTGTTTATCATTATTTAAGTCTTGTTTCTTCCTTTTCTTGCTTTCTCCATGTGACATTTATCCTCTACTTCTTTGTCTTCCTTCTTTATCTTCTAGCTCTTTTTTTTTTTTTTTGATGGTGCATTTCTTGCTTACATATTTTCTCTCATTTTTATCTTTTTCAACTAACTAATCTATTAACCAAAATTACTCTCTTATTATCCCGTTAATCAAAACTATTCTTCCACTGCCTCACTAGCCAAAAATACTTTTCTACTAACTTCTTATTTTCAACAAACTCCCTATCTCCAACATCACCTATTATTTTTTAATTTTTTAAATTTAAATTATTTTATTTATATTTTAACTTACTTAATTTTTCTTTCATTAAAAATATTTTTTTAATTTTTAAATTTTATAACTTTTACTAACTTTTAATTATTTTTATATTTATTATTATTATTATTATATATTTTTATTTTTAATATTTGAAGAAATTAATTATTCACAGTAATCTTAATGGACTTGGAGTGAAAAAATCAATTTACATCATCTAAATTACATCAAAGTTACATTATCAAAAATTTTATATAGAATATAATTTTTAAATTATAATTATATATTACATTGAATATATGCTAGATTTTTTTAAAATTAAACAATTATAAAATTATGATAAATTTTTTTATTTTTATGTATTTTCAAATTATATATTATATTAATATTAATGTACATAGATGAAATATAGAATCATTTTAATTAATTTAAATTTTTGTATATATAATTTATACAATAAATTTTTTTAATTTAATGGTTGCTTACTTAATTTTAAAAATAAAATTATCTAATTAAAAGTTGTTGAATGATATAATATTTGTTATAATTAATATTAGTGAAAATTAATCCTTTTTAAATTGATATATAATTAAATTATTAAAAAATTAATTTGATAAATTTAAATATTATTAATATTATTATAAAATTTAGGTTTCAATTTAACTTAATCTTTCATAAAATAATAATTAATCTCATCATATATATAATCCTTATATAATTAATGTAAAATAGTAACACATTCTTTTATATTTTATATTTTAGATGATTTAATTGCAAAATTATATACAATATTAAAAAGTAGATTTAAGTTTAAATAAATTTTAAAAATTAATTTAAAAATAAAAATTATTCTCATTTTATATATATTTAATTGATTCTATAATTTATATATAATTCTAAGATAATATGACTTGCCTTTAATATTTTAATCCAAAAATAACTATTTATTTCCGGTTAATATATAAAATTTATTGAAAACTTTTACATAACATCGATAATTTTTATATAACTAATAATTATTTGAGTACGTTAATTATTAAAAAAATATAGTTAAATTTAGAATGTTAACGATTTATCGTTTTAATTTTACGTAATTATTTTAAATTACTTAATAATGTTATGATATGATAAAATTTCCAACACAATTATTTTCTATCTTTTAATTTTTGTTTTCATTTTTTAAATCTCTACCTGTATAGATGAATATAATTCGGAAAAGTATTAAGTGAAATAAGATGGAAATAATAAATAGATAGAAATTAAAAGGAAAGCAGAATATAGGAGAAAATATAAAAAACAAGGATTAGAAACTCTTTTTATGACAAAGATCAACTTGTAATGTCACATTGGTGTGTTCTTGTACCCTTATAAATCCGGCTGTACCAAATCCTTTCTCACAAATCACAAATGATCCGTAAAGAGTTGACATGTGTCAAATATAGTTGTCCACATTTAATGTGGTCAAACATAACATAGTTTAATGAAAACTTTGGAACTAAAGTTAAAAATTTTCTACATTTTATTAAAACGTTCTTCTTATAAAATACTTTATTTATAATTTTAAAAAAGTCATTTTCATTTTATGTATTTTATTTTATTATTTTTTATTTAATCTTACATCTCATTCTGATAAAAAAATTTAAAAAAGATTTATTTACGTCATAATATTTTTTCAGAAATTTGTTTATATCATTAAAATTTATTATTTTTATAATAACTATTTTAAAAATCATCCTTATCATAAATCTTCATTGATTAATATTGTAAATAATATATTAACATTTTATCAAAATCTAACTTTTAATAACATATTTAAATATTTTATATTAATAAAATTATTTATTATATGAGAAATACTAATAATATATTTTTAAAATATATTTTTACATAATTAATTAATTTTTAAAAATTAAAATACTGAATACATAATTGATTAATTTAAAAGATATATTAATTTTTTAAAATTAACAAACTTTATTTATGATTTTAAAAAATTTATTTTTATTTTGATGTATTTTATTTTATTATTTTTTACTTAACCTTGATTTACACCTAAACATAATGAAAAAATATTAAAAGAATTTATTTAGGTGATGACTTTTTTTAAAAAATTTATTTATATTATTAAAATTTATTATTTTTATAATAACTATTTCAAAAATCATCCTCATCATAAATTTTAGTTGATTAATAATGTAAATATTAATATTAACAATTTATCAAAATTTAATTTTTAATATCATATTTTAATATTTTATATTAATAAAATTATTTATTATATAAGAAATAATAATAATATATTTTTACATAATTGATTAATTTTTAAAAATTAAAATACTCATTCCATAATTGATTAATTTAAAAATATATTAATTTTTAAAAATTAAAAAGCTTTATTTATAATTATAAAAAAATTATTTTTATTTAACATATTTTATTGTATTATTTTTTATTTAACCTTGATCTACATCTGAACATGGTAAAAAAAATTTAAAATTTTTTTAAGTCATAACTTGTTTTAAAAAACTTGTTTACATCATTAAAATTTATTACTTTTATAATAAAATATTTTAAAATTTATTCTCGTCATAAATCTTAATTGAATAATAACCTCTAAGAATTAAAATATTGAAGTAAGAATAATTCTTTTAGAAAGATAAAATAATTTTTTTAATTTATATTTAATTAATAACATCCAATATTATGTTAGATTAACCTTTAATAAATTTTAAAATATTAACATAAATATTATAATTTTATTTTTATAAGATGATATATTATATTAACAATTATAGAAATGTTAATAATAATTTTTTATTGTTAAATTTTAAAAATTAATATATTTTTAAATTAATTAATTATGAAATCAGTATTTTAATTTTTAAAAATTAATCAATTATATAAAAATATATTATTAATATTTTTTTATAATAAATAATTTTATTAATATAAAATAGTAAAATATGATATTAAAAGTTAGATTTTGATAAATTGTTAATGTAAATATTTATATTATTAATCAATTAAAATTTACAATGAAGATGATTTTAAAATAATTATTATAGAAATAATAAATTTTAATTGATTTAAACAAATTTTTATAAAAGTCATGATCTAAATAAATTTTTTAAGAATTTTTTTATTATATTCAGATGTAAATCAAATAAAGTAAGGTAGAAGAGGGATGTTTTAATAAAATGTAAAAAAAAATTTATCTTAACTGCAAAAATTTTAAAATATGTTATGTCAGGTTTAATCACATTAAATATCCACCATCATATTCAACTTACGTAAACTTTTCATTTATCCTTTACGAAAAATGTTTCCTACACTTGGACAAGAGATTGAAGCACACACTTGTCACATTATTGATACCATTTACACCAGCAACAATTATAAAGTAGTTGCTTCCGAAGATTTAATACAAGGTTACGCTAGCTGCCTATGCATCACGTCCGCAAAATCTTATGAAGCCGATCCAAAATCCATGTGCAGTGCTTTCTTGTTATTCATCTTCATCCATCAACTTTGAAGTCAACGGAGGGAGAAATTCATGTGTATCAATAATTTACGAGAAGAACGTGTAGTTTTTGGCGGATAGGATAATATTCCTCAGAGCACCGATTGGAGCCAGTATCATTAACACTACCCCAATAAAAATGCAGAGCTGAAATTTAAGTAGGGAGAAAAAAATTAGTTAAAAGCCTCAAGAAAGAGGAGCCTACTCAAATGACGATTAACATACCCAGTTGATTATCCAAGAGAAGCTATATTTCTCGGGCTTTTTCAACTTAAGCCATATGATACAGGGCAGCTGCAAGTAAGATAGAATAAGACCAATTATGATCTATATTCAGTAACGTATAAGAGTTAAGAGCAAAAGAAAAGGCTTACAAAGTATGTAGTTGGGGCAAATGCAAAGCCTCCAAGAAATCCAAGAAGGGAACCAAAGAATGGGATGCACATGGCTATTAACATTGTCAATGCTGCAAAAATAGTATTAAAAAATTAATTCAAACCAATTGACTAAGCCAGCGATCTAGCAACTCAAAGAAAATTATCCATGACCACGGGCAATCACATACCAACATAAATACTGCGACTTGTTAATCGGAGTACACGAGAAGGTTGAAATTTTAAGCGCATAACCAAGCAGGTTTCGATCATATCAAACACCGGCATTGCAAATACCTGTTATTTACACAACAGTTACAAAATAATCATAATGAGCACATTAACCTTATGTAAATAACACTAATCACTGAAATTGAAACTCACTTGGTACCCTCCAATAACGTGGACAAAGACAAACAAGTTAGCAGCAGCAATGAGCCAAGCAGGACGCTCTAATGTGATGAGGATGTTATCATCAACAGAGTTTCCAAACATGTAGTATCCAATTAAGGCAACAGGGAAGTAGCAGAAGGCAACTCCTATATATGCCAAAATAACTCCTTTCCACATGGGTTTCTTGGAAGGGTTCTCTGGGGTTGAAGGCATAGTTGCTTGAATTTCCAGAACCACATTGTGACCTGCATAAGCAAATGCTACATCTCCCAAGGAACTAAAGAAGTTGAATACAGTATCAGCGGTGCTAGTGCTTCTGGAGCCATAATCCACATCAGGTGCCACACCTTTTTTTATAGAAGCACACCATGCAATGGTTGAATAACTGTTTAAAGTTAAACAATTCAGCTTCAGTATTATATATTCATCGATCAAAATGTTATTACCATAATTGAAACAACAAAGAAATAAAGAATAGATAAGGAGGAGTTGAATTACGTCAAAGACATTGCAGCTGCACTGAAAGAGATAACAGAGATGGAGTTGAAGTCGGGGCATTGTGCAAGAACCAAGTTCACAGATGCAAAGATCATGATCCAATATGAGGTCTTGATTTCTCTGCAATCGGGACAAATGGTGTCATGAACTTTCTTCAATGATTTGCCCCCGGTGACCATGTAGACAATGCACGTGCCAGCTTCAACAACAACTTGTTGGGGAACCACAATCCAAAGACCCAGTTTCTCTCCAAATGCATGCTGCCCCAATTCATGATACCTATCGAATCTCTTGCCAGACTCCGTTTCGTGCATCTCAACCATTTGCCACAGGGTGTACAAGGTGATGATCCATGACAAAACAAGCACGGTCGCACCGGGACCCCTATTTATTATTTCAATTCAAAGAATGTTAGGGTCAAATAGTTTAATTCACTATCATCATTAGTTAAGATTATACATCATTCACTTAAATTTTAATAACCTATTAAATGTTGTGCTATCACAAAAATAATTTTGACAATTAAATTGAATTAGTTAAAAGATTTTGTCAAAATTTAACTGAATAATCAATAATCCTACATGATAAATCTGTCCATTTAAATATTTTTCTTCATTTAGATGACAAAAACAAAAAACATTGCTAGTAATTAGATACATCTATTTTATAAAAGAATATTATATAATTCAACATAATTCTGCATCCATAGTTTCAGACAATTTTTAGATAATATATAATCAAGTTTTCTAATTTAAAAAAAATAATAAATTTGGTTACATATTATTTAGAGATTAATTAACACCATCAATCATCTGTTCATGGTGTCACTAAATCTTTACTCTACAAATTTTTCAATTGAAAAATATTATTTATATATACGTAGAGTACTTTTCAAATGTATATGATCTAAATTTTGTGATGGTTTTTAAATTTTCTAGTAGTTAAAACCATAATAAATTGTTAGAAAATTTAAAAATAGCACAAAATTAGATTATCGATCCAAATATAACGGTTCAAGAAAGTGTTGCATATTTTATGTAGAGATTGATCGAATCATGGATACTCGCTCAAACATAAAATAATTTGTGGTGTTTCATAGTTTGAGTAATATTTGAGTGTGTACCAGCCCATATTAGACATGGCGAATGGAAGGCTAAGGACACCAGCGCCCACCATGGCTGTGAGATTATGGTAAGCTGAATACCACCATTTGGCCTTTCTGGAAGCAGTAATAGGAAGCCAATCATCAATGGCCTTCTGCTTCATTGCTTCAGCATTGGTTTCCTTCTCGGAGTGGCTCATTATGTTCTCCCCCTCCCACGGTTCTTCTTTTCCGATCACTTGAAATTAGATGATGGAGGAATTTTCCATGTACATACAGGGGCGAACCTAATTAAACCAATGAGATAGAATACCCACTAGGCCACCGTTTTATAGAAATTGAAAGAACACGTGGAAGTGGCTATAATTAGATTTTTTATTTTTTCCTAATAATGTCATGTTTGGTTATTGGTATGAGATTCTTTCTCGGTGGATTCTATCAGACCAGGAAAAAGAATTTCGGTATCAAACGTGGGGTGCATTTTCTTTTCAAGTTTCAAGGGGAAATCTGGTTTGGATGGACGTAAATTGATGAAGGATTCCACCTGTAACGGATCAATGATAATGGTATATTGGTATCTTTGGATTCTTGGAAAGGGTTGCTATATTCTCAAATAAATTAACTACTATTATTGGTAGGGTTAAATATATTTTTAGTTTTTTTAAATATTTAAATTTTAGTTTTGATTTTTTAAATTTAAAATTTTTGGTTTATGTTCTATTTTTTAAAATATATTAATTATAATTCCTACATTAAATTAAATTATATTAAATTAAAATAGATTAATTATAATTTAAGAATTATAATCAAAACATTTTATAAAAGGTAAAAATTTTTTCTAATAATAATTGATGTAACTTGATTTAATATAACTTAAATTAATATTAAGAGTTATAATCATGATATTTTAGAAAATAAAGAACCTAAATCAAAAATTTTAAAATTGAGACATCAAAACTAAAATTTAAATATTTTAAAGAGACTAAAAATATATTTAACTCATTATTGGTACATACAGATCAATGATACATTCTACTATCCTTCTCTTGTATTTCCAGTATAAAATATTCAGCTATTGTCAACCCACATACACATATCTTCCTCTCATGTGTACTAGTATTTAATCTACACGGCTTTATAAATTAATTTATAAATTTAGAAGATATTTATAAGAGTTTATTTGAATTCATGAAGATTATCTATCACTATTTTATAATTTTTTAAGGTTTTTATTTATTTAAGTTTGAATTTAAATATTTAAAAATGGTAAATTTTCATTAAAAATATTGTTTTCATTTAAAATATTTAATATAATAAATACTTAAATTTTTAATAAATTATTTTCAAATGCTTAAAATTAAAATTAAGGATTTAAATAACATTTTTGTAATCTTATATATTTCAATATTTTTTATGGACAAACTTGTTAAAATGACTGTTGTAGTTATTTCAATATGTTGTAGTTAAATTTATGGATAAACTCTATAAAAATTAAAAATTAAAAAAAAAAATGCCTGATTCACCTAACATTGCAAATGTGATTTTGATAAACTTTTTATTTAATTAACGGATAACTCCTTATTTTTCCCCCTTTATTATAATAAGGATAAAGTCATAAAACCTATCATATCAATGATAAAGGAGCATGATTAATAGAATAGGCAAAATAAAAACTCACCAGATTAACTATTTGAGAAATCTTATATACAATGAACTAGCAAAAGCACAGAAAGAGAGAAACCAACTATACTAATTTCAACAAATCTTTCATTCTACAATTCTGCCGAAAATTAATTTTTATTCTCTCTCCTCCGTGAACGGTCATGCAGACTTTGAATTGTTAACTTTTCGAATTCGTATTTTTTCATGCTTTCGGTCAAGTATTGTTGAATGACAAAACATGTATCGGTGAATTTTGTGTAGGAGCTGGATAAAAATAAGTATTACCACTGGAGCAGATTATGCAAGGAAATTAGTCTCAGTTCATTGAAAATCGTTTGATCTAAACATGTTACACCTTGAAAAGAAATCATAGATTGCAAAACATTGTAGCAGGAAGCTCCAGAATAAACAGCATTCGTTGAACAATGCAGATATTATTATCAGTGTGCATATGTTGCAGTAAATTTTACAAACTTGTCATTACAAGCTAAGTAACGGTCTATTATTTTCATGTTCTCACCAAATTGATCACAATCCTTAGGTAACTAAAGAACTGAAACGCTTGTAATCCCCATTTGACTTTGAGGAGCTATTTGAATTTTCAACAGCCAGGCCTTGTGCTCCAAAAGAGAAATACCCATTCATCAATTTCTTATTGAAGGAACATTGTTTGTAGTTTAACAGAAGTGTGGCGTCATCTATCGATGGATTGGAGCAAGAGGGTCCCAATATATCAGCACCCTTTTGTTTATTGAAGGAAGAAAGAGAAGCCACAGACAATTGTTGAAAAGGAGTAGGAGTTGAATGAGCAGAAAGTGGCTTAAGCTGAATCACCCCCTGCGTTAAGCCTGTGGTGAATTTCAACTTGGAGGATGGACTTGGAAGAGAAGTCCTCATAGAATGTGTTCTTTTGTTGTTTGGAAGGGAGCATGGTTGTGAGTATCTTTGCCTTAATGAGATTGGAAACTCGTCCAAGTTAGTACTTGAACTGAAAGGATCAAGAGAATCATCATCATCTTCCAATTCTGAGGTAGCACTTTTTGTCTCTCTTTTTTTAGGCCACCGAAGAAGAAGCTTTAAGCGGCTTGCAGCATAACTCGCAGAATTAGACTTCTTGTTACGTGGGGAATTGGGTGAATCAGAATTGTTTAGTTCATTTGAGCATGAATATGAGTCCACACTTGATTGATCAAAGTTAGCATCTGATGAATTCTCAATGCCAGTGTACAGAAATATCTCTGCATCTGGTATTCTAAATGAAGTCCCAGGACTGCTTCCAATGACATGAGTTTTGTGATGAGTGCAAAGGGCATTTCCTACCATAGCATCATCATGACAATTAGAGATTCCTCCAGCTGAAACCAACCGTTTGATTAAAATATCAGAAGATGCCGATCGTGGTCTTTGTTTCAAAATATCCAAAGGGGTCATTCCATCAACATCACCAATGTTCAAATCAATTGATGGCACGGACATCAATAATTCCACCACCTCACATTGAATATTATCAATCACAGACACATGAAGAGCTGTTCTTCCATCATTGTTCTTAACATTGATAATGTCACGCATGTTCACAATCTTTCCACCAACCAATTGCTTCATGAGCTCGGCATGTTTATCCAGTCTACTGAAACCAGGACTTGTGAAACCAGCCACTGCCGTATGAAGAAAAGTATCTCCATGGTGATTGGTTAACAGTGCTAGCGAGGGAGAAGCAAGAATCAGAGTCTCAACCACAGGTAAGTGACCCCTGTAAGAAGCTACATGCAATGCCGTGTTCCCTTGAGCATCTGTTAAGTTTATAATATCAAATGATGCAAGTAGATTTCTCACCACCTGTATTATCACAATCATCAAGATATTGAACTTATAGAGGATTAAAAATTTAACCATCTCAACATTAACACCGATTTTGTGCCAGCAATGAGGTTCCAAAGAGCATGCCAATCAACATAAACCATAAGGACAAAATGTAGGATGAATTCACCCAAATATATATGGTATTGTTTGAATATATTTTAGATTCATCCTGAAGGAACCAGATTCACTGGGAAAAGTCTGGTTTTGATAAATGACAGTGCAAGAATAAGCGCTGTTTTCATTTATTATTTTTAGTTTTAATTAAAGAAATATCACTTTATTTTTATTTTATTTTCTATTTTTAAAATTTTGTATAAAAAATTGAAAACTGGTTTTTATTGTTTGTCCTATTCATTATATAAAATTTGAAAAATATAAAGCAAAATAAAAGAGTATGTGAATTTTGGTAATCAAATCTGAAAACAAGAAATGGAAAGAAAAAATAAAAGGCAAATAGGCCAGGCCCTATACAATAGTGGTTCCAATTTGAGACTAATTAATATTAGAGAAACAAAAGTGAAGTAAAGTTGGTGACCTGAAGCTGTCCTCTAGCAGCTGCAGTATGCAAGAGAGTGCATCCTTGAGCATCTCTATTTGCAAAAATGGAAGAAGCAGTTCCAACAAGCTGTTTTAGAATCTCCCAGTTCCCTCCTCTGGAAGCAGCATGAATAGCCCTATTCATCATATCCCTCTTGAAAACCTCCTCCACCTGAATCAGTGTTCCACAATGTGTTGGCGATAGAGCAGAATGAAGCAAGAAGTTGAATAGGTCACAATTGTTACTCCTTGCCGCAGCATAGAGTATGTCAGTGACTCCATATTCCCCTTCTCCAAACACCAGAGAAGGGTATTTCCCCAACAATTGTTGAACAAAATCCACGTCACCAGCTGAAGCAGCAGTGTAGAGAAGCCATCCACCATAGCCAGCACGAATGAGAGAATTATCATGTCCTCTTCCTGTGTCGCACTCAAGCATCAGATTCCTGGCAACCTGCGACCGACATTTAGCGACATCTTGGAACTGTTCCTCGTCATCCCACACGGTTTCGAGACGGCGAATCCTGCGAAGGGAAGTGAGTTTAATGAGGAGGTTGGGGTCAAGGTGAAGAAGCTCCACCACAAGATCGTAATGGCCATTTGCAGCAGCCCAATCAATAGGAGATGCGTACCACCATTGTTCCCCTGTGCTTTCCCAACGAAGAGGAAAATACGACGGAGGCATTGCAAATTGCAATTTGCAATTACACCCTCTGATTCTATTGAATTCCAATGGTATTGGTGTGGGATGGAACCAAGTAAGGGCTGATGTGAGATTCAGAGTGTGAATGTGAACTGTGAAGTGAAGTATAATAAGCTAAGCTAACTACTAAACTACCGGAAACGTCGGTGGGGATGCCATAATTAATTGCTAACTAACTACCCTACTATGCGGATGTTGTTGCTGCCAAAATGTTGAAACGGGACATATGATATGATTTTAGATGACTGGGATTGTGACAAAAGGTTGAAAACAAAGCATAGAAGCATTAAGATTCTCTCGTCCGTGACCATACGCCCGAAAGGTATTTATTTAATCATCACCACAGGAACAGGTAACATTTAACAATTCTTGCTTGCATACCATCTGTATACGTAAAATTAGTTACTAATTTAAATAATATTCAAGTCATTTTTATTGGTTGTATTATTATTATTATTATTTTATTATTTTCATTTTTTTATTGGCTGTGGATGGTTGCTTAGGCGATAGTTACTCCGAAATGTTGTTTTATTCGCTTTGGGAAAATTTCAACAATTTGTACCACACTTATGGCAGCAGGTTTGGTGGAGAGAGCACCGCGTAAATGCTGAAAGTCTGAAACCTACGATGGGTAAAAAGAAAGGAAGAAACAAAGCATATCATTGTTTCACCTTTTATTTGTTTCGTAGTTATCACTGTTTCACTTTTATAAGAAATAGAGATAAAAATAATATGATTGTAAAATCGGTATGTTTTTATTTTATTATTAAAAAAGCTAAATGTTACCATAAATATATATATATATATATATATTTGAGTAAATTTATAAATAATAATAGAAAGAACGTTATTGGATTAAGAAAAGAGACTCTTGATGGTGTTAATGGGATTCATGTGGGAAAAAGCAATAATATTAATAACAAGGATAATAATTTCACTCGTTTACATTATGTTCAATTTATAGTTCTTTATTAATATGAGTTAATATGAGTGACCTTACTTTTTTCCCCTCGCAACGACATATGTAATCACCAAAGTCTAGAATACACCTCAAGAAGGCCCACCTCCTCAATTTAAGCTTAAAAATTATTTTAAAAAAGAATAAATATTAAAATTGTGTAAACCAGCTTATAGAAGGATTTAAAATGCTATATATATATATATATATATATATATATATATATATATATATATATATATATATATATACCGAATTTAAAGTTGAAATATTATTTTAAAAAATTATTTACCTGTAAATGAGATCAACATCATGGATCCAAAATAATTAATTGATTTATAAATAAATTTATAAATTTTAATATTTTTACAACTGCATAATTAGACAAATTAAAATATATATATTTAATATAACAAAAATTTTAAATATAATAAGGTGAAAATTTTATTATCAATCAAACACGGATGAAAACCAAACTAAATACAAGTGGTTGGGGCACATGAACATCCATTACTTTTTTATGAGTTACTTTTATAATATAAATAACAAAATTACAAAAGAACAAGGTCGGTTGTGTGCTTGTCATCAGACAATATCAGAGGGTAATAAGGTTGTATATATATCCAGTGCTTTCTCATAACAAATTCACATGATGACATCCAGCTTCCTTTCCCGATTTGGTTAGAGGCAAGGCACGTGTGTGGTTAGCCAAAATGTTCATCCATGTCTCTCCTAGCTCATTTTTCATTTCCGCAAGACCTCCCACAAGTTGAAGATGTTGAGTATCAACCATTTTCATTTCGGTGAGAAAATAAAAGAATATATTTTATGTTGAAAAAAATATATTTTAAAAAATTTTAAATTTTAAAATAAATTATTATTTAAAATATAATTATAATTTTAATTGTGTATATAGATTTTAATAATTAAATCTTTAATTATATGTTTTATAATATTTTTTTATTATTATTTATATTAACTAAAATTAATTATTAATTTTAATTATTTATTTAAAATTTATTTAAATTTAAATTAATTTAATTAAAAATTTTAAACGATATTTAATTATATTTATAGGTAAATTAATTTTTTAGAAAGTCTTACCTCTATATAAAAGAGATTATTCTTTCTATTTTTATACGAAATACTTGAAAATGTCTAATATTGTTTAGTTTTCTAAATTATCATTCTTATTAGTTATATTTCCTGTTTTAATGCAGAAGAGGTTGTTGAATATTGGGATTGAAAATCACGTAATGAACATACAAATTCTTAAGAACAATACTATCACACATCATAACCTATGAGATGATATCCAATTATTTTTAGTAATTTCAAAAATTTGGTTTAATATTATTTTTGTAAAAATATGTTTGATCTAATACTTGAAATATTTATTTATTTATTATTTTTGACTAATATAGATGTTATTAAATTAATATAAATTTAATATTATTTTTATTGAGGTTAATTAAAAATAATTAAATATGAATCAATATGCTCCGATAAATATTAATTATAATTATGAATGGATTTATCTTTCCATGTTTATTTGTTTAGCTAACATCTTTTTTTATTTGGGTTGTATGTGTTCTCAGTTTTTCTTAATCGAGAGATTAAATTTTTACCATTTATGAAAAAGTTATAAGATTTTATTAAAAAAAAATTAAAAATATTTATATGAAAGAGATAAATGAATAAGTATTATTTTTGTATCTCACCTATTTTAAGGAAATATTTTAAAAATTGTACATTAAGTATCTCTTACTATATAAATTTGCCTTTTATTTGTTGCAAATTATGGACTATTACAAAGCTTACAAATGTGTTTATTTGGTTATAATGTTGGATATAAATATTTTAAATATTTTAAAAAAATTGAGATGACTTTATTCAGAGTATTGAAATTAAATATTGAACTATATAAAAAAAAAGTTTAGATCTTATTGGATTATATGAAAAAACAAAGGTCTTTCTATATATAGATGAGATATAAAAGTGATCATACTCTATTTTGCTAAATTTAATTTGGTGGAAGTTTATATTATGATTATGTAGATATATATTACTCAAGAAAGTTGCATGTTTCTCTACATAATTCCAATAACACTTTGGCAAATCAGATTGTATCATAAGAGCTCAACCAATGACCAATATACATTGATGCTTCCTCTCTATCCTTCCATTTTATTGAGGGATATCCACACAACTTAGTGGATGATGAAGTCTCTTAGAGAATTGAGGCATAGTAAATTCAACCTCATTGTCTAATCTTATCATCTTGATCCTTTTTTTGTATTGTACCTCCACCATTTTAACAAATCGTGCAAATATGATCCTTGGTTTCAAATTTATGTTTAATTGATATAATCCATATGAATCAGATATGATCATCTAATATAATAAAAAACAATTATGCTCATTGGTGGAACTAACATTGAATAGTCTCCAAATATTGATATATATTAACTGAAAACATGTGTTGCTTGAGCATTGCTTACATGAAATGGAAGGTGTTTCTATTTAGAGTAATGACAAACATCATATGGTTTACATTCATCTCCTATTACATGTGAGTATTTATTTTTCATAATAGAAAAATGAGCATTTGATATATGTCCTAGACAAAAATGCCAAAATGATGAAGGTGGAAATGTGTCTTGTGTTACAATTATAAGCACTAAGGGTTCTTTGGTTGTCTCTAATACTTTCAAATAGTAGAGACCATGATGGTGAAGCTCACCTAAGCAAATCCTTATCTTTCTCTTCTCATCCTTAGCATCATAGCCATGCTCATGAAACATGAGAGAGCAATGTAAGATTTGGCACAATTATGTAATAATCAAATTGAAAGGAAATTTTAGTATATATAAAACATGATCAATGATAAGTTTCGATAAAAGTTGCATTGTGCCTACATAACTTGTTATCACCCTAGTTTCATTGGAAAATTTCACATGTAATGGTTTTATATCGTAACACAATGTGAACCGTTGTTTGTGTGAACATATATGGTTAGTTGTCCCGAAATTGAAGATCTAGCCATGTTTACTAGTTTTATTCACACAACACAAAATAGTACTCTTATTTGGTTTGGGTGATTTTATAGATCAATAGACCACATGGTTGGTATTGTGATTGGGAGTCGTCTGATTGTTGCTTGATCAGTGCCAATAGTGCTCGACATTGTTCTAGTATGAAAGGAAATTGACTTTCCTTTACTTCATCTTCTTTGTCACATATGAGATCATCCTCCTTGTCGTGTTCAAGATTGGAGATCATGTTTATGAGTGTTTCCCTTGAACTTACCAAAGCTTGGAGAAAATATTTATTCTTATAGCATACTTCAATGACATGTTCAACTCAGTTATAATGAGAACACTTCCTTTGATTTTTGTTTCCTTGATTGTATTCTCTTTCTTATGCATACATGAAATTACCATTGCTCATGTTGATGGATATTTTGGGTTCTTCACTCACCCCATGTTGTCTTTCAGTTTGGAGAACCATAGAGAAAATCCTGTTAAGAGATGGAAGAGAATCCATGATCAAAATTTTGGAACAAACTGTAGCAAAATCATCATTTAATCTTGTCAGAAAGCGAATAACATGATCTTGAAATTAATATTTCCTTATATTTCTCATGGCTGCATATACACAAGGATGAGGATCTTAAGCATTGTAGCATGGGTCGATAATGCTCAAGTTCTTTCTAGAATATCTTTAGCTCCATAAATAAGTTGGTTATAGACAACCCTCCTTGTTTCAAGTTGTGAATCTTTATTTAAAGCTTAGAGACGTGAAAAAGATCATATTGATCAAAATGTTCTTTTAAATCATACCAAAAACACACACATATATGAGCAATTGTGTTAAAAATTGAATTAATTATCTTGGAATGTACTAAATTATTACATCTTTCTTAATGATCGTAAGTTGGATCAAATTAGTATTGTACCATCAATAAATTTGAATGTTTTTAGAAATAAGTGCTCTTTTTTCATTCTCCATGCCTATGTGTTATAATTTTTACTTATAAAAGGAGTAGCTACCATTGTTATGGATGGATTTTTATTTAGGTGGAAAAAGTATGTACTGACTTGATTTTGTTATATGTCCATGGTATAGACATTTACAGGATGATGAACATTATTGTGGGATGATGTGGAGTTTCTATCCATGTTGTGAGTGCAACAGAGCTTTGATACCACTTAACAAAAATAATCAAATTACAAAAGAACAAGACTTAACCAAATATAGTCACAACAAAATAAATATGAGTGAACACAATGGAGGAAATGGATGATATTTTTCACTCAATTTATACAAGATAAGTTGGTTATATTTATAGTGCATTGCTAGACAGCATAGAGGTTGATAAGGTTGTATACACTCGGTGCTCTCTAATAACAAACTCACATGATAATACTTAGCTCCTTTCCCAATTTGGTTAAAAGCAATGCACGATTTGATTGTATTTACAGTGCTTTTCCAGACAACATCAGAGGGTGATAAGGTTGCATGCACCAAGTTCTTTTATTGTATAAATAATTCAGATAACTTTTTTTATTCTTATAAAAAAGAGAAAATATAATATTCCATTGGTTAAAATAATATGAAATGTCATGTAAGTCATTTTAGTTCTTAATTAACTTAGTAAAATTTTACATTAATCTTTAATTTAAAAATAACATTAATTATTTTATTTTCATTAACACAAACCATTAGTATGAACATACTTTTCAAAGTAAAGGATTAAAATAAATGATACATACAATAATTTGAAACTATGTGAAAGCTTGTGTTGGCTTTGATTTTCCTTGACTATTTACTAGTTATTATTATCCTTTCTCTTTTTTATACATATTTTCAAAAAATGGTTAAAAATGTTGGGCAATGGAAGATCCACCAAAGATACACATAGCAAAATAAATAAAGAATAAAGAAAGAATACAAATTTAATATAGTTAGATCACTTCAACCTACTTCCACGATTCTAAAACTGGATAAAAATAACTTTACTAAAAAAATATTTGATTGCAACGTATTATCTAATAACTCAATTACACTCTCTCCAATGTATAAACTCTTTTTTTAGATAGGTGTTTTTATTCAAAAGTGACCTCTATTTATAAGGAGGACATCTCCCCTCCTTGGTTAAATTAACCAATGTGGAACTTGGTTAACACACATAACAAATTGTTCCTAGAGTCAAGCTCTCAAATACCTTAGTTTCTTATGAAAATTAGACTTGTTTCTTAATCTTCTTCTTCATCTTGACTTTACTATCTTTAAGAATTGAGTAATCATCTAAATAGCAAATGTTTTTCTCGTCTTTCCTTCCTTGTAAAATCAAGAGGCATCCCTTGTACACTTTAGATATCTTTCTAATTCCTACATATTTGTACCCGTGTAATATCATTTCATCCAATGAAATAATGATGACATTAACACTAGGTACATACTTCATGTTGAGAATAGTTTCGATTTTATCATTGTGGAGTTTCAAGCAAACTTTTGCAATTCCCTTAACCTTCATCTTCAATTTTGTTACCACATTGATATAATCGAGATTTCCATCTTTGTGCAAAGTAATAAACATGTTTTAATCATTGTACACATGCACATTATCAGCATAATCTAACACTCATTTAGAATAATTTTTAAAATCATCATTGACACTCACTATATGATACAACTCTCCATTATCAGAGGATTCAATTATATGAACTTTCCCTTGAGCTGTTTTAGATTCTTCAAATTTTCTCTCAACATTGGACATTGATACTGTATATGTCTTTTTTCTTCGCAATAGTAACATTTCACTTCGTTGAGATTTCTTTTTGCAAACCTTTTTTATTATCCATCTTTTCAATGAGAATTATTCTTTCCTTTCTATGATTTCTCTGCAACTAGTATTTTCTCATAATTTGGATGATTGTCTCTTTGCATTTTCTGATCATCTCGAAGGATGGTAATTACATCATCTAAGTTAATTGTATTCTTTTCAATTAATAAGGATATCACCAATTATCTATATGATTGAGGTAAAGAATTTAATAAAACAATTGTTTACTCTTCATCACTTATTTTTTCTCTTATATTTGATAGTTGACAAATTAGGTAGTTAAACTTATTAATATGATCATGTAAATTATCTCTTTATATTCTTAGTGGGTACAAGTCCCCATCTTCAAGTACTGATAATTAGTTAATAACTTTGATGCATAGATCTCCTCCAACTTTTTTTTTAATCTTCTTGGATGTTATCTTGTTCAACATAGTGTACTTGATTGTAGGAGCAAGTGCCAACCGAATAGTACTGGTAGCTTTCCACTAAATAGTCTTTTACTTGTTATGTGTCATCCCTTTAAGTCTTTCTTCTTCTATAGCCACATCCAAACATTGTTGCACTAAAATATCTTTTATTGTATATTTTCACATGGTAAAATTTTCATTTCCTTCAAAAAGGATATCTCAAATTTCATCGCACTAACCATAATATAAAGTATTTGTCAAAAGAAATCCATAAAATAAAAAAAAAAGTATCTCCAAGTTATTGATAATATGAAATCTTTGATGACAAAACTATATCCCAATTTTCTTTTTACAACCATAACTTTCTTCCATTTTAAAGTAAAGTTCTTGATACCAATGGTTGAACAATGAAAGATAGTACACAATAGTAAAATACATAAAATAAAATAAAAATATAATTTTAACATAATTCGATCATTTCAACCAATTTTTACAATTTTATAAAAGAAAAATAATTTTACTAAAAAATATTTTATTACAATATATTATCGAATAATTTAATTATATCATTTTTAATATATAAATTATTTTTTAAATAAATATTTTTATTTAAAAATTAAACTTCTATTAATAAACATCTTCCATCCTTAATTAAACTAATCAATATAAAACTTAAAAAAAAAAAAACAAATCTTATGACATTGTTATGCACTTGTTAGGCCTTCAATGTACTGGATGAGTATATACCTGGATTTTTAAGGAATATATATTGCTGTATTATGCAGCTTCAAACGGTCATTAACAACGACACGCAATAAAAAGTAAAAACTGGTTACATGGATATATTAAGTAGGAAGGGAAAAGGAAATTAATTATGTATTATGACATTCGCATATACACGTGAATGCAACCGTTATTACTTTCATCGTCCATATCCAAAGGTGTCTCGCTGCAGCAGAATCTCTGAAACCATGTCTTTGGCGTTCAACAAATGTGCGAACTGAAAACTGAAAAGAGCTGCATTAAAAACACATACCAACCTCTTAGTTGCGATGGGTTGAATTTTAAAAATTAAATTTGGTGTGTTTTTGTATTTTAGTTTGGGTCATATACTCATATTTTAGTTGTCCTCATTTAACGTCATACAACATGTTAAATTTTTTAATAATAAATAACAATTTTTAACTTGAAATAATATATGTTTGACATTATATATCAATACTTTAAAAAAAAAATTTACCATAAAATATTTTTTATTTTAATTTTAAAATAGACTCAATGTGTTCTAAAATTTTAAACTATTAAAATTAACTAAAATAATAAAGAATTGGAATTAAGATATACTATAATATTAATAATATTTTGTTTGATATCAATTTTAAGATTAATTATACATTTTTAAAAATGATAATTACATTAAAGTAAAATATTTATTATATAGAAGTATAAAACACTTTCCTCTTCAATAAAAATTAAAATAAACTAATAATTATTTCCCGTTAACAATGCTCTTTAGAAACGTTACCCATCTTCGGCTATTTTTGGATATTTTCTTAGAAGGTAGGCTTTTTTTTTTAGATTAAATTGTCTCAAGTGTGAAAAGTAAGATTTATAAATACATTAATAGTTATGAATAATCCGTTTTGAAGCGCATACTATAGCTGCGGGGTGCCTCTATCAAAGTTTCACATGGGAGGTGACTCTGGCGAAGGAACCAAGGAGTAACGTGGGGCTTGACTTCATCTATATGCATTTCATCTAGATGCATAGATGCTTAGATCTACATCATTGGATCACCAAATTTGATTTCTATATCTGTCTACCTCAACATCCATGTGCCACCACCATAATATCAAATAATGCAACAGGTCTTAAAACAACTATGCAAGACAAAATAGTAACATATATTTGCCTCATAGATTCCAAATCCTTTTCCACAGATAAAAGTAGAACAGCTTTAATAACCTTTTTAATTAAAAAACTACGTTTCGCTTTGACCCAAGAAAAGAAATCTTTATCTCGGAAAATATTTTTTGAATCAATTTTAATAAGAAAACGACTTGCAAATTATTGGAAATTTTTAAAATCTTATTTCTTGGAAAACCATTGACAGTTAAAATTTTAAATTTTGAATTGCATTTTATTATTACTCATTAGTCTGTCGCTTGTGTTAGATCAAACACTCAATGTTGTACAAAAAATAAAATAAAAACAGAGAGATCAAGATTCATCAATGTTAAAATCTTAAAATACTACTACTAAATAATCATTTCCTACAAAAATCACTAAATAAATCGTATTGTGTTTAAAATAATGAAGTCACTTGGGGACAAAATTTAACACGATCAATATAAATTCAAGGTGCTAATTGCTAAACGAAGCTGCTAAGCAACAAGAGGGGGACAGGAAGCAGAAGGTGTGAATTAAACTTTTCTACCTGGTGAATAATAGCTAAGGATAAAATAAAGTTAATAAACCCATCTTCTCAACATTATAAGTATCATTTTAGCTTTAAATTTTGTTAAATGTTAATCTAGTTCTTTATTCATGTAAAATATTATGAACTTGGCCAGTTACAAAAACGAAGATCAATTTAATTTTATGGTAATTAAAGACAACGTCAATGAGTTATCCGGGAAATACTCTTCCACTAAATAACATCAAGATAAATGACAAAAGTCCTCTTCGTATTAATCAAAGGATAACAATCCCCTTAATGATGGATCGGATGCGGAAAATCGTGCAATCAATTCGTTCAGTCTCAAGCCCGTTTTAGATCCAAACTCCTAAAATGTGCAAATCTCAAATCTTGCAATCTCGCTAATAAGTAATTCATGCACAACCTGCATAAAAAGAGGATTGTAGGGGATTGAGAGAACATCTTAACTCATTGAATTTTCAGGGTTGGGTAGCGGTAGGACATTTATCTTGTAAAATCTGGTAACTGTACGTGAACAAAATATATATAGTTCCTTTATCATAAAAAAATTGGACGTGTAGTCATTCAATCGTTAAATTTTTTTTATTTATCTCAAAATTTGTTTACGAAAAGACGATTTTGATATTATTATTTACAGCTGATGACCCAGAATGTGGCAGTAGAAGATTTTAAATTCAACCTAACTATAAGCAAAAAAGTAATAGATAAAAAAAAAATTTATCCTACGGTCCCACCCCTAAAAACAAAGATGAATGTTTTCCTCCTTTTTCAATAGATTCATTTTTGGGGGATCTCTCTCAGTAGAAGATTTAAAAAGTAGTCGACATTTTGAAAAGTAAAATAAAAATAAAAATGCTCAAGGCTTAATACCATGAATTCATTTTGGGGGTCGACGATTAAGGAAAAAGTAGGAACAAAATGGCATCACAAAGGCCGTCTTGAGTGGTAAATTAAACGAGCCCAACGGGGATGTCTCTCAATAGAAGCTTTAAAAAGTAGTCTTCTTAGTTTTTTCCTTTCTTAATTTTTATAATGGGCCAGACATGACCTACAAGTACAACACCGATAACCCAACAACCCATTCTAGTTAGGGATGTTTGAACCCCCCGCCCCACAAACAGCAAATAGTTAAAGATGATAAAAGACTCATGGAATATATGAACTAGGAAGAACTTATAAGAAGTTTAAGACTTTTCATAAGCTAATTTAAATTTATTTGTATAAATTTTTTGATTGATTTTACTGAAATAATTTTTAATAATCTTTCATCTAATAAGAAATTATTGAATAAATGCTTGAATAAATTATTTACCATAACATTTATTAGTAACTTATGACGCAAGTTACACAAGTCAAATTTCTTCGATACATAAATCAGTTTGACCCTTAACCCAACCACCTATTCAAGTTAGAGATGCTTGACCCAAACAAAAAGAAATATTTTTTTTATAAAAAGGTTTTAAACTCTCATAAGTTAGTTTGGATTTATTTTCATAAGGTTTTTTTATCTAACTTGTTGAAATATTTTTATAAAGCTTATTTAAAATAGTTATATGATCGAATGTTATATAACTCTCATTAATTAAATTATTGAATAAATACAAAAAATATTATTTACCATAACATTCATTAAAAACTTAGGACCTAAGTTACATAAGTCAAATTTATTGGTTACATAAATCGATTATTTTAAAATTGATTTAATTAAGAAATTAAGTTTGATATTGTTCAAAAAAAATCTTATATACATACATACATGCTATGATTAATAACTAAGTTTAATGGATTTTACTACAAAATACTTTTAGATTATGCTAGACCTAAAACGATGCCTATATCAAGCAGACAATCGAGACTTGATTAAAAATAACCCAACATTTACACACTTAATTAACGTTTCCCTCAAACCAAAATAATAATAATAATAATAATAATAATAATAATAATAATAATAATATAAAAATAATAATGAAGCATATATTCATGCCCCATTCACGGCTTCAACCTTCTCAAATTACATCGTAAAGTGTTAACTTTTGCAACTTAATGCATTTAACAATTCCTTGTTTATTTCTGAAATGATAGTCATAATATGAAAACAATTCTTGATAAGTAGTATTTTGGTTATAAAAGCATAGTTATGTCTTGATATGCCTAACGCTAACATGTTTAGATGGAATGAAGACAGGAAGGAGAGGCAGTGGCGAAAAGACAATGAAAACAAAATGTTACTTATATTTAGATGATTATGATAACGAAACAAAAGAGCCATCCTTCCTCTAAACAAGAGGAGGAAAAACCTAAGGCCGTCTCTTCCAACAAGAAAAATAATAAAATGGCACTGTGTTTCAATGATATATCACTCACAGCAACACAAGTGATTATTCCGAATTCACACTAAAATAGACTTAAGACAAAATTTAGAACGATACAATCCAAGTTCAGCCTCAACTCTCAAGCCGATGCGATGTGGACAATCAAATCAATCACACGGGAACTGCCAAAAAAGAAACAAATTGTCTCATTACCACCCCAAAACTGTGAAGTAACAAATAAGGATTAAAAAAATTCCTCATCCTTGTATTTCAAGGCCTGATTATTATAAGTACAGGGTATATGGCAGTTACCTGTAGCCCCATTCGTTGTCATACCACGAAACAAGTTTTACAAAGTTTTCATTCAAAGAAATTCCTGCCTTGGCATCAAATATGCTAGACCTGCATATGAAAGCAACATCCAACGTAGTCTCATTAGATCGAGAGATGACCAAAATTGATCAAGATGGCTTATCTTTCAACATCATTAGAGTCAGAGAAGGCAACGTTGCTTCAAAAATCAACATTACCTGCTATCACCAACAAAATCAGTAGACACCACATCCTCTTCAACGTAACCCAAAATCCCCTTCAAACTGCCCTCTGATTCCGCCCTGCATTTTGTCATTTCAACACAAAAGGTTGGATTAAGACTTAGGAACAAAACACAATTGAAAATGCCAAATGTTATGGACTTCAGAGATTCTGAAAAGTTTACTTGATAGCAGCTTTGATCTGCTCATAGGTGGCCGCCTTCTCCAACCTGACAGTGAGGTCAACAACTGAAACATCCACTGTAGGGACTCGGAAAGACATCCCAGTCAATTTACCATTCAATTCTGGAAGAACTTTTCCTACGGCCTGTTCATCCCACATACAACATTCAAAGGTGAGAAAGAGCAAATTTGGAATAAAATTTACACCATCCAACTAAATATGTGTCTATTAATATATATAGTATTAGTGAGTACCTTAGCAGCTCCAGTGCTGCTGGGAATTATATTGAAGGAAGCAGCCCTTCCACCCCTCCAGTCCTTGCTTGATGGACCATCAACGGTCTTCTGAGTAGCTGATTATTCATCACAAAAGGTAGATAATGAATACCATCTTCATCTTAACTGGAAAATTCCTAAATGATAATGATATAGCTAAATGCTGAACCTGTGATGGCATGAACAGTGGTCATAAGACCCTCGACAATTCCAAATTTGTCATTGATAACCTGCCCAAAAAAAAAAATTAAGATCAATAATTTAAAAAAAAAGAAGACAAATTTAAAGTACAAATAAGCACCCATAAATATCAAACAAAAAAACCTTGGCGAGTGGAGCAAGGCAATTGGTGGTGCAGCTAGCATTGGAAACAATGTCAAGCTCTGGCTTGTATTCCTTCTCGTTAACACCAACAACAAACATGGGTGCATCCTTGCTTGGTGCAGAAATGACAACCTTCTTGGCACCACCCTGATCATAACCAAGATCCAAATTATACTCATTTCAAATTACCGAATAATCTTCCTAGAACCGAATATACCGAAACACATAAAAAGTAGTTTTTCACAACAAATCTAATATGGATGTGTTAAACAAAATGATTGGTCATCTAGTTATGTTACTAATTAAATTTGTTAAAAATTGCAATAAAAGACAGGATCAACATTAAGAAACAAACAATGCATTGAAATTAAGAGATCATGGTGAACCTTCAAGTGAGCAGCAGCCTTGTCCTTGTCAGTGAACACACCAGTTGACTCAACGACATAGTCAGCACCAGCCTCACCCCATGGAATCTCCTCAGGGTTCCTGAAATTCACAACCATTGAAGCAACAAATTAGGTAAGAAAGAAGAACATAAACACCAAGTGGTATCTACAATCACAAATCATAGATTTGAACACAATAAAGAAACTCTAGTTACCTAAATCCAAAAACGGATACGGGCTTCTCACCAAAGAGAAGGGTCTTAGAGTCCTTCACCTTCACATCAAAATGCTTCCACTGGCCATGAACGGTGTCGTATTTGAACATGTATGTCTGCCACACCAATCAGCGTCCAAAGCAAGCATTGTTAGCAAAAGCTAATACTCCCAAACCCGAAGGTCCTTTGGAATTTTTTTTTTACCAAACGGATCATAAAGTCAAACCAAAAAGCTTTACCATGTAATCGGTAGTGATGAAAGGATCGTTAACAGCAACGAGCTCAACATCATTCCTTTGAAGAGCAACCCTGGCTACCAAACGGCCAATCCTTCCAAAACCTGCATACAGAGAATTCGTATAATCACGTTAAAAAAAATCCTAGTACAAACACACACACTTACCAAAAAAAAAAAACGGAAAAGCCTCGTAAGAAACACGAAAAAGAAAAAAAACTAATTACCGTTGATGCCGATTCTGATTTTCTTGTTTGATGCTGTTCAAAAAGGAATAAGAAGAAGAAGATTAGTAAAAGATGGATTGAAAGGTGTTCAGAAAAGAAAAATAGCTGGGAAAGTAGAATAGAGTACCCATGAGAGTGTTTTATGTGAGAATGAGATTAGCAGCGATGGAAATTGGAAAAGAATTGTGTGAGGAAAAGGAGGGTTAACCAACGCTATTTAAAAGGGGTTGTGTAAGGATGTTGGTCACGTGATGGTCATGACCAACTGCTTGGGGAAAAAGAAAAAGGTAGCTTGGATTGGAGCCGCTGATTTTACATAGAGAAATGGAAACAAGGGTTACCCCTGATTTGTCAAAAGCGGTTAAAACGTTGGGTGAGGAGGCGACCCGTTACTGACTCACTGTTGCCTTGGCATCTAGAATTATTTAGACAATTGAGAATTGATTACACCATTTTGGACCTTGCTAATCATTCTTTTTTTGGTTACTGTTATTCAGAAATTCAAAAATAAAATATATTTCATGAAAAGTATAATATTTTAATTTAATTAATGTTTAAATTATTTTTATTTAATTTTAAAATAAATCTCCTATAACCATTTCCTATATCGGTTGCCCGGAATATAAATTAGAATGATAGAATATTCGGTTTTGAGCCGTCTCTGTGTCGGGACTTGTCGAGTTTCTAATGGGTTTCTTTATTGACCTTGAGCATTTTTTTTATTAAGCATGATGTGATTTCCCAATGAGCATTTCCAATTAATAAATGAATAATGTTTTTTTATCAATATTCTATTATTCAAAACTTGATTACCTTTATAAAATAAAATTCAATTAAAATTGCAGTTTCCGATAGCAACCTATTCCTGTTAGGTATGAACTGTTGAGTATTTAACTATTTATATTCACGTATGAATGACAAAAACAATGTTACGTGGTAACAGTGAACAAAATAAAAATAAAAAGAAATGGTGAAAGTAATAAAAAAGTATATAAAAATGAAGATGACTGCATAATTTCTACATTGTTCTGTGACAATGACCAATATAAAGAAGAAACAAAGTTTTATTTGGTAAAAAGAAAAGAAAAATATAAGAGACTGGCATGCTCAATTTATTTGGAAAAGAACCGACTATCGAGTTCAGGGATTCAAATAATGTTAGGCATTTCCAATACGTTAAATTGAATTTAATTTTAAATATTTAAATTTAATCTATTTAAAAATTTTAAAATTTAAATATAAATCTGTTAAAAAAATTTTATCAAAATTTTCTTAATGTAAAATCTGAAAATTTTAAAAATTTATTTAAAAATTTGTATTTAAAAAAATCATAAATAAATTTAAAATTTATATAAAAAATTAATTAAAAATATTATAAATTTAAAATTTATAAAATAAAAAATTATTAAACATATGTATATTATATAAATATAATATATTAAATTAAATATAATATATATAAATATATAAAAATAAATAGATATATGAATAAATTAAACAAACTTTTTATAAATTAAGTTTGATTTGTGTATTAAAAAAACTTTTTAATAAATACTAATCTATTTATTTATTAAATAAATTAAATTATAAATTTTTATTAGATGATTTTATTTCATTTTATTTATAATATATATTACTAAAAAATATTTTAATAATTTTTATATATAAAAAGTTAATGCTAAATTAAAATATAATTTTGATATGTATACAAAATTATATTTATAATAATTATTTGTTTTATTGTACATATTCATATTTATGGTTTTTTTAATGTAAAAAATATAATATTCTTATTTTTAGAAGATTAATTATAATTGATATTCAATTTAAAATTTTAACATAATCTTCAATTTAGTTAATAATTTAATATTAAAATGAATGTTACATAACACGAAAACTTTCTCATAATAAAAAAAAATAACACCAATATAAATATTTTATATTGTCAACCAATTAAAAATATCATAGATATAATATTTTAAATAACATCATAAAATTTAACTATTTTTCAACTATATGACAATCTGTAATTTTATAATAATATAATTTTTTTTAATTAAATTCTTATAATATATGAGATTGATCATAAGTTAAACTAATTTATCTGTTAGAAACAAAAATAAACTTGGCAGCATACAAATTTTTGATGGGTGTGTGTATTTTTCATATCTACCATCCCTTCAATGAAAAAAAAGGAAATGTTATCTATATTTAAAAATTTAATTAATGTTGGGACTTAAAAGTTTAAATTTTTAACAAAATAAAATTTTGATGTAAAGAAAATTTTCATTTTAATTAATAATTTAATATTAACATGACAGGGAAACTTTCTCATAATAAAAGACATATAACAAAAAATAATATCAATGTAAATATTTTATACCGTCAACCAATTGAAAATCGTTGCAAGTATAACATTTAAAATAAATATCATAAAATTTAACTATTTTTTAACTATATAAATTTTTTTAATTTGATAATAATTAAAAAAAATTAACTATTAATATTTTTAATTTTTTTATAATATATAAGATTGTTCATAAATTAAATTATTTTATCAGTTAGAGCAAAAAGAAACTTGGCAGCATTAAAAATTTGGATAGATATGTTTGTTTTCCATATCTATGATTTTTTCAATGTGAAAAAAAGGAAATGCTTTCTATTTTTTTAAAAATAATTAATGCTAAGATTTAAGAATTTAAAGTGTTAACATAAAATAAAATATTGATGTAAAGGAAAACTTTATAACAATCAATAATTCAACATCGAAAAGGTGTTATATAACAGGGAAGCTTTCGCATGACAACAAAAAAATACATAAAACATAAACACACTAACACAGTGTCCATATAAATGTTGTATGATTTAACCAAATAAAAATCATTGTAGATTTAATACTTAAAAATAAATATCATAAAATTTTATTATTTTTTAATTACATGAAACTTTGTAAGTTGATAATAATATAAAAATATTTTAACTATTAACTTATAAGAAAAGGTAAGTTATTTAAAGAATAAGTAATGTCATAGTAATGTGTTAAATAATTTTTTTAAAATATTAATTTTTTTCAATTAAACTGTTAGATTAAATTTTTTTATGTATATCAAATTTATAAAGTTTTATAAAATTTAAAATAGATTTAACACTTTATTAATAACTTTAATTTTAATATGTAATATATTTCTTTAAATAAATATATATATTAAATTAAATTTATTTAATGAAGTGTTAATTTTTATAAATTTGATCTATATAATAAAAATTAATTTAAAAAATAATAAAATTCAACCATGTTAAAAAATTATGAATAAAATAATTTGATGTCCTCTCATTAACATATTTAAATTAAATTCTTATAATATATAGGCTTGATCATTGGTTAAACCATTTTAACTGTTAGAGGAAAAAAAGAACTTGGCAGTATTAAAAATGTGGATAGGTGTCTGCTTTTCATATCTATGATTTCTTCAATGTAAAAACAAAAATAAAATAAGAGAGAAATATTTATATTTTTAAAAATTAATTACAATTGAGATTTTAAGATTTGAAAATTTAAAAAATAAATAAATTTTTGATGAAAAGGACAATTTCAGAAGAATTAATAATTCATTATTAAAAAAGTGTTACATAAGAGGACAAATTTCTCGTAACAAAATAAATAAATATATAATATAATAATTACATATATTATTAATCAATTAAATGTGATTATTGATATGATATTTAAAATAAATACCATAAAATTTAACTATATTTTTAATTATTTAGTGATATATAATTCAATATTAATATAAAAAACTTAATTATTAATATATTTTAATTAAATTCTTATAATATGAGTTGATATAAGTTAAATTATTTTATCAGCTAGCAAAATAACTTGGTTACATTAAAAAATTGGATAGTTATGTGAGTTTGTTTTCATATCTATAATTTTTTTTTCAATGTAAAAAATATATTTTTTTTATCTTTTAGAAGATATAAATTTATTTTATATATGTAAAACAATTAATTTATAATATTATTTTTATTTTTATTTTATTAAAATAATATAAATTTTATGATAATTTTTTTAAATGTATATTTCTAAAACTAATAAATAAATAAATTAAATATTAAAAAACTAGTTGAAAGCTAAAAAAATAAAAAATAAAAACTACATGTTAAAAAATTTAATGATCAAAATAAAAAATATTTGATAAAGCTAACCATTAAATTATTTAATAAATAAAATAATAAATAAAAAATATTATTATTTTAGAAGTTAAATATTATAATTTTATTATTTAATATTTTATTATTAAAATAAATTATTATATTAAAAATAAGGATAATAATTTTTAACTTATCTTTATTTATATGTATTTTTATTAGAAAATTATATAAATAAATTAATATTTATTTTAACTAATATATTATAAAAAAGTTTGATGATTTTATTATTTATTGTATATTTTTAATAAAAATATATTTTAAATAAGTTTTTTAAGATTTAAAATATTCATTTTAAGTTTTATAAATAAATTTTAAATAATATCTATATAACAAAATTATTATTTTATCTTTAAAAAATTTTATCAACAAAATTTAAATATTTTATTATAAATTATTTAAATAAAATTTTCAATAATTAAATTATATTAAAATTACTATTTTATAATGAATAAAAAATTATTAAAATATATTAAAGATAAAAAAATTTAAATAGTAATTAAAATTTTTAATGCTAATGAAATAACATTAAAAACATTAATTATTTAATCTAATTATCAAAATAACTATCATATCAAATAAAATAAAAATTATTTTTAAATTTTTTCATTAATTATTTTATTTTTTATTTAATTAAAATTATATTTCAAATCCACTCTTAATTTCTTTTATACAAACCTCTCACCATCAAAGTCAAATACATTTATTAACTTAAAGCTAAAGCTAAAACAAAAAAGACTACATCAAATATTTCATAATAATTAACCATAAATAAGTTCATATGAAGAAAAAAAAATCTCCCTTTCCCTTTATCTATTTTTCTCTTTCTATTTATATATACATATTATTGTTTAGTACCAATTTACATAAGTATTTATACCGAATTGAATATTAAATTAGTTTCTAAAAAACATAAATTATTAATTATTTTAATCCGTAAAATTATTAAAAAAAATAGTTATTAAAATTTGTAACTATAAGTACTTTTTATTTCCTAATTTTAAGAATTTGTGATTTTAACCATTAGGATTAATCGGTATTAATCAATTATTTTGGTATTCGTCAATCAATTTGGTCATTAACCTTGTAACCTAGTCAATTTGATCTCAAAAGTTAGGGATCAACTCGATTATGATTGATAAATTTTAACAATAAATTAATAATAAATATTAAAATTGTATTTAATGTTAGCAACGAAACTTATTATTGGTGCCAAATTAGAAACTAAATTGAAGTTATTTGACTGGTATTAAAGTGAAGGACAGAGTTTATTTGTTTGTTTTCTTTTTACAATATGAAAAATATTAATCTCAATTTTTAGATTTAATTTATACATTTAAAATTGTTATTTTTTATTAAAAAGATATGTATTTATTATATAAAGTTATAATCATTTTGTTCTCAATAAAAATTTACTATGTTTAAAACTTTTAAAATTAACCATAAAATTGAAGATAAGCCTCATAATATTAAAGAGATTAATATTTATAATTTTCAGAACTAATTAATTTAGTTTATTACTTACTTTATATTAAACATATTTATGTTATTTTATTACGATTCTTAACGTAATTTATCCTAATAGTAAATATATTTATGTTATTTTATTACAATTTTTAACGTAATTTATCCTAAAACTATTAGAATTAGTCTGATGAGGAATTTGATTTTAGAATAATTTATATAAAATTCTAAATTAAAATTTTATTTATTTTATTATGTAAAAAAAACTTAATTGATTGTGACTCTATGTATTGATCATATACGAACAAGAAAAGAGTATAATTTATACAAATAAAATAATTGTGAACCACACTTGTTGTCTATCACCATAATAATTGTAATCATTCCGTTTCCTTTCATTTTAAATTTGATTTGAAGTTTAATAAAGTTTGCAAGTTGCTAATCCTCATAACCAAAATGAATGTCAAACCATCACAGTATATATATATATATATATATATATATATATATATATATATATATATATATATATATATATATATATATATATATATATGTATATATATATGTGTGTGTGTGTGTGTCAAAATCAATAAATAAAATATTTAAGAATTAAAATACTGAATGAATAATTTAAAATTAACAATAAACTAAATCTATGAACTAGCCGATTGCCTAACTAATAAAATGTTTTATAAATCAAATTATTAAATTAAATAATTAATGTAAAATAATATAAAAATATACATTAATTATTAATTTAATTTAAATTTTTATCTTATAATTTTCAATTAATTATAAACTTTATATTTTGATTTATCTCAAATAATTCAGTATCTTAAAAAACAACATAATATTTTGTATTTTTATTCTCATTTTTAAATATTTGTTATTATTATGTGATGGAAAAATATTGTGCCTAAAGGCATGAGAAATTAAAGAGTAAAGGAGGAATTGTACTAAGATAGTGACAGTAGGAAAAATTAAAAAATATTTATAAACTTAAACGTTATACGAAGTAACCTTTCAACAAATATTATAAAAAAATAAAAGTTACAAAAATAAATTTAGGTGTAACTTATCCTAACAAGTTTTAAGCTAACCAAATAAATAAGAAGGTAGCTTATTTACCTTGGTGAAGATACTTTTAATCTAATTTTTTATCATTAAATATGTATATCACCTTATAGAGAACTATTTTTACTTAACTGGTTATTTCGAATTGAAATTCTTAAGATGTAATTGCATTAATATTTTAGTAAAAAAAATTACCATTTAAACTTTTCCAACTTAAATAAGATTAATTCGAATATTCGTTATAGTGTTTTCATTCTTACCGGATTATTAAGCAACCAAAATTTATAACTAAATATTTCTCATAATAAATCCTAGTTAAAGTGGTCCTCAACCTTCCATCGAACACACAATAGTCAAAATATATAAGTACATGCTGAAGGCTATGCTTCTTTTGTTTTTTAATATAATATAAATAATGTAAATATATAAACCATAAAATTTAAACTACCCCATATGCTTAAATTTAAAACAACTAACAACTAAAGCGCTTAAATACATTGTTTGTCTCCTTTTTCCAATTTGTAATTATTTGTTTCGTTGACTTTCTTTCTATTATATTCACCAATTTTATAACTTTGTTTATGCATTGAAAATGTGAGATTTGAGCGTGATGCTTGACATCAGTTTTCACGTTCTGCTAATCAATAATCGGACAGTGCAAGGATCAATGCCTTACTAATTATTTTATAGGGTATAGTTTAGTATTTATGCGCCAAGAGAGGAAGGCTTTGCTGCAACATGGACTCACTCGCGAAACTCCCAACTTTTAAATACTATGTAGGGATGTATATAATTGAAATCGGTCAACAGTACAGTTTTCTAGATCTATCATAAAATGGAAAGCAAAGTCAATCAAGGTTCTCCTTTCTTTTAGTTTTCCATCCTTGGAGTACATTCTGGATCCGCCAATATTCGCCAACTTATGTTGCGAATATCATGTCTATGGACTGTTTTATATTCAGAACGAGTCAATCAAGTGTAAATACAAAATTCAAAACATCCAGAAGGTCGAAGGATGATTTCAACTCAAAAGAATTAAGGAAATTTCTTTATTACGATAAAGGACCCCAAATATTAAGAAGGGTTCTCATGTCACATATCTATTTTGCAGCATTAGGAACTATTAAAAGTTAAAAATAAAATAGGTTTAAATTAATATGGCGTCGCCCGGACTCGAACCGGAGACCTTCAGTGTGTTAGACTGACGTGATAACCAACTACACCACGACACCATCCATATCAATGTTTTGCTCTTATATTTTATTTATATCTGAAACACAACGAATTATTTGTATTTTTTTACCTTTTAAGTTTTTACACTATTTTAAAGGATAATAAAATAAAAAAATATTTAATAAAAATATATATTATTAAAACATATAAATATTTAAAAATATTCAATAAATTATATATCAAAAATTTTTTGACCATGGGAAACATTTAAAAATATATTGCATGACATTTTGCTAAGAAAACTTAAAGATAAAATAGCTTTGAAGTTTCAAGCTTTTATGATTTTATCTAGCTTAATAGCTATATGATAATTACATATGAAAATGAGAATCAAAATACAAGGCACCATACTGAATAAATCTAATTAGATTGGAAACAAAATACCATACTAAATATATATATATATATATATATATATTAGAGTTGAAATTGAGTATTTAAGCTTATCACCCTCAATTTTTATTGTTCTGTGTTATCTAATCATGTCTGCGACATTACATCTACTCTACTGCTATCTAATGTCTTTGTTATTGATGTGTTAATGCATTTGATGAATAGAATAGAATTTGTTATTAGAAAAAAAAGGCTGACAAAAATATAGAAGATAAAATAAATTACAAAACTTTTAAAACTTGTTTAATATACTATGTACATTTTAATTGATATTTTTTAAGTTTTGTATTTTTTATTCGATATATAAAATATAAAAATTGTATTCCAATAAATCTCAAAATTCGAAAGGCCAAGATATAATATCATTAATACATATTACGATGTGTTTCATTGTATTTTTAGTTTTCAGTTTTAAAAAAAATTGTAAAAAAATTTTAAAAATTATTTTAAAGAAAAATAAAGTTAAAAAAATAAAATGATATACAAAAATGAAAAAAATTTCTTTCATATATAAAAAGTGATTTATACCTCATGTAAATGATTAAATTTTTTGTCCAGTTTTAAAAAATACTCAATCATTAAATTATGATTTAGAGAAGGTATAAATCACTTTTAGTATGTAATAGTATCATTATCTATAAGAAAAATAAGAATAATAGAAAATTAAAATTAAAAATTCAAACAACTTAAAATTATTTTTATATTTTAATTTTAAAATTTAAAAAAGATTATTTATTAGAAATTGAGATCAGATCTAACTTAACTTCAAAAATTAGTGAGATTTTTCCTTCATTTTATATACTCATAGTTGATCTTATCTCTAAACAATATGATACTTCTAATACACTACCCTCACCTCTGGTACGTCAATTAAGTTTCTAAGGGCTTATTCATGTGGCCATATATGATGGACTTTTTAAACTTATCCACTTGGTAAATAGACCTTTTATAACCCTTCCCCATAATGTTTATATTTACAGGTTAAGGTTGGGTTTAGCCCATACATACTAACCTCACTTGAATAGTTTTAATTTTCAAATTAAAAATCTAATTTTAAAAATTTAAAAATATAAACTTCAATTTTCTACAACGATGTACAAGACTGAACCCTACTACTTGAGTATTCCTTTTGTAGTTTTCATCCAAGATTGAATCCTATAAACAGAAGAATTTCGATTCACCGTTTTTTCTAAATTTCTGATAGTGATTATGTAAAAGAGAGTTAGGATTCAACATCAACATTTTCTTCTATGAGTTTTTCATTGAACACATAAGAGTATACTATTTTTTATTATCTAAAAATGGTGTTTGTACTTTCTTTCTCTTTTGATTTTATGGTGTGGAAGATGTGCTTATTTGATAATATTTTCTAGGATGGAAATAGTTTTGAAAACATTGGATTGTGACCATAGCAACAACAGAACCTTTTACTTCGAAGTCCAAAATAGGTAACTAATTTCTTTCTTTAGAAATTATCATTTTAGAAATTTTTTAATTTTATTATTCCTGTTTGAAGTTCACAATTTAGGTCTTTTCGTTGTTTTCTTTAATGAGTTCTTGTCATTTGCTTTTTGGTTATTGAGATTTTTGTGTACTTTTGTTGGCTATTGTTTAGTTAATGCTTAGTTAAATTGAATATATTTTCTATCATATATATATATATATATATATATATATATATATATATATATAACATTTGTATTATGTATAACTTCTCTATCGCTGAATGTTCTCAATTTGTTGTTTTGGTTGATAGAATTGTAACAAATTTTAACTGGATTAAGCAAGTGCATATATTGTGCATATCTTTGTTCCCTTTTCTTATGAATCATTGGAACTAAATAATATACTAATTGAAGGATATGAGGTTGTTTTGAGATATCTAAGATTGTAAAAAGCTTTTGGTTTTTCTCCAATGTTATACTATCTTTTCTTTTCATTAACATTAATATATTTTTGCAATTTTTTTATGCATTTGATTGAAACTCTGCTTTGGAAAGAATAAAAATTTGTAATTACACACACACACAAAGAACAATGAAATTGGCTAATATATAATAGATCTTACTATTCATCTATGTATTATATCTTATATGCAATATATTGATACATATTCACCACTTGATTCATATGATGATGATGCTTCCATGTTTTCTTCTTTCACTAGGCATGTATAATTCATTTTTTCTACTAAACTTTACTTGTTATGATAGGTGAATTTTGTTATTTAGAATTCTAATGCACATTGGTATTAGGGTTGAAGAGAAGTGAAGATTTTAATTTTGTTTTAAGATAAAAATGTAGATGAGCCCTTGTTTCTGTTATGGGAAAGAAAACTTGTTATGTCATTAGAAAGATTTTGTTATTTATTGTACCTATATAATATGATAAAAGAGTGAGAGTTTAAAGGGGGAATTATATAAAAGAAAAAAATTGGAGTATGCTCGAATAAAATTGGAGTTAATATCTTGGAAGCATAATATTTATTTGATTTAAGTCATTTAACCTCTTTCGTATGAAGAAATTGGATAGGACAGCAAGAGTACATGACCCCCTTGATTTTGAAAATTCTCGAAGTTATAGAGGTAAGGATGGTGGGGTCCGCAAATCAAAACTTGCCTCAAAGGATTAGTTTGGGATTTTGCATTGATTTTAGCTCCTTTCATTGGTTGTAACCTAAATTATTAATATGATCCAATTGAAGTACTTTGTTGAGAGCTAGACGCGTGTATTTAATTTCTCAACTGATTAATATGCTATTTGTGTATCATACTAGTTACAAAAATTTATAATATTTATAATAACATGTCAATTTTTGTTAGATAATAATAGAAAAGTATAAGGGGTATTTAATTTAAATATAATATATATTTTTCATTTAATTAATATCAAAATTTTTAGCTCAAAAAGAAAACTTCTAAGAAAAGTCTTATATTATTATGAAGGTTTTTAATTTGATTAAGATTGTTTTGATCTTATAGAAAAATACTTGTGGTCAAAATATAAATTCAAACATATAAAAATGACGATGATTAATATTTTATCTATTAGTAGATACATTGCATTTTTTATAATGAAATATGACTTAGCCCGTTAGAAAAACTTTTTTCAAAATATATTTACCTGGTGATACTTGTGATCTTTAATTACTGATCTGGCCAGAGAAGTGGTAAGTCTTAGTCAAATTTCCTTTTAGGAAGAAATTAAAAACCCCCCTTACCACAAAAGAAAAGAAAAAAGGGATGTATTAAATTGAGTCACTAAAAAAGGATATATGAAAAAAGGGATGTATTAAATTGAGTCACTAAAAAAGGATATATGGTAAAGAAAAAAAAATTGGCTCTGGATTTAAACTAATTGGTGAGTATTAGTTAAGGGTTGAAATATGTCGACATAAAAAGAAAGGTTGATTGAAAGAAACAAATAAAGATGGTAATCACTACTTATAGTAACAACGAAACAAACTGACAATTTTAAGCAATTTTTTATATAACAATGTTATATCAATTAAAAGTTTATATTTAAAATATTATATAGTTCAATAAATTTTTATTCAATTTTATACCTCATGGGGCACACTATGGTCATGTAGCTAATCTTATCCTTCATTTTATTACTATTTAAATCATAATGATATCATTAAATATTATCACTAATTATATTTTTTAGAAAGCAACAAAATGTGATAATTCTATCCCAAGCAATAAAATAGGAAGAAGTCATGAGACGAGAGGTAACATTTTTATTTATTGATTTTATTTTTGTTTTATTTGATGCAATTTTTTCTTACTTTCTAAATAATTGGTTTTTCTTTCTTTGTTGGTATATGAGCCTATTCATTGTTTTTAAAAAGAAAATATATTTTTAATATATTATTTACTTTTATTGTGTAGGAACTTAAAAATTGGGTTATGAAGTCTATGAGTAAAACTGTTGTTAATTTGGATGATGATGATATTTTGAAAACTCTTGTAATGTCTGAATGTATTAGGAAAACTAAGAAGGAGTTGTTGAATGTTTGAAAATATTCTACTAACATTGGTACAAATAAAATGGTTTTGAAAATGATACATACAATTATTATGGTCATGGGTATAAGGTTGGTAAAAATCCTCAATTAAAATTTAATTATAAGACTTCACATTTAAGTCAATGTCTTTCAGTTCGTAATGTTTTTGAGTCAATATGGATGTGAAAGACGATAAGTGTGCCTCAAAAAAGTTAATAAAAACATTCAACGCAACATACTTGCCAAGCTCATAATTAGACATGATTTACCTTTTAACTTTTTTGAACAGAGGATGTCAAAGAATGGGCAAATATTTGAATCATAGTGTTGAATTTCCTTCTAGAAACACCATTGTGTTAGATGTTAAAAAATTATATGTTAAAGAGAAAAACAAACCTAAATAAGTTATGTGTGGGATTCCTATTAGAGTATATTTAACTTATGATGTATGGACTACAACTATCACTGAGGGTTATATATGTTTAACTATCCACTTTGTTGATGAGAATTGGAAATTAAATAGTAAAATTTTGAATTTATGTCAAATGACACCCCTATATTGTTGTTGAATTGGAACACACTTTATTTAGTTGCTTAAAAGAATGTGAGATTAAAAAGAGAGTGTTCTCTTTGACCTTGGACAATGCTTCCTCTAATGATAACGTGTAATAAATTTTAAAAACCACCTTAATGTTCAAGGTAATTTGTTATGAGTTGGTGAATATTTTCATGTACATTGTTATGCACATATCCTAAATTTAATTGTTCAAGAGGGAATGAAAATAGTAACTAAAGCTCTATATAAAATTAGAGAGAGTGTTTAGTATGTTATAAGCTCATATGGAAGCATGAATATTTTTTAATTATGTTCGTAGTGCAGGTTTGGACATGAACACTAGTTTAAGGTTGGATGTGTTTACTAGGTGGAATTCTACATATTTAATGTTTGAAAGTGAAATCAAATACAAGCGAGCTTTTAATATTTTCAAAGCGGCAGACATAAATTATAAACATTGTCCATCTCAAGAAGAATAAGAGAGAAGAGAGAAAATTTGTGTATTCTCAAAACTTTTTTATGAGATCACAAATATGATATCAGATTCATCTTATCATACTTCAAATTTGTATTTCATACAAGTTTGGAAACTTGAATGTCTCTTTGAAGTAAACTTGACAAATGATGTTAATGCGATAAGGGAAATGTCTTTGAGAATGAAAGAGAAATTTGATAAGTATTAGAAAGAATACAGTGTTGTACTAGCTTTTGGAGGTATTCTTGAAGATTGATTTCTTAAATTATTATTATATTAGACTTGATTGTTTAACTATTGAAGATAAGGTTAGAAATGTGAAAGACAGGTTAAAGAAGATTTAATGAAGGATATGTCAGCATTTTTCCTATCCCAAGTGTTTCGCTTTCCTAATCATCTAATGAAATTCTTTTATTGCCTAAGTTAAGTGAAGAAATAAATAAGCTTAAGAGATCAAGAGTTTTTAGTATAAATTTTTTATCTTAACTTAGCTTTTATTTCTTTCATATATTTTTTTTTGTTTAGCTAATTAACATTTTACATACTGCAAGATTATAAAATGCATAAAAATGAAATTAAATCGTTCAATGGTAAGAATGAACTTGATTTCTATTTGGATGAACTACAAGTAAATATTGATGACAGTGAGGACTTTTATTCCTTCACTATTGGAACATCAATGAGAAAAAATTTCCTCTTTCTATAATGACACGTGATGTGTTCAATATTTCAATTACTATAGTGACATCTGAGTCTGCTTTTCATATTGGAGGACATGTTCTCACCAAATATAAAAGTTCTATCCTTCCTGAGAATGTTCAAATTTTAATTTTCATAAGGAATTTGTTGCATGACTTTACTCAAAATCCTAGAGATAATATTTTGTAGAATAATTATTTATTACTATTTCTTATCTTGCTTAATTATCTTATAATTGTTTGTTTAATTATTTTGTGTGGTTGAATTCTAGATGATGAAGATGAGAATAATATTATGATTTTGGGATACAAATAAAAAAGTCTAATGAGCATGGAGATTTTAGAGACTGTTTATAAGTAATTTTTTATTTTGTCATATTGCTAATCTAATCAAAATATAAGTGTTAAATGTATATTCCACATGTTATTTTGATTTTTCGAAGTCCTCATTTTTACATATGTTTGGCATAAAATATTTTTTTCCACATTTGTGTTCAGTCAATGGATTTTTACTATTCTTCCCTTGTGTGAAAGACTTGCGAAGATCTCCTATGTGATAAGCTTTGCATTATTAAATCCCTTTCTACTTGACTAAAGAACTTTTTTTTTACTATATAAGTTACTTCATACCTTTATAAATCACTCTATTTTAATATAAAATTTAATTTACTCTCAATTTTATCTTTATCTCTTTTTTAATCATATTTTCTAACATTCAATTTAGAATTCTAAAAAAAATTGTATTTACATATATAGTAACTTTAAAATAGGAATCATGTGTCTTCCTTTCAAATGTTGGTAGGTGAGAGCATTATAACCTCTAATCTATTTCTATTGTTGCAATATGAAGGAAATGACAACATTTATCCCAACTAGTTTCTAGTCCTTTCGTATTCTTAATTGTGGAAGTACTTTTAAACAAGCTTTATTTGGGGTGATTTTATTTTTATCATTATTGTGTTACTGTTCTAGTTATTATTATTAATTTTTTATAACTGATGTTGATATTATTATTAATTTTAAAAATTTATCATTCATATGTATACGAACTAAATTTTAAAAGGTTTTTTTTTTTAAAATTGTAGGTCCATGGGCTGACTCTAATCCATAGGATTTAGTGAGCCTTTTGGCCCTATGGACTTTGCAAGAATAGGACTTGTGGGTTAGGATTGAGTTGGATGGACCTAATTAATGGCTATACTCACACACAAGACTAGACATTTGGAGCGTGAAGTTTACAGGATTAGACATTTGCGAGTGGCCCATATTTGAATCGAGAGTAAACTTTAATACCATATTAAAAATTAAGTTTGAACCTAACTCAACCCTAAAAATTGGTTCATAGGTTTGCCTTCATTTTACATACCCATGATTGGGTTTACCTCTAGACAAATTTGAGACTTCTAATATTATTTTTAAAAATGTTTTAAAATTTAATTTATCAAATTTATTTTTTGAAAAATTATTTAAAAATAAAAAATCCTAATAAATTTGTTTATGTTAAGGAGCTTTTGAGAGAAATATTTACAATAAGTATCTTCTTAATAATACCTCTTGGATTATTTCAAATATCAAATCTTTTATTCTATAGTATTAATTCCTCATTTCAATTTTTAGCTTACATGTAATGTGAATTGAGAATTCAAACAAAGGAATTTAATTTTTGAGTAATAATCTACGTTAATCATGTAATTTGTTAATGAACGACATTTGAGGTTGTCTAATAATGAATTTTAATACTTGATATTTATAATTTGATCCTATTCTTAAAATTTGCATATGTTGTAGATAAAAAGGTCCTCAGTCCACCCTCATTTTTCTCAACAAACATGATTTACCTGTTAAGTGATTAGTTTCAATATTTTTTTTATTTCACTTGATAATTTCATTAAGATAATAAAAAATAAGGAATTACTTATCATATTCAAACATCGGGTTAGAAGTAGTATTTTTTCATAAAAATAAATGTATCGTCAAATAAATAGAAATTTTTTCCGACCATACTCGAAGTATCTTACATTGAGATACATATGGGTAGAAGGCGTTCAATCTTACTTTTTTTTTTCTATTTTTATTTTAAAAAAAATTTGATCGTTCAAAAATGGGTGTAGAAAGGTGATGCTATTGTTTCTATGTGACTTTATCATAACTATCAAATAAATTCTTATGCTGAAATTAATATCCTTGTACTTTTTAATAAACATGGTTTATCTATTTTGTGTTAGTTTCAATCTTTTCTATTTCACTTGAAAATTTCAATAAGATAATAGTAATTAAGAAATTGCTAATCATACCCAAACATCGGGTCATAAGTATAATTTCTCAGTGAAAATAAATGTATCATCAAATGAAAATGAATTCTTATGATATACCTAATTTTCCAAAAAAAAAAAAACATATTTGAATGAAGAAGTTTCTTAAATACATATATACATTATCATTAAAGTATGTGATTTAAAATCTTACCAAATGTAGATAGTTTGAACAACTACAATGAGTGAATTAAAAGTAAAAAACATAAGAATTACATAGATATTTAACAAAAATCGAATTATTTCATCTAGATGCAACTCTTAAGATTACAAAATATCACTTCATCTAATGTTCATCCTTAGTAAGGAGTCACTCATTATCTTATTGATAAAGGAAAAGTTTGCAACTTTAAAGGAGTCTTCATCCTCATCATCGTTATTATTTCCTTCATCATTGTACTCCCTCTCCGGATAGCTTGAATGTGAATGAGAGAGACTAGCTTAGACGTGGCGAGGAGAAATATGAGAAAACTATCGTAATGTTGACTTCCTCTTTGTTTGACGATAATAGGGTACTCCCTAAGAAACATGTATGGATGGTGTAACACGAATCTCAAGAATGTCTATTGCAATAGAAAGTGGTTCATGGTATCGAGGGGTGTTCTTCAACGACATTAAAGTAGAAGAAGAAGACAGAATTGATTTTTTATGCTATACCCGCGTAAGGATGAAGACCATAACGTTTGCAAGCATCATTGGTAAACTGTCATTTTTCACTTTGTGTGTAAGTTTTAGGCATAATTACTATATTATTGAACATAATTTCACTTGTAATTACACCTAATATCTTTTATTTTGCAGGAATGGTCAAACAAGTAAAGAATCCAAAAATAGACAGATTCTAGATAAAAAAAAAAGGAAAAAGTGGTATAAAATAATAAAGCAGTGAAAAATTAAAAAAATGTTCCTCGGTGAACCAACACGATCGTGCAGAACTGAGCACGACCATGTAAGCATAAGGCTATAAGATTGTGCCAACATAACACAACATGATTGTGTTAACTTAGCACAGTTGTGCCAACATCTGACACGACAATCAACAATACCGCATCAACCCTAGTGACGTAGGGGTCATCCCAATCAGCCCTACAACGATTGGGAGACCTAGAATAGTCGCAAGAACTGCAAAGAAGTTGGAGAAAGCCTAGTCCGTGTTGCTAGAACCCTTCACCTATAAAGGACGCTCTACCGTACATCTCAAGACATCTTAGAACACCAACTCCTCTTTCTTTGAAGAGCTTAATCCTCTCCACAGAAGAGTGTCCTACCTCTAGATACAATCCTACCTTTCCTCCATATCTTATTTCTAGCCCCTTCATTACTAGTTCTTTCTTTGGCATCCTCTCGTAAGATGATAGTGAGAGTAATCCTTGTGCGGTACAAACTTAGAGCAGTTGTCAGCTTTGTGACAATATTAGTTTTGTATTTCTTCTATATATTTTATGTTATGAATATTTTTTTTCTTTATGAAGAACTAAATTTCACCTCTATAGAACTTTTGGATACTTTGTGATTTGTATTATTTGAACCCTCATTTTCCCTTTTTATAAAATGATGTCTTCATTATAATTGTATTATTCTATTATGCTTCATTTATTGATAAGAACAAACCAATTCTATTAATATGTAAGTTATATGGGTGGAGGCGATCATACCATGCCCAATTAATGGAACTATAGGATAACTAAACTTAAGACTCTTAGAGGATCAATCTGGTACCTAGGTTTTAAGCGGTTAATTGTCTGACATGTAGTTAACGTCCTCTTATAAATCATACCTCTTTTATTTATCTATCTTACTGGATCAATGAAGGTAATAAGTAGGAGGGAGATAAGTGCTAGTGTCGATCAAGGAAGAGTAGTAGAATAAGTGTAGGTGGTTAGAAATTAAGTAAAGGGAGTACTAGGAGGTAAAAATAAGTAAAATCACAAAGGGAATCAAAGTCCTATGAACATTATATAATTTGAACTGCTTCTTTCATTTTTCATATTATAGATATATTATTTCTATTTCTTTTTCTTTCTCTTATTGCTTTTGAAAAAAATTGGCTTCCGCAAAACAACTTTATTTTGATGAGGTCTATAAACACCCAATTATGTTCGAGGCCCCATTTTAAAAATTAATTAGTCAATAAACCATAATTTAAATAATAAGTAAATATTAAGATTAATAAATAAAAAGAAAAGAAAAATAAAGAAATAAAAAGGGAGAAATGAAGAAAAACAAATAAAATAAAACAAGGTAATAGGAAAATTAAGAATAAAAATTAAAATACAAAAAAAACAAAATGAAAATAATAAATAAATAAATAAAATTGAAACATGAAAAAAACAAAATAAATAAATAATAATAATAATAATAAAAATAGAAAATAAAAAAATTAATAATAAAAACAAACGAAAAACTAAAAAATGAAAAATAAATAACTGGAAAAAAAACTGGAAATAACTAAGAAATAAATAAAAGATAAAAAAATGAAGAAAGGAAAATAATAATATTTGAAACAAATAAAAAAGAAATTAAAAAAGCAGAAAAAAAGAAAAAGAGAATGAAAAAACAAAAAAAAAAAACGGAATGGTAACAGAAAAATAGACAAAAAAAATAAATATAAAAAATAAAAAAGGGGAGGTGCATGCATGCGGAGAAGGCTCCTAGTTTCTCGAGAGGGGGAGGGATTTTTGGAGCTGGATGGTGCCTTTTCTCTGGGATCTCCGCCCTGATTTTTGCGGACGATCTTTCACCAAGAAGGAGAAGAAGAACGTTGCTCCGCAGGAGGACTCTTTCACGTTCTGGATCTTAATCTTGGCCTCGGGGAAGCCCTTTCCTCCAAAGATCCAATCGGCTTAACAAGATCAAGAGTATAGACTTCCTTAGAAGGCTTAGTTTCGAGGAATAGTTCGTTCGCTAGGTAAAGTTCACATTAGCTTCTTGATTCGTTCATCTTTGTTCACTCAAGATAGAACGAACAATTATTTTGAATGACAATGATACTTGCTGTAAACTGGGTTGAATTGACTAATTTTGTGGAAATTCTTCCATTGATTATTTGTGAGTTTACTAGTTCTGTTTGTCTGAATTTTATGGTGTTAAATTGAGTTTCATGCCAAGAAAATACAAAAGAAAATGAGCTCTTAAGTTTTTGGCTCGCATGAGAGAACAATGTTAAGATTGAAAGGATTTGCAGAAGCCTTTAGAGTCCCATCTGTCCTTTGGTTAGAATGCCCACCAAGGGTCAACTTGGCCATGCAACAGTGCTAGGTGTGCATATACTAACTGCCTCATGTGAAATCTGGTTCAAGATTCCTCTTTAGTATCAATGCGACGTTCCTTACTTGCTTAGTTGGTTTGCACCATGAATCTATCATCATCCATTTCAAGATGTGGTGCCAGGCCTTATGTCAAACTTGCTCTGATTGCGCATCAACAAAGTTCCATCACCTGCATGCCACTAATAGTTGCCATTAAACCTAGAAGGAAATCTGTGGTCATACATCTTGATTCCATCGAAGCTCAGTTTGGTATCATGGGCAAAAATTTTGCAGTTGATTGTTTCCTCCAATTGATCCTGGGGTCTAATGATACCCCTCACTTGATCACACATAGCAAGGAAAGCCGAACTATATAGCCAGGCGTGATTTCCAAGAAGATTACATTCTCACATTTGCACCTAAAAAATTATGTTTGACATGCATATATAATGTGTTGTGATGGGCTCCTGTTGTGGCTACTTATCTCGTGGTACATAGCCGTATCAATAATTATGAGTGGTGTAACTGGTGCATGAGCTCGGCTAGGTAAGGCTTACTAAGTTGAAATGGTGCATAAGTGTTTTAAAAATATCCCCAGGGGTCTTATGTCCGAGGATAAATTTAAAACCCAAAATAAATCATTTTGTTTTTTAGTCTAAAATCAAAAAATAACAAAAAAAAAGAATAGAAAAAGAAATAAAAACAATTTTTTAGTTAAGAATTTAGTTAGAGAGTTAGTTGGATTAGTTAACGATGGTTAAGAATTAGTTAGACAAAAAATAACAGAAAAAAGAATAGAAAAAGAAAGAAAAATAATTTTTTAGTTAAGAATTTAGTTAGAAAGTTAGTTGGATTATTTAATGATGGTTAAGAATTAGTTAGAGAAAAAGGAAAAAATACCAAAAAAAAAGAATAGAAAAAGAAAGAAGAATAAAAATAAAGGAAATAATAAAAAGAAAACAAAAAAGAGAAAAATTAGAAAACAAAAGGCGGAAGCTTCTTGATTTCTAGAAAATTTTTTCCTTTCTTTTTTTTGAAATTTTTTCTATAAATAGAAACTTTCATTTAGTTCAAAAAGGGAATTCTTCATTTCTAAAAAAAATTTCAGAATTTCTAAGGAGGGAGAGAGAGGAGCACTTTGGGTCATTGAAAGGCGGTTTTTAGATTTTTTCTAAGAAGAGCACCAAAGAGACTCTTGAATTCTACATCCAATTGAGCACCTCCTTGGCCTCCATGGAACCAGTTATTTATCACCTTCCAAGATGCTATCAAGTGGCATTCAAGAACATCAATGGAGGTTAGATCTTGCTTATATTTCGTTTAATTTTCTTGCATCTTCTAGGATTTGAGTTCATCTTCGTCTCTGTTTTCATTTTCATTTTTGATCGGACAAATGATCTCCGATTTTAGTTATTTTTGTTGCGTTCTCTTGGTTTTTCTCCTAGTTTCTTGAATGATATTATTTTTCTAATTTGGATCTGAAATGAAGTCTCTATGACCTGATTACTGAAGGATGTTCGTCTTGATGCGCAAATGAACCTAACTTGTTTGATTTGTGCATACCTTTCTCATTTCTGGTCTGATTTTTGTCAAATTTGTTTTGTTTAATTCCTATTATCTATATCTTCCAATTTTGTGGTTTTATTTTTCAGATCTACCAAAAAAAATATTTTCGAAAAATTCTGACATTTGTATTCAAATTTTTGCACCAAATTTTCGAGTTCATTTTCGTCTTTGTTTTTTGTTTTCATTTTTGATCGGTCAAATGATCTCCGATTTTGGTTATTTTTGTTGCGTTATCTTAGTATTTATCTCTAGTTTCTGAAATGGTATTATTTGTCTAATTTGGATCTGAAATAAAGTTTTTATGGCCGAATTACGGAAGCATGTTCGTCTTGGTGCGCAAATGAACCTATCTTGTTTGATTTGTGCATAACTTGCTCATTTCTGGTCTGATTTTTGTCAAAATTGTTTTGTTTGATTCCTATGATTCATATATTTCAATTGATCAGTTTTAATTTTTCAGATCTCTGGAAAAATATTTGTGAAAAGTTTTGAGATTTGAATTCAAATTTTGGCGTCAAAATCTCTTGTGTCTTTGAAGTTCTTTTGTAGATCTTGTTCTTTTAACCTTGTTTAGGTATTATTTTTCATGTGTTGATCCCTGGATATGTATTTATTGGTACTAATTTTTTAGATCTACCAAAAGAAAATATTTTAAAAAATTTAGTATAATCTACTTTTTGCTCATACATGATCTATTAAGTGTAACTTCTAAAATTCCTTCAAAACCTCGATTCTCACACAATGAGCTCCAAATGCGAACTGGTAACATACCCTACTGTTCGACATTTAGAGAGTCATATGAGTCTAAGTGCAGCCCTCGTTTGTCTTAGACTATGTGCATATGTGAAAGCGAGAGAATATTTGAAAATCAAAGAATTCAAAACATTTCTAAAATTCCTCCAAAACCTCGGTTCTCACGCAATGAGCTCTAAGTGCGAATTGGTAGCATACCCTATTGTTCGAAACTTAGAGAGTCATATGAGTCTAAGTGCAGCCCTCGTTTGTCTTAGACTCCGTGCATATGTGGATCCGAGAGAATGTTTGACAATCAAATATTTCAAAACACTTCTAAAATTGCTCCAAAACCTCAGTTCTCACGCAACGAGTTCTAAGTGCGAACCGGTAGCATACGCTATTGTTCGATATTTAGAGAGTCATATGAGTCTAAGTGTAGCCCTCATTTGTCTTAGACTTTGTGCATATGTGGATCCGAGAGAATATTTGAAAATCAAAGATTTCAAAACAGTTCTAAAATTCCTCCAAAACCTCGGTTCTCACGCAATGAGCTCTAAGTGCGAACTGGTAGCATACCCTACTGTTCGACATTTAGAGAGTCATATGAGTCTAAGTGCAGCCTTCGTTTGTCTTAGACTCTGTGCATATGTGGATCCGGGAGAATATTTGAAAATCAAAGATTTCAAAACACTTCTAAAATTCCTCCAAAACCTCGGTTCTCACACAATGAGCTCTAAGTGCGAACTGGTACCATACCCTACTGTTCGACATTTAGAGAGTCATATGAGTCTAAGTGCAGTTATTGTTTGTCTTAAACTCTGCATATGTGGATCTGAGAGAATATTTGAAAATCAAAGATTTCAAAACACTTTTAAAATTCCTCTAAAACCTCGATTCTCACGCAATGAGCTCTAAGTGCGAACTGGTAGCATACCCTACTGTTCGACATTTAGAGAGTCATACGAGTCTAAGTGTAACCCTCGTTTGTCTTAGAATCTGTGCAAATGTGGATCCAAGAATGCATTTAAAAATCAACATTGTCAAAATACTTCCGTAATATTTGGTCTCACGCAATGAATTCTAGGTACGGACTAAGAATATTCTTTAAAAATCCAAAATACTTTCTCAATATTGTGTAAACCTTCTTATGAAGATCAAGTCCTCCAAACACCAGAACTACGTAGCCTTGAATTTCCCATTGCACCAGGGAATACGTAGGAGCAGGATCAAGTCCTGTCAGGTTATTTTCATACAAACCTATTTATTTTTATTATATTTAAGGGATCAAACAATTTTTAAAGAAAATCACACACTTAGTTCAAGGGTACCGTTCTTCGGAACAGACAAATAGGGTGCCTAACACCTTCCCTATTTGTAACCGTCTCTCGAACCTAGAATTTCATCCTCAAGTTAGGGTTTTTCCAAATGTTTTCCCTTAAAATAAAATTTGGTGGCGGCTCCACTATAAAAATAAATTCATTTTCAAAGTTCTAGCGAGTTCGTCGTCTCGTCGGAATTACGGTTACGACAGATTGCGACTCCACTGGGGACCTTTAGAGAGTCAAGCTCATTTGATTGAGTGTGCGTTGTATTGATCCCTTGCATGTTTATTTGCACGATTTATTTGTCTATTTATTTATCTATTATCCGTTTATCCATCTATTGCTCAACCCTAGGGTAGATGAATTTAGAATATGCTCTATATATATATACACTTGTTGCGATTTCCCCAATTGTAGGTATCCCAATTATTCGTGTGCCCTCCACACATTACATTAATACATTCATCTCATGAGTGGGGCCTTGTACCCGGGTCTGAGTGAAGCCTAGGATAGAGGGGTCTAGTGGTGTCACTTTGGACGCACGTCCTATTTGACTATCATGAAAACTCCAGCTAGAGTGCATCCTATTCACGTGCCCTGCAACTGGTAGCTTTCCCTACTGTTATAGCAAGTATTATGAACTGGAACTTGGCTCTAGTGCCCTTTTACACCTCAGGATTACTGACCACCTTCGAGAGGTTCATACATTAAAAGCCTTAGGCCCCTAGGACAGGTTACCTACATAGGATGCATAAGGGCACACATCCCTTTCATGATACTTGGTTTATAAGCTATTCACAGGCACTTATGTGAGCAGAATCATCCGAAATGACAGAAGGGATGAAACTCGAAAGTTGGGAAGATAAAGGAAATCAAGAGGGCAAAAGAAAGAAAAATATAAAATATGTAAATAAAAATTAGAGAGAAAAATCCAATAAAAGATCAAGAAAAACAAAAAGAAGAATTGGAGAAGAAAGATAAAACTTCTTTTAGGGAGAAAATTAGAAAATGAAAAAAAATGATTTTGAAAATGTAGAAAATATAAAAAGAAAGAAGAAAGAAAGAAAATTTGAAAAACTATTTTTGAAAGAAAATCTAGGAAATTTTAGCAAACTAGAAGATTTTCCTTGCAAAATACTAAAATATAAATTGTTGAAGATCAAAATACCAAAATTACTCAATGATGTAAAATTTTAAAAAATAATCAACCTTCAAATCTCTAATCGTTTATGTATTTCAAACATTCATTCATTCATTCATCAAATAAATTTAATTTATCATTGAAAAAGGAGATTTTGAAAATCATCCCATACATTGTCATACTCATACAAGCATTGGTATTTTTGTCATTCGTTCGCATTGTTTCTCAAGAAATTAATTTTTAAAATTTAATAGAAAAATTGAAGAAAGACAACCTTCTCGGCACCCTTATAGAACTCATTTCCAATCAAGAATCATGGATGAGTTGGAGAGACAAAATGAGAAACTGAGAAATGAGGTCAAAACTTTGAAAGATCAAATAGCCAAATTAATGAAGACCATCCAGCTGTCAAAATAGAAGGACAGGACAAGATCCCTTCCAGAAGAATCCGCTGGCCCATTACATCCTCAGGGCTATGGTCCGCCAAACTCTCTACCATCAACCATGCCTTCACTAAATGAGTGGGTTCACCATGGACTCCCTCATGGACATACACCTTTATTCAACCAAACACAAACACAAACACAAAACCAACCTTTAAACCCTACAGAAACTCCCCAAATCATCCCAAACACTACCACACGACAACCTGTCCAAGCCTACCAAATAGCTCTTGGGGGGACAAACCCTATGTTCACTCAAGGGCCTCACCCTATATACATACCATCCTCTCAACCTCATAACATGTCAGAAGAGTATCCAAGTTGTCCTTCTAAGGATAATGCTAAAAAATGGAGAATCTTGGAAGGAAGAATCCGGGCAATTGAGGGAAGTGCATATGAGGCCAGGGACGCATCTGATCTGTGTCTAGTCCCAGACGTGGTCATCCCTCCAAAGTTCAAAGTTCTTGAATTCGAGAAATATCAAGGAACTGGTTGTCCGAGGAACCACTTGACCATGTTTTGTAGGAGAATGGCTACCTATGCTCATGATGACAAGCTGCTCATCCACTTCTTTCAAGACAGCTTGGCTGGGGCAGCTGCTAATTGGTACACTCAACTAGAACGGACATATTCGTTCATGGAGGGATATAGCCGATTCCTTTCTGAAACGATACAAGTATAACCTGGAGATGACTCCTGACAGAACTCAGCTCCAGAATATGGCCAAGAAGGGAGATGAGACCTTCAAGCAGTATGCTCAAAGATGGCGAGAGTTGGCCGCACAAGTGCAACCGCCTTTATCTGAAAAGGAATTGGTCAGCATGTTTGTAGATACACTCCAAGACCCTTTTTATGATAAAATGATTGGCAGTGCGATTGCTAGTTTCTCTGATGTCGTCATCATTGGAAAAAGGATCGAGGGTGGCATGCGCCGCGGGAAGATCACGCAAAAGCCTACAGGCGCAGTCAACGCTTCCGCCGGATCTAAGAAGAAGACAGACGAAACCTACAACGTGGCTTCTGGTTAAGGTCAATACACTCCACAGATGATGCCTTATGGCCCAATTGGTTTCCAACTTCCATCTTACACACCCGACATACCATATCCTTACATAGCCAATGCATACCAAACACCATACCCTCCTACTTACAACTACTCACCGCAAGTCTGGCCACCAACACCTTATACGGTCCAAACACAAACCATAAGCCTAAAAACCAATCAAGGCCAGAAAAAGGAGAAGAAGACCGTCCAATTCGACCCAATTCCAATCTCCTACACCGAGCTGCTACCTCGCCTAATTCAAAACTCATTGGTTGCACCTTATCCTCTGAAACCTCAAGAGCGACCATATCCTAAATGGTATGATGCGAATGCCAGATGCGATTACCATGCAGGATTCATTGGTCATTTCACAGAGGATTGCTTAGCACTAAAGCGTAAAGTACAAAACTTGATTGATGCAAAATGGCTGGATTTTGGGAGGCTTGCTCCTAACACACAAAACAATCCGTTGCCAAATCACGAGAGCCCGTCGACCAGCTGACAGAGATGGGAGCAACATAATGAGTCTCCTTGTACAAGTTGAGATACCGAGGGGATCATCCAGGATTTGTCGTACTTTTCAAAAGTTAATCTTTTGTAAATAAACAGTAATGAATAAATGAAAAATTACATTTTTCACGTTTCTTAGGCACGTGCCTCACATTTTGTCTTTACTTTTAAAAATTTACCATTCCTTTTCATCATTCAACCCGCTTCTTATCTAAACAAATAAATACCTGTTGGTGACAATGCCAGTGCTGTAATAAATAATCTTGAATGTCTGATTAATCAAGCTCAAAGAAAAGCCTAATGAGGGAGTAGAATAACAAAATTCTAACGAGGGATTCCCAAATCACCATGCATTCAATACCCTGTCTAACAATGAATATCTCGCTGGATCAAAATTCAAATCCAGGCGAAATTAGGGATGCAAAATAAGATCCGCTGAATTGGAAGCCAAAATATTGCAGGCAAAATCAATATCTGACCATGCAAAATTCAAGAAAAAGAAAAAACCCGCTGGATTAAAAGCCAAATAATCCAGGAAAAAGTAGGGTTAAAGTTCAAAAGATTAAATTGACAAGGGCATGGTCAGAAAAGATCTTGCAGGATTCCAAAAATAATTCAGGTAAAATTAGGATCAAAACAAGAGCCCGCTAGGTTGAAAACCCTCAAAGGGCGGCTTAGGAAAAAATTAGGGCACAATCAAATAGAGGCTCGCTAGGTCGAAAACCCTCAAAGGGCGGCCTAGGAAAAAGTAAGGGCACAATCAAACAGAAGCCCGCTAGGTCGACAATCCGCAAAACACGACCTAGGCAAAAATTAGGGCACATAATTAATAGCCCGCTACGTTGAAAACCCTCAAAGGGCGGCCTAGGCAAAAGTTAGGGCGCAATCAAACAAAAGCTCACTAGGTCGACAATCCGCAAAACATGACCTAGGCAAAAATTAGGACACATAATCAATAGCCCGCTAGGTTGAAAACCCTCAAAGGGAGGCCTAGGAAAAAGTTAGGGCGCAATCAAACAAAAGCCCGCTAGGTCGACAATCTTAAAAAACGACCTAGGCAAAAGTTAGGGCGCAATCAAACAGAAGCCCGCTATGTTGAAAACCCGTAAGGGTGACCTAGGCAAAAGTTAGGGCAAACGAAAGACCTGTTGGGTTTAAAACTCAAGAGAACAACCTAAGAAAAAGTTAAGGTCAATCCAAGAATCTCAGGACAACATGACATTCTGCACCTCATGTCTTCCGAAAACTGGGGCAAAATTTTGCCATTCTTCAAGTTTGATTAATTTGACAATCAAGATTATGAAAAGTAGCACTGACATTTTTCATCAAAAGGTGCCATTTGGGCAATCGAACCCACATCTTTCGTCTTCCTTTCCTTTCGAATACTTTACCTTAAACACCACTTGCAACCTCAAAATTCCCTATCTCCTTCCTTTGAACCATCTTATCACTTCGCATACCCCAATAGTGCACATGCTCAAAAGAAATGTGAAAAATGTAAAAAAAAAAATAAAAAGATTATTTTTGAAAAGTCACAACAAGTCGGATGAATCCTCGACCGTTGCAACATGACAGGATTGTTTCTCAAAGATTCATCCTCCTACCAGCCACAATGCCACTACAAAAAGGAGTGTGTCTTACTCAATGATACTGACCACTGTTAGGTCTCCAAGATCCTGATGAAAGAAAATTTCGAGATTGACCAAAACACCGAACTTAAGCCAATCTAGCCCGTCCTAATTCTTGATTCCTTTTACACCAACTATAGGGTTGTCGAGGAAGGATGTGTTAGAAAAATAAAAAAAATCAAGAGAAACAAATTTTTTTTACACCTTTTCATGGTTTGCATTCATCCCATAGCATCTGTTTCATTAAATAATTATTTCAAGCATTAAAATAAGAACCCTGCATCATTTTTGCATTTATTCAAGCATCACAAATACCATATTCTTTTCATTCATTCAAACATTGCAATAAGTATTTTGTCATTCAAGCATCTCATAATTCATTTTTAAAATTAATTAAGACCCGGGTAAAATTGCCCGAATCAATCCTAATTAAAACTGAGTCAAGCTCAAACTAGGGCAAACGCTTGCCCACAAAAAAAAAAAAAATCCAATTTGAGGTCATCCTCAAATTCTGAGTCAAGCTCAAACTGGGGCAAATGCTTGCCAACAAAAAAAAATCCAATTTGAGGTCATCCTCAAATTCTAAGTCTAACTCAAACTTGGGCAAATGCTTGCCCACACAAAAATAGAATTTGAGGGCATCCTCAAATTCTGGATCAACTCCAAACTAGGGCAAACACTTGCCCACAAAATTCAATTTGAGGTCATTCTCAAATCCGGAAACAGAAGCAAAACTGGGGCAAATGTTTGCCCACAAAATTCAATTTGAGGTCATCCTCAAATCCAGAAACAGAAGCAAAATTGGGGCAAACGTTTGCCCACAAAATTCAATTTGAGGTCATCTTCAAATTTCGAAACAAGTCCAAACTGGGGCAGACGTTTTCCCACTAAATTCGAGTTGAGATCATCCTCAAATTCTGAGTCAAGCTCAAGCTGGGGTAGACGCTTGCCCACAAAAATCCAATTTGAAGTCATCCTTAAATTTTGAGTCAAGCTCCAACTGGGGCAAACGCTTGCCCGCAAAAAATTCAATTTGAGGCCATCCTCAAATTCTGAGTCAAGCACCAACTAGGGCAAATGCTTGCCCATAAAAATTCAATTTGAGGCCATCCTCAAATTTGGAATCAAGTTCAAACTGGGGCAAACGCTTGCCCACACAAAAGTATAATTTGAGGTCAACCTCAAATTTTGAGTCAAGCCTAAACTGGGGTAAACGTTCGCCCAAAAAATTCAAGTTGAGGCAATCTTCAATTCCTCAACCCCAAAATGCAAGATAGGGCAAACATGTGCCCAGGAAAATTCAAGATGACGCAATCCTCAATTCCTCAACTCCAATCAAGTTCAAAACTAGAACAAACGCTTGCTCAATATCGCCTCAAGTTAAGGTATTCCTTGATTACCAAAAATCCTCCAAACTGGGGCAAAATGTTTGCCCAAAGTTCCTTCAAATCAAGACATGTCTCAATTATCAAAAATCTTCCAAACTGGAGCAAAATGGTTGCCCTAGTTTCTTCAAGAGAATAATTATCAAGTTTTGAAAAACCTTCAAGTTCAAGGTAGAATAAGAAATTTATTTTAATTCAAGAAAAACGCATTTTCAAAATAAGATTGTCCAGGGTAGCTGATGAAGAAGTCTATATTCCCTCCTCACGTGCCTTCCCAAGACACATCAGATTATTTTCCATACTTGTCCTGATAGGTCATTCTCTTGCCTGGATCAACAGGCCGTCATTTTACCACACCTGTCTTAACAAGCAACTATTTTCAGTCCATCCTGTCAACTACAGGACCTCCACACGATTCCTGTCTTTCTTAACAGGCTCATTTCGTTCCTGTCAACAACAGGATTTTTCCTCTATACCTGTGTTAACAGGTTTTCATCATTTTGCTTAGCCTGTCCTAACAGGTCTTCGTCGTTCTGCTATACCTGTCTTAACAGGTGTCTCATTCCATCCTGTCAACAACAGGGCCATTACATTTTCACCTGTCTTAACAGGTCATTTTTTTTTTCATTTATCCTGGCAACAACAGGATTTCATCATTTGCATTTATCCTGGCAACAGCAGGATTTCATTTGCATTCTTCCCGGCAACAGCGGAACCTCATTTGCATTTTCCTGTCAACAACAGGACATCAAGCATGTTTAAACTCTGTCCGCCTGTCTTAACAGGTTTGCATTCATCCTGGCAACAACAGGATTTCATTTGCATTCTTCCCGGCAACAGTGGGACCTCATTTGCATTTTCTTGTCAACAACAGGACATCAAACACGTTTAAATTCTGCCCGCCTGTCTTAACAGGTTTGCATTCATCCTGGAAACAGCAGGATTTCATTTTCATTCTTCCCGGCAACAACGGGACCTCATTTGCATTTTCTTGTCATCAACAGGACATCAAGCATGTTTAAATTCTACCCGTATGTCTTAACAGGTTTGCATTCATCCTGGCAATAGCAGGATTTCATTTGCATTCTTCCCGACAACAGCGGGACCTCATTTGCATTTTCCTGTCAACAACAGGACATCAAGCATGTTTAAATTCTGTTCGTCTGTCTTAACAGGTTTGCATCCATCCTGGCAATAGCAGGATTTCATTTACATTCTTCCCGACAACAGCGAGACCTCATTTGCATTTTCCTGTCAACAACAGGACATTAAGCTTGTTTAAATTTCTGTTCAGCCTATCACACGAGGCTCTTCATGTTTAAATTTCTGCACTTCACCCTATCACACGAGGCCGCTGCATGTTTAAATTTCTGCATCTTGGCCTATCACACAAGGCCCCATCACGTTTATTTTTCTGCATCTTGGCCTATCACACAAGGCCGCTGCATGTTTAAATTTCTGCATCTTGGCCTATCACACAAGGTCCCGACACGTTTATTTTTTTGCATCTTGGTCTATCACACAAGGCCCCCGCACGTTTAAATTTCTGAATCTTGGCCTATCACACAAGGCCCCATCATGTTTAAATTTCTGCATCTTGGCCTATCACACAAGGCCCCTGCACGTTTAAATTTCTGCATCTCGACCTATCACACAAGGCCCCTACATGTTTAAATTTCTGCATCTTGGCCTATCACATAAGGCCCCAGCATTTTTATTTTTCTGCATCTTGGCCTATCACACCAGGCCTTAGCACGTTTATTTTTCTGCATCTTGGCCTATCACACAAGGCCCGTGCATGTTTAAATTTCTGCATCTTGGCCTATCACACAAGACCCCAGCACGTTTATTTTTCTACATCTTGGCCTATCATACCAGGCCCCAGCACGTTTATTTTTCTGCATCATGGCCTATCACACAAGGCCCCTGCATGTTTAAATTTCTGCATCTTGGCCTATCACACAAGGCCCCAACACATTTATTTTTCTACATCCTGGCCTATCACACAAGGCCCCTGCATGTTTAAATTTCTGCATCTTGGCATATCACACAAGGCCCCTGCACGTTTAAATTTCTGCATCTTGGCCTATCACCCAAGGCCCCTGCACGTTTAAATTTCTGCATCTTGGCCTATCACCCAAGGCCCCTGTACGTTTAAATTTCTGCATCTTGGCCTATCACACAAGGCCCCTGTATGTTTAAATTTTTTCGTCTTGGCCTATCACACAAGGCCCCTGCGCGTTTAAATTTCTGCATCTTGGCCTATCACATAAGGCTCCATCATGTTTAAATTTCTGCATCTCGGCCTATCACACAAGGCCCCTACATGTTTATTTTCCTGCATCTTGGCCTATCACACAAGACCCCTGCATGCTTAAATTTTTGCATCTTGGCCTATCACACAAGGTCCTTGCATGTTTAAATTTCTTCATCCTATCCTATATAGGCCCCAACACATTTTCATTTCGTTAGCGTAATCAGGATCTGTATTCCCAAATTTCCACATTTTGGCATACCGTATCAGGCCCTACATATTTAAGCCCGCCAGCTCATTACACAAGGCTTGCAAAACTTATGCAAAATTTCCACATTTGAACTACGATCATCCAACTTATTAGGGCAGGCATTCCTAAGTCTTCGGTCAAGCCCGAAACTTTTCTGGTACCCCGGAAGCATCATTCAACTCCCTGACATCTTCAAGACTTGCCAATAAGGCTCTCACCCATGCCAATTTTTATCTTTTACCTCGGAAATAATTTGTTCACTTCTTTACTCATTTTTTACCGTGATAATCTAGAAACTTGTTTCTTATATTATCTGGTAAGAAAATGAGTAAATAGGGGCAAACTGTGAACACTGAATTATGTCCGAGGATAAATTTAAAACCCAAAAAAAATCATTTTGTTTTTTAGTCTAAAATCAAAAAATAACAAAAAAAAAAGAATAGAAAAAGAAAGAAAAACAATTTTTTAGTTAAGAATTTAGTTGGAAAGTTAGTTGGATTAGTTAATGATGGTTAAGAATTAGTTAGAGAAAAAGGAAAAAATACCAAAAAAAATAATAATAGAAAAATAAAGAAGAATAAAAATAAAGGATATAATAAAAAGAAAACAAAAAAGAGAAAAATTAGAAAACAAAAGGCGAAAGCTTCTTCACTTCTAGAAAATTTTTTCCTTTCTTTTTTTGAAATTTTATCTATAAATAGGGACTTTCATTTAGTTCAAAAAGGGAATTCTTCATTTCTAAAAAACAATTCAGAATTTCTAAGGAGAGAGAGAGGAGCACTTTGGGTCATTGAAAGGCGGTTTTTAGATTTTTTCTAAGAGGAGCACCAAAGAGACTCTTGAATTCTACATCCAATTGAGCACCTCCTTGGCCTCCATGGAACCAGTTATTTATCACCTTCCAAGATGCTATCAAGTGGCATTCAAGAATATCAATGGAGGTTAGATCTTGCTTCTATTTCGTTTAATTTTCTTGCATTTTCTCAGATTTCCGAGTTCATCTTCGTCTCTGTTTTCATTTTCATTTTTAATCTGTCAAATGATCTCTGATTTTAGTGATTTTAGTTGCGTTCTCTTTGTTTTTCTCTCTAGTTTCTTGAATTATATTATTTGTCTAATTTGGATCTGAAATGAAGTCTCTATGACCTGATTACTGAAGGATGTTCGTCTTGATGCGCAAATGAACCTAGCTTGTTTGATTTGTGCATACCTTTCTCATTTCTGGTCTCATTTTTGTCAAATTTGTTTTGTTTAATTGCTATGATCTATATATTTCAATTTTTTGGTTTAATTTTTCAGATCTACCAAAACGTATTTTCGAAAAATTCTGACATTTGTATTCAAATTTTTGCGCCAAATTTTCGAGTTCATCTTCCTCTCTGTTTTTGGTTTTCATTTTTTATCAATCAAATGATCTCCGATTTTGGTGATTTTTGTTGCTTTCTCTTCGTCTTTATGTATAGTTTCTGGAGTGGTATTATTTGCCTAATTTGGATCTGAAATAAAGTTTTTATGGCCGAATTACTGAAGCATGTTCGTCTTGGTGCGCAAATGAACCTATCTTGTTTGATTTGTGCATAACTTGCTCATTTCTGGTCTGATTTTTGTCAAAATTGTTTTGTTTGATTCCTATGATTCATATATTTCAATTGATCAGTTTTAATTTTTCAGATCTCTGGAAAAATATTTGTGAAAAGTTTTGAGATTTGAATTCAAATTTTGGCGTCAAAATCTCTTGTGTCTTTGAAGTTCTTTTGTAGATCTTGTTCTTTTAACCTTGTTTAGATATTATTTTTCATGTGTTGATCTCTGCATATGTATTTATTGGTACGAATTTTTTAGATCTACCAAAAGAAAATATTTTAAAAAATTTAGTATAATCTACTTTTTGCTCACATATGATCTATTAAGTACAACTTCTAAAATTCCTTCAAAACCTCGGTTCTCACGCAATGAGCTCTAAGTGTGAACTGGTAGCATACCCTACTGTTCGACATTTAGAGAGTCATATGAGTCTAAGTGCAGCCCTCGTTTGTCTTACACTCTTTGAATATGTGGAACCCAGAGAATATTTGAAAATCAAAGAATTCAAAACATTTCTAAAATTCCTCCAAAACCTCGGTTCTCACGCAATGAGCTCTAACTGCGAATTGGTAGCATACCCTATTGTTAGACATTTAGAGAGTTATATGAGTCTAAGTGCAGCCCTCTTTTGTCTTAGACTCTGTGCATATGTGGATCCGAGAGAATGTTTGAAAATCAAAGATTTCAAAACACTTCTAAAATTCCTCCAAAACCTCGGTTCTCACGCAACGAGTTCTAAGTGCGAACCGGTAGCATACCCTATTGTTCAACATTTAGAGAGTCATATGAGTCTAAGTGCATCCCTCATTTGTCTTAGACTCTGTGCATATGTGGATCTGAGAGAATATTTGAAAATCAAAGATTTCAAAACACTTCTAAAATTCCTCCAAAACCTCGGTTCTCACGCAATGAGCTCTAAGTGCGAACTGGTAGCATACCCTACTGTTCGACATTTAGAGAGTCATATGAGTCTAAGTGCAGCCTTTGTTTGGCTTAGACTCTGTGCATATGTGGATCCGGGAGAATATTTGAAAATCAAAGATTTCAAAACACTTCTAAAATTCCTCCAAAACCTCGGTTCTCACGCAATGAGCTCTAAGTGCGAACTGGTAGCATACCCGACTGTTCGACATTTAGAGAATCATATGAGTCTAAGTGCAGCCCTCGTTTGTCTTAAACTCTGTGCATATATGGATCTGAGAGAATATTTGAAAATCAAAGATTTCAAAACACTTTTAAAATTCCTTTAAAACCTCGATTCTCACGCAATGAGCTCTAAGTGCGAATTGGTAGCATACCCTACTGTTCGACATTTAGAGAGTCATATGAGTCTAAGTACAACCCTCGTTTGTCTTAGACTCTGTGAAATTGTGGATCCAAGAATGCATTTAAAAATCAACATTGTCAAAATACTTCCGTAATATTTGGTCTCACGCAATGAATTCTAGGTACGGACTAAGAATATTCTTTAAAAATCCAAAATACTTTCTCAATATTGTATAAACCTTCTTATGAAGATCAAGTCCTCCAAACACCAGAACTACGTAGCCTTGAATTCCCCATTGTACCAGGGAATACGTAGGAGCAGGATCAAATCCTGTCTGGTTATTTTCATACAAACCTATTTATTTTTATTATATTTAAGGGATCAAACAATGTTTAAAGAAAATCACACACTCAGTTCAAGGGTACCGTTCTTCGGAACGGACAAATAGGGTGCCTAACACCTTCCCTATTTGTAACCGACTCCCGAACCTAGAATTTCATCCTCAAGTTAGGGTTTTTCCAAATGTTTTCCCTTAAAATAAAATTTGGTGGCGGCTCCACTATAAAAATAAATTCATTTTCAAAGTTCTAGCGAGTTCGTCGTCTCGTCGGAATTACGGTTACGACAAGGAGTAGTGGCCTCGAGCAAATTCTTTCTTCTCATGTTGAATGCCTCTCAGGTGGACTATGCAAGAAGCCATGCAGGTTCATGCAAGTGCTGGATTATGACGAAATTGTTAAAGAAAAATCAGGTGTGTCCCCATGACATTTTGCAGTAATGATATTTTAGTATTGGCTTCATGCCAAGGAGGAGTGGCAATCAGCGACAATCAACATTAGGACAGTGGAGCATGACTGAAATTCTGAGTGTTATTTCTTACTTATATATTTTGACGAGAGCGGGAACTAGCGTTAACTCAGTGGTTTCCGTTCAGGAAAATCTCTTAGTAGAATCAGAGGTTAGTGGCATTACACTTGAGAACTACCACTTGACTAGTATGCAAGTAAACAAATGGTCTCATGATCTGAATAAGCTAGTCTCGTGAGCTTTTCTTTCCCCGCTCTCAGATCACGAGCTGGGTGGTATGAGCACTGGTTATGTTGATCACGATCTGTTTTGAGACGAGCCCCTGATATACTAGTTAAAACAGCAAGGGCCCTGGAATTAAATCATAAATTATATACCAAGGAATGTGACGGATGGCCCATAATGGAAGGAGTTGTGCCCAAAATCCAGTTGCTGGTTGTTCCTTACTCCCCTCAAGCCACGTGCAAACTATTTTTGCGTAGTTAGATTTCAAGAAATCTTTGTGAATGCATGTAAGGGTCGTTTGCACTTCCATACAAAAGCTGGTAGGCACTAAGTCTCACCTGAAAAAGATAATGCAGAATTTCATGTTATGAGATAGTTTCAGTTCGGTTATTCAACTCCTGAGGATATCTTTCTGAACATCCAAGCCTCAAGGTCGCATATATTGCCTATTTCCTCTCAAAGGCATCTGGGGCAGGCCCTTGGCTGGTCCTTCTTCTTGGCAATAATTCAAGCAATCTTTGTGTATGCATGTAAGGGTCGTTTGCACTTCCATACAAAAGCTGGTAGGTACTAAGTTTCACCTGAAAAAGATAATTCAGAATTTCATGTTATAAGATAGTTTCAGTTCGGTTATTCAACTCCTGAGGATATCTTTCTAAACATCCAAGCCTCAAGGTCACATATATTGCCTGTTTCCTCTCAAGGGCATTTGGGGCAGGCCCTTGATTGGTCCTTCTTCTTGGCAATAACATGCACAAGGGTTGGTACGAATCGAACTCATAGAGAAGTTCTTAGGATGTCCTTACTCTATGATAATCCTCAAAGACCCTGTGTGTGAAGCAACTTTCTCATTATATTGTGAGAAGTGTGACAACGAACATGTTAAAGCCACGTGACGTGAACCCTACATTGACCCCGTAATAGGGCAGCAAAAAGCACATGCAAATATTGGCAAATAATATGCCCCAAAACACGGAATTTCGAGTCTATGTCATGGTAAGGTGGGGCCAGCGTTTAAGCTCATGCAGTATGCACGTTGGTGGGCGTACACCTCCTGACTATTGACATTTTAGTTAATGTTGATCACGACTTATAATGCCAAAGCGTAGCCAAATTAAATGCTTTTTAATTTTTCTCAACAGAAACCAAATGGGTCATCCCAAACTCCAGCCAAAATTCTCACAGTATTCAAACTAAGTTTAAGATTAATTTTACTTCAAACCAAATTCATTTCTTGTCCTCAAATTTAAAAAATCAAGTAATTTTACTTCAAACCAAATTTATTTCCTGTTCTCAAATTTCAAAAATCAAGTAATTTTACCTCAGACCAAATTCATTTCCTTTCCTCAAATTTCAAAAAATCAAGTTAATTTTACTCCAAACCAAATTTATTTCCTTTCCTCAAATTTCAAAAATCAAGTTTATTTTAGCTCTAATCAAGTTTAATTTCCTTTCCAAAATCAAAATCAAGTTCATTTTAAATCAAGTCCAATTTCTCAAAATCAAAATCAAGTTCATTTTTAAGTCCTATTTCTCAAAAATCAAAATTAATTCAATAATTCTAGGTCTCACGCAATGAACTCTAAACACCAACTGGTAGCTTTTTCTGTTATTCGATGTTTAGAGATTTATATGGGTCCCAATGCAGCTGTAGTTGTCTTGGACCTCGTGCATATGTGGACTAAGAATTATTTTTAAACAAAATATTTTAGAAAACTCGTTTTGTAATTCTTAGTCTCACGCGATGAGCTCTAAACACGAACTGGTAACTGTTTCTACTGTTTGATGTTTAGAGATTCATATGGATCCCAGTGCAGCTGTAGTCGTCTTGGATCTTGTGCATATGTGGACTAAGAATTATGAAAAAAATATCGCAAATACTTTCAAAATCATCTTCCAATTCCTTTTTACTCTTAAGGTCAAGCCTTCCAACCAGAACTACATAAGCCTTGAGTTTTCCATTGCACCGGTGAATACATAGAAGCAGGATCAAGTCTTGTCAGGCTACCTTCCACCTAACCTATTTATTTTTATTCTAAATTAAATGGATCAAACATTTTTCAAAAACATCATAATTGCATACTCAGTTTAAGGGTACCGTTCTTTGGAACGGGCAAGTAGGGTGCCTAACACCTTCCCTACTAGTAACCAACTCTCGAACCTAAATCTCTTCCTCAAGTTAGGGTTTTTCCAAATCTTTTTCCTTAAGTAAAAATTTGGTGGTGACTCTACTTTATCAAATAAAATTCAATTTTTCAAATTTTAGCAAGTTCGTCGTCTCGTTGTAATTACGGTTGTGACAAGGTCAACAATTAGAATTTAGATTTCATACATTGATTGTTAAACTACTCTCGGTGGGATTGATATTGTGGGCCTAAAACACCGTGTTTTTACACCAACGAGTATACTTTTCCATGGATAAAACTTGCCAAAAGTTTTATGCTAATGTTTTGCACGCAACAATCATCATTAGAACCTACAGTGGAGGATGCCATGGAGATGATGCATCTATCATCTAAATGGTCACTTTACCTCTAAAAGTTCTCTTATAGTGATTCCCAACATTTGGTGGATGTTGAATCTATTCACCATTCTCTTCATCTACCTTAATCTCTATGTCGAGGTGAGGTCTGTCCATTGCATAGCTCCACTAATGTGTTGAAACGTCATACATAGAAACATAAAAGTGAGAGAGTGAGACTTTTCCTTTAAGTAAAAGTACAAAGGAGTAGTATATTGTATAACACCCCGATACAAATAAAAAAACAATCGTCATATGCAATGTAAGAATGTGGTTATTCTATTATTATAATCATAATTCTATGATAATAAGCTTAGGATTTCGGTGAGATCTATTGCATCCCATACCATATTAATACTCACTAATTTTGAGTTGATGATCCTTATGATATACACATGTATGAAGATATAAATCATTATCATTAATTATCAAAATTAAGGGGAAGGGCATTAGGATCTAATTTCCACAACAATAATGTGTATACGACAACACTTAAATCATCATCATCATCATTTCATAAAAACCAAAAATTGCTCAATTGGTAATGATAGTTTATAGAGTCTTGTCAAGGTAACTAAGTTCTATTAGAGCCTTCTGGGTACATAGAGTAATCCTTGACCATTTTGAGGTTCAAACCTAACTACATACCCCCTAGATTTATAAATTCTCAATATCATGAATTATGATCTATTTACATAATGAGCCAACCCTTATATTTTCCCGCTGCCCTACATAAAGGACCTCGCGCATTATCTCTACATTGATGATTTATAAAATAATATTTTATACATATGATGCATGATCGATAATCTATTCAATTGTTTCATTCATTATTCTCAACTAAAGACCTCATCTTCTTCTCAAAATCAAGGACCTTATTGTATATTTCTACCTATCATATAAGTTTCAATCTTCCCTTCATTATCTTATTTTATATATGTATATCTATTCTCATAAATGCTTCACTTAAAAGTTTCAAAATTTTACATAAAATCTCTATATAGTAAATAAGATTCCTAACCTATGTACATCAATCCATTAATTAATAATGCATATTATTAGCTTCTTGGACTTTCAGGCTATTCAATAAAAGCTTATATAATCTTTTATCTTCAAATATGTTGTATACTTATGTTCAATATCTTGCATGAATTTATTAACACAAAATGTTTCATGACCGTGTAGGTGTTCTGCACAACCACATTCCTATCCTTACATACTTGTTTTGATTCCCACATACAATTATGTTCTTCATGTTTTATATGTTTGTGTTAACCTTGGGTAAGCCTGTATTAATGAAGGAATTTGAGAGATTTTCCTTGAATGACCTTTCTTTCTTCAATTTGGAAACAATTTACTTGGCTTTGTTTCACTACCCATGCCACTTGCTTATGACTAGTAAGGTGGTAGCAAGCAATTCTTCCTTTATGGTAGCTTCCTCTTTTTAAAAAAAGAAAAGTAGATTGTTACATCATTCTTCAAACTTAGAATTTTTTACAATTCATATAGAATTTAATGTACAATATTATGCAAGAATTATGATTTACAACACTTTTAGAATACGTATATTTGGGATGATATGTTAAAGATAATTGATAGTAACTCTAAGAAAGATGAATAACTATTCTATAAAAATGAGAAGGATAGTTGTATTGCATAATATTTCCTACAAACATAGAACATCAATGACAAGTAGCTCTTTGTTTATATAAAGAAAAATGTTACTATATTATGCTGAAATTAAAAGGCTTAAAGAATTGAGGTTTGGGCTCTACCTCTTCCAAGATGATATACCATTGGAATTGTGATATGCATGTTATCGTAGGTTTCATTAACATTATATTGAAATGGATAATGAGTACTCAAATACCTTCATCAAGGACCAAAACCAAGTGAGTATCAATAATAACTGTAACAATTCTATGCATTATAGAAATGATTGCGCATCCACCTCCTTGCTAGTAATATTTTGAATTAAATTATCAATTATTAGGTTAATGGGTGCAACAATCACCTCGTGTAGGATCAAAGATCTTCTTTTTTCAACAACATATAAGAAGGGAAAACTAATTGTCTTTGTCCATCACTCCAACTTTCGCCATTCTTATTCATTGCACCATTGAGTAAATTCAATGAACATTTCATATCAATTACATTAAATAAAAGAAGAACAAGATGACAAATAAAGGTTATACAATTATTTGGTTGAGTGACATATTTATTAAACAAATATGTTTATACCTAGTGTGTTAAGAAGTCTTGTTTCGTATCTTATTTTTTCATTTCCAAAAATAATGCTTCACAAAAATTATATTTCCTAACCCTTTGTTTGATTAGCAAGATATGAGAGGGAGGGGAGATGGGAATTTGTTTATTATATTTGAATAGATTTTACTTTTTTTTTTATTTCTATTTACTAGCATTTGTCTTATATGAAAGGATGAAATTAGATTCCGCAGGATTCAAAGAAAATATTTCTTACCATTCTTATTGTGAAAATCAAATGGGAGAAATTTTCTAATTTTTTATTTTAAATTGATAAAATGATAAATATTTTAAAAAATATAAAGTAAATGTTAATTCATAAAAATGATATTTAAAAAAAATTTAAAGTTAAATTTTATTTTTTAAAAATTACATAAATCAAAATTTATAATACTACTATTTCTTTCTACTCTCTTCTCTACCTATCCAAACAATAAAAGATATTTTTTTTCTTTTTCTTTCTCACATATTTCTATTCATTCAAACAACTTATTTTTCTATTTTATTGCTAATACATTTCTTACACTAACATTTTCTTTCCTTCTAATTTTTCAGTTTATTCAAAAGCATAAATGTTATATATCATTGAAAATGTTATAAGAGAATATATTATAAAGAGAATGTTATAATTTAAAATTTTATAACATATTAAAATAAATATGATTAAAATTTTTCTAGCTTTATGGAAAGCTTAACATTTTGTCCTTCCACATGAAAATATTTTAACAAAAAACATAGTTAAAATAATGTTTATGAAAATATTTTTAAAATATTGATAATAAACATAGAAAACTAAAATTTTTAAACTAATATTTCTAACAAACTTTAAATTTTTTTTAAAATATAATACATTTTTAAAAATCAAAAATTAATTTAGCCAACATCCATTAATGATTAATTATAAATAAGTAATGTGGAGAGAAATTTAATATACATCTAGAAACTTCGAAAATGATTAAAAGAAGAATTTTATTTTATTTTACAAAAATATAGTTTTATCTAAATTTATGTAAGTATTTGTATCAAGTAAACCATCAAGCTTTTAAAGAAAAAGTTTAGCTTTTGAAATTCCTAACTATAAGTCATTTATGCTATAATGGGAGGGATTCATCAATTTCATTTTTGACTTTAACAATTATATATAAATTATTTTGGTTCATACTTCATGACTCATTAGTCAATTTAATTATTGATTCTATTGTTGTGTATCAGTGAGATTGATCTTTAAAGTCAAGCATTAAACTGATTAATAATTGTTAATAAAGGTTGATTTAGTTGGTAAGGATTGAATTTGTGATCTTCTAATTATTGGGTTCAAATTCTACTATTTATGTAATAACTTTATAGGTGGATGATTTGTAAGTAATAAGTACCTTCATAAATGCTCTTAAGCTTTGAGAAATGCTCTAACCCTTGTGAGCCCTCAACTCATCTAAGTTTTTTATAATAAAAATAATTAATTAATAATTATAAAATTTTGAAAATTAAGTTAATAATAATCATTAAATTTAGGAACTAATATATTCAAATAATTTTATAACCTTAATAACTAAATTAATTAATGGTATCGATGTTAAAACCTAGATTGACTAATAACTATTAAAGTTAAACATTATTTTTTTCTTAAAATTATGAAATTAGATTAATTTTTTTTTATTTCATGAACATAATGGTGGTATATATATATATATATATATATATATATATATATATATATATATATATATATATAGTCATTATGTTTGCCTAAAAAAACTAATTTAATGTATTATTCCTTTTATCAACATATTTATATTATTTTGTAATATACTTTTTAATGTATTTAAATGTGATATGATTTTAAGTATTAGGTATAGAAATTGTTAAGATTTAATTTGATTTGATATTTCTCATCTTCCAATCAATCCATTTGATCATTTTGTTTTTCAATGGTTATAGTATAGAATCAATAATCAATTTTTTTTTATCTTTTTATTAGTAAATTATCTTTTATTTTATTCTTTTAATTAGTCAAAATTATAGATCATAGAAAACTACTGATTTCTATTTTTTATGTAAATAAACATTAGCAACCCTTTAAATAAAATAAGAATTTTTTTATATAGTATTAGAGTATGTTTTCTTTAAAATAAAATTTAGAACCTATCTTCTTACTTTTCTTTCATTTTAACAAAGAGATAGACCAAATGACAAGAGAACTAATAGCTACCAAAACATCATTGTCAACCAAAGGTGTAAAAGCACCTTATACCAGTTGAATAGTTCAAACTAACTAGGTGACCAACTCGTTGTGCACGTCTTGAAAGGGAAAAACTATTAAACATGGAAGAGACCAATGACCAATGATTTAATTTCAAAACATAAGATGATATATGTGAATGGTAAATTGTCAAAACCATTAGCGGAAGATCCCAATAAAGAAGATTGGAATACTTGTAACTCAATGGTAATGGCTTGGATCTAAAATTTCTCGAATGAAGAATTGTTTTGAGAGTGTAACTTACCATGACACAACCTATGGCATATGAAAGGAGTTGGAAGAGTGATTCTCTCAAGAAAGTGGTCCTTGAATTCAAGAAATGAAAAGAGAATTAGCAAATACGTACGAAGGAGATATGACTATCTCAATGTATTATGCTAAGATGAAAAATTTGTGGAAGCAACTCAATGGCTTCTCAAAGCCACATATGAATGGATACATGTGTGGGGTTGTAGTGAAAGAAAAGAAAGAAAGACTCTACCAATTTCTCATAGGTGTAAATGTTGCTTACAGAGTTGTAAGATCAAATCTTTCATGCAAACACCTATTACCAGGCCTACCAATTGCATACACCCTATTGATGCAAAGGAGGTGACAATTGGGAGACCTTTTATAGAGTTAGTTTCATTCAAAATTAATGCAGAAGGACATAAGGGAAGATATTAAAATAAAAATGTATGATGTGAATATTACAAGATTGGTCACGTTAAGACCAACTCTTTTAAAATTTTAGGCTATCCACCAAATTGGCAAGGCAAGAAGAAAGAAAAATTTACAAGTCACATATGCATTTAGAAGAAAAACGAAAGGATGTATCCCAAGGACAAACTAACCATATATTTGTAATTTGATCAACTAATGGCTCTACTAGCTAGAGAAAGTAATCTACACCAATGATAAATTTTATGAGTAAAACTAATAAATCTCCATAATGGATTTTAGCTAGTGGAGTATCAAATCACATACTATCTAATGTCACACTATTACAGAATCAAATAAATCTAAAGGAACTTGTTAAAGTAGCTTTACCTACTGGGGAAAGGATTGAGGTAAAATTAGCTGGATAAACCACAATAAATAGGAAAGTATGCTTAAAGAATACTTTATATTTGTTTTAATTTAACTACAATTTAGTTTCCATTAGTAAGTTGACAAGGGAGATAAATTTCTTTGTTGTTTTCCTCCCTTATGGTTATTTTGCACAAGACCTTACAACCAATAGGATGATTGCATTGGGTAAGCTAAAGGGGAATCTTTACTATCTTAATCAATAAGTAGAAATCCAAGTCAATGCAACTAGTTAAAGTACGATAGAAATTTTGCACCAAAGACTAGTTTACATCCCTATTAATAAATTAAAATTTGTACTTGATGGTTTAAATGTTGATGAAATTAAATATTTAAGTTCACGTGATACATGTCATAGTGCAAAACAATGTCAAAGTATTTTTCCTTCTCAAAATAATAAATCCAAGAATATCTTTGATGTAGTTCATCTTCATGTGTAGGGACCTAATAGAGTAAAAACTCATGATGGACATGCATACTTTCTTACTATCGTAGATGATTGCTCAAGAGGAACATGGATTTATATGATGAAGACAAAGTCTAAAGCATCAAAATTGTTTGCACACTTGTTAAAATGATTAAAACATGGTTTGGAATTCAAACCTAGAAAGTTAGAAGTGATAACGCTCTTGAATTCATTTTTGAAAATTTTAAAAGATTCTTATTAGATAAGGGAATCCTCTATCAAACTTCATGTCCACACACACCTTAACAAAATGGAAAGAAAGCATAGGCATCTCCTCAAAGTAGCTCGAGCTTTGCAGTTTCAATCCAACATCCCTTTGATATATTTGGGAAAATGTGTAAAAATTGCAACACACTTGATGAACCTTTTACCAAAACCAACATTGAAATGAAGATCTCCATGAGGTATTATTTAAAGAGAAAACAAATTATAAAAAATTGTGTATTTTTGGGTGTCCATGCGACATCTACAACAAACCAAAGCCTCTTGACAAGTTTGAGTTAAGATTTAGATGTTGTGTTTTCATAGGATACACACCAGGAAAGAAAGGATACAAAGTTCTTGATTTAGAAACAAAGAAAATTCTAGATTCAAGGGATTTAATATTTTATGAAGACCTATTTCCCATTCAAAATGAGAGGTTGGAGAAAACAAACCATAAAGAAACTCCGCTTGGAATAAACCAAAATGATATACAAGTTAACGAGGAATCCACCCGTGAAGGAGAAGAAGATAAGAAATAAAAAATTAAAATAGAAAAAGAAACTAAGATAGAAGGAGGAAATGAACAACTACAAGAACAAATGAGCCATGAGATACAAAATATTAACCAAATACCACCATGGTTAAGAATACCTGTTACATATTTGGAGGATTATGTATTGCATTGCTCCAGTAACGAAGATTTTCCCCTAAAGCAAGCTACCCCTGTAGTCATGCCTCAAGACCTTTATGGTAAGGATTATACTAATTCTATTGATAACATCTCAAACTCTATGAAATCTATTACTAACAATAATGCAAGAGAAAACTTGATAGAACCATATAGATTTGAGGAATTAATGCATGACCTTAGATGGCAAGAGGTAATAAGCAAAGAGTTGAAAGCTTTGACTGGAAATAATACTTGGAGGCTTATGCAACTACCAAAAGGGAAGAAAACAATAAGATCAAAATGGATCTTCAAGATAAAGTACAACCTCGATGGAAATATTGAACAATATAAAGTTGGGCTCATGTTAAAGGGCTATATTCAAGTAGAAGGTCTTGATTACAATGAGATGTTTGCACCTATGGCAAAGCTTGCAACAATGAAATGTTTCATTGATGTCTTCCTAAAGGATAGGAGTTGCATCAACTTGACATTAATTGGCAATGCATTTCTCAATTTTTGGATGAAGATATCTTCATGAAGATACCTCAAGGGTTAATTGGCTCATAGAAAGGAAAGGTATGAAAACTTCACAAGTCACTGTATGGACTAAAGCAATGTTCAAGGCAATGGTTTGGAAAGCTCACTGAAACACTATTAAGATATGAATTCAAATAAAGTATCTTAGAAAAATCACTTTTCACAATGTCAAAGGAAGACAACAAAATGGTGATTTTGGCATATGTTGATGATCTAATTCTAGCAGGAAATGATGGACAAATATGTGAGCAATTTAAGAAATACCTTCGGTGTTGTTTTCATATCAAGGACTTAAGACCACTTTGTTACTTCCTTGGTCTAGAGGTTAAGAGAAGTGTAAAAGGGATTCACCTAAGCCAACATAAATATGAAAATGATATAATAACAGAACATGTTTAAATAGAGCAAAACCATTAAGACACCTAGTCTGCAACAATATGGGCTCCCAACAATCATTGATGAGCCTTTGGAAGATGCAATGGCTTATATGTGACTTATTGGAAGACTTTTATATTTAACTTTAACCAGACCAAACTTAGCCTAAGAAGTTCATCTACTTAGTCAACACTTAAAAAGATCTACGGAAACCACGTATAGAGATTGCAAAACTATTTGTTTGATATTTGAGCAAATAACCAAGCCAAGGAATATTTTATACCCATAATAATAAATTAGTTCTAAAAGCATACTATGATGTTAATTAGGTAACTTATCCCACAACAAGGAGATCTATAATAGGGTTTATGACTTTTCTTGGAGATGCCCCTCTAACTTGGAAATTGAAGCAACCAATAATGACACTCTTATTTGCAGAAGTAGAGTATAAGGTAATGGCCAAGACAACAAAATAAATCATCTAGTTAGAAAATATACACAAGGATAGATTTGTAGTAGTTCCTAGACTAGTTGATCTATTTTGTGGTAATAATTTTGTTGTGCACATAACTATAAATCCTGTGTTTAACGAAAGAACTAAACTATAGAATTAGATTGTCACTTTGTTCATGAAAAGGTCCAATCCAAGCGTTGGAACCAAGTCTCAAAATAAAATAATCTATTAATATTTTGATTTATGACAAAAAATATGCACAAAAATTTTGCACTTGAAGCTAGGTACAAAAGATTAAGTGTCTTAAGACATCTCAAAGTGTCTTACTGTCTTGACAAAAAAAAAGAAGTACATTTCAAGGTGATCCAACTACCCCGACCATATAAAGTTATTTTTGGATTACTATCTAACAAAAAGAACGATTAGGCCATCCATTGGAGACCTTAACTTATAAAGGAAAGAGCCTTCCTATTAGGGAAAGTAAAAAGTTTGTGATGCACTATACACATCAAACAAAAAACAACTTACCTTTTCGTGAACCAAGGTCATGCATTCAATACTCATGTAAAAGGCATCACAAAAGACGTTATTCTTTCAATGACTACTTTGTCCCTGCTTATATAAAGAACAAGCTTATGAGAAAAAGACAAGAAAAATTAATTGAGCAATATTTATGTGTCTTACCTACTCATAACCTGAGTTGTACTTATTACATTTATTCTTACTATATTTGTGGGCATTAAGAAAGTAGTGTAACTAGACAAAGAAGTATCTTGTCTATTTTTCTCAAAAAAAATTAGCATGGAAAGGCTTGTGTAAAAATAGTAGGATTTGTATTTTTTTAAGTTCATACTATGTGTATTGTCTTATAATAGTGAAAATATTTTTGTTGGGTGATAATAGAAACTGGACATAGCCATTAGGTTGATAAGGGTGAACTGATATAATTTTTGGTATGGATACCTATCTCTCAAAAACTTTTCTATGATAAATGTTTTACGACACCTAGTGTCTTATAACGTTGTTTAGAGAAAAAAAAACTCAGTTTTCCTACGATACTACATTCAATCCCTTTCTATGTGTCATGTCTTTTCTTACATCAAGGTTCTAAATTTGGCATTTGTTCCCTCGTATCAATAATTAGCATATATCTTCACTAAGGGAATTATGCAAGATAATTTTAGAACACTTTAATATAAAATTGGAGTTGAGAACACAAGCTCATCCAGCTTAGGAAGGTAATCTTAACAAGGAATATCAACTCAATACGCAACCCTTATTGTGTTTATTTCCACATAGCAGCTTGAAGGAGATTGTTAAGATTTAATTGGATTTTATAGTCCCATTTTTCAATCAATCTCGATCACTTTGTTCCTCAATGATTACAGTAAAGAATCAGCAATCTATATTTTAGTGTTTTATAAGTAATATGGATTTTATTTTATTCCTTTAATTAATGAAAATTATATATCTTCGTTTGTACAAGTAAAAGAATTACAACATCTCATTTTTATTACCGTGACAATATATGTAAGAAAAGAGACAACTCACAGAAAATGGGTTGAATGTGGTGTTGTAGGAAAATTGAGTTTTTTTGCAAATAGTAACATTGTAAGACACTTATCAACAAAGAGTTTAGGGAGAGAGATATCCACATCAAAAGTTATATTGGATCATCCTCATCAACCTAAGGGCTATGTTTAGTCTCTATTATCACCCAATAGTTATTTTCATAAGAATAAGATAGTACAAAAAATACTATCCCTAGTATTTTTACACGAGTCTCTGCAGGCTTAACTTTTCTTAGAAATATAGACCAAACACTTTTTTTTTATCTCATTACACTATTTTCTTAATACCCAAAATACAAAAAGAATTGATGCAGTACATATAACACATATTATGAATAGATAAGACACTTGTGAATATAACTCAATTAATGTTCCTTGTTTTTTGATCATAAGTGTGTTCTTTATATAGGTGGAGACAAAATAGTCATTGAGAAAAAAATGACTTTTACAACATCTTATGCATTAGCATTGAATGTCTGACCTTGATTCAAGAAAAAGTAAGCTTCATTTCGTTAGTTGTGTTTTGTGCATTAAAAACCTTTTCATCTTTGTTTTTTCTTTTTCTTGAGAGAATAGTCTCTTTCCTTTGTAAGCTAAGGTCACCTATGGATGCAAAGCTTAATTGTTCTTCTTGCTAGATAGTAATCTAGAAATAGCTTTTATATAGAAATAAACAATAATTCAATCTTTCCGGAGGTAGATTCTAGGTAATTAATTATTAACATACTTCTAAATCCATTATGATTTCTCCTTTCTTATACTCCAAATCCAAAAAAGACATATTGCTGACATACTATTCCATTTAGTTACTTATACAAAACACAACATACCATTCTTAATGGAGGAGATGTTTCGCTCCATAAGCAACATACCTCTATTAGATATGGATATGAATCCACCACCAATCATAAGGCAAAGGTATAATTTCTAATTTTTGTTGCAACAAATGGATAGTGACTCTCAGTTAGTTAAAGTACGATACTAATACATAGTTATAGTTTCTATTTTACATTGACTTAATTTGAATTTGGTGTGAATAGAGTAATTAAGTGATGAAGTGAGAAATTATAATTATTTTATTTATTTATTCTATTTTATTAATTATTTTTTGAAAAATTTTACTTTTTTTATTTATGTAAAACTTCTTGTAAAAGAAGTCCAGACAATGTTGTATAATGATACTTCAGAAAGGAATGAAATGAAGGAAATTTTGGATTTAGTTAAATTTAATAAATTTAACAAAACATTTATTAGTAATTAATTCTAAAGATATTTTGATAGTGAAGTTGATTCAAAAGATAAGTCATAGTAAAAGAAAATAATTCTTACATGCTTTTATTAAAAGTTTCCAAAAAAAAACAATCAGAGGATAAATATATTTCAAAATAAAATTATGGTACAATAACATTTAAAAAGATACAAGCTCAATGTTAAGTTTTATTAAAAATAAAATAAAACATTAAAACTAAGAGCATTTATGTCGTACAACTAAAATATAAATCTCTATCCAAATATAGGTTGAGAAACTAAATATATATATTTTTATTCAATTTCGTTTCATCCGGATCTAATTTTATATTCTATTTTCATTCTTTTATTTTAATTTTTTATATTCCTTTTAACTTTATTTCTTTTGAACAAAGCATAAAAATAAAATAAAATAAACAAAAAACTATAAAAAAAATAAGAATAAAAATGTAAATAAATGCTATAAGCTTATAATTAAAAATATTATATAAAATAATTTTTTAAAAATACTATAAAAATATTATAAAAGATTACAATAAGATTATTGACAAAATATTTAATTTGATTACATAAAATTTTAAATTAATCAAATAAATTAAAAGGTAGTTATTTATTTTGTCAAACATATTTTTGATTAATTTTGAATCTTTTTATTACTGAATGTGTAAATTACCTCATATAAGATTGTTTTAATTTAATTAATAATATCGAATTTGAATGATTGAGATACTATTGTGATAAAGTTTAATAGAATAATTTTATTATTTATAATAATTTTATCTTAAACAAAATTAGTAATATTTTATATTAAACTTTAAATCAATAAAAAATTCTAAAAAATTATTCATAATAAACCTTAGTTAAAATGGTACTCAAATGAAGTGCTTGATCAAAATAATATACTTTTAAAAATCAATTATTAAAATATTTTTTTAAAACATATTATTATATTAGAATAATTTTCAATTTCAATAATTATTTTACCTGTTACAAATTTATTTTCAGGTTTAAAGAATTGTTGGACCATTTTTTAGCTTCAAAATACAATAAAGAGTAAGCAGAGATGATAGTGATTTATTAATAAATCAATTGAAAAGGACTTTTCTACGTATACACAGTAAATTTATCTTTTATATTTGACAAATGTTTTTTGTTAATTTATTAATATTTTTTACTTAATTATTATGAAAAATATGATTAAATGCTTAATAAATAATAAATAAAAATGAAATATTAATCAATTAATAAAATATAATAATTAATTAAATGATTAATTGATTATATGTATGTGATAATCGATTATTTGTATGATTAATTATATAAAAATAATTAATTAATTAATAATTATAATTAATTGATTTAAAAAATTAATTGATTAAAAATAAAATATTGTATTTGCTATGCTGATGTAGAAAAATCAATATTATAAATCATCCCCACCTTGATAATATGTTTTTTAAAAAATTATTTGAACAATTTATTGTGAAAAGTGTATATTATTTTCATCAATCACACGTTCAAAGAGTCAAACTACATCGGACATCAAATAGTCAACAATATACAAGTCCGCACTGAAGGTTATATTTATTTTGTTTTTTGGAAAACAAACTTTAAACCACACGTTATTTCTTTACAGTTTTCTTTTTCTTTTTCAATTTGTAATTATTTGTTTCGTTGACTCCTTTCTAATACACTCACTTAGAGAATGTCATATTAAAATGATTAAACTTAAGCGTGATGCCTGACATCAGTCATCAAGTTCTGTTAGTTAATAATCATACACTTGACGTATCAATGCCTTCTTAATTATTTTATGTGGTGTAATTTAATATTTGCATACCAATAGAGGAATACCAAGGTTATGCTGCAAGTGCTAGGCATGGACCATGCACTCACTCGTGAAGATTGACCAAAAAAAAAAATCATGAAACTCCCCAACTTGATAATATTATGAAGGGATGATACAGAATTAAACGGTCACAGATACAAGTTTTGTTGTATGGTGATCACATTTACGTCAGTTTCCCATCACGGATATACATTTTAGATTGGCCAATATTAGCCACCTACTTCATCAATGATGCCTATGGATTGTTTTGTATTCATGTCAACACATCAAGAAGGTTCTTTTTCTTTTTAATCAGCAAAAATAAATGGAAGTAAAAAAGGTACCCAAACCCATATATAAATGTTAGTATGCAATTACAAACAGGTATTAGGTGCGTAATTGACCTGTCGAGAAGGTGAAAAGGATGATTTAAAATCTGAACTCAGGAAAGAACCAATGGACCTCATTACCCACAGAGGATTTTTGTTTATTACATACTCATTTCTTAAAATAATAATAACAATATTTGTATGTTAATAATTTTTTCATTTAACTTTTTTAATGAATTAACAATTTAAAAGTTTACTAAGTATGAAAAGATAAATACAAAGAAATAAATGGTATAATAATATCTAAATTTTACTCCAATAGAGGATTCAAATATTAAAGGGTTCTCATGTCGCATGTATATTTTGCAGCATTGAAAAGGTTCATTTGAATAAAAAAAATTAAAAAAAAAGAAGTAGAACACACGACCGAAAAAATAGAACTAGACGTCTAGACCACGACATCGCCCGGATCATCATTTTGTTATTTTGATTTTTTTATTTCTAGAAGTCACACGGGCGAGAATGTTTTACATTTTTTTTAATTTTTTTAGATTGCATTGAAGAATTATTTTAAAAGAAAAAAATAATTTAGTACACGATTTTAAATTTTAAATTTTAAAATAATTTGTTTAAATATTTTGTAAAAATTTAAAATTTAATTATTTTTTTTAAAAATTAATAGATTAAAATAGATAAATTTAAAATGTTATTAAAGTCTTTCATATAACCTTCGGATTACAAAATTCAGTAAACTGAATTAAATTTAATATAATTTATTATTTATTATTATTGCATTTGCTACTTTATTTAATAATTTTTTCAAAATATTTATATTATATTATATTTTATTTATTGTACTATTATTAATTTATTATTTTAATAAAATAAGGTAATTTTTTCCTTTTCACTAAACATTTATCTGAAGACATAAGAATGGAAGCTTCACAGTTGGATCGTCATTTTAGATTATATTTATTCATATCAAATTTATATTTTACTTTAATTTTATCTTTTATAAAATAAAAAATATAAAAATTAAATATAAATTTTCTATATAAACTTATTTTAATATTTAATTCTTCGATATTAAATCAATCATAATAACTTATTTTATTTTCTATATAAAGTTAATTTGTTATATATAGCTTATATTTATCATTTATAATACGTGTCTCGGTGTGACGTGACGAATGGACTGTACTTTTAATAAGAATTTATTAAATCGTTTCATGTTAAAAGCAATTAGTGTCACATTTAAAAAATAAAATAAAAACATATTCTATTATTCTTTTGTTTTATATACTCTTTTAAATTTTGAAGGCTGTGACAAGGAAAGAATAATTTTATCTCTATCAAATAAAATAAAAGTATTAAAAATCTTAAAATCTTAAAAATTTATATACAAATCAACATAATTATTTTTAATATTTTGTTTATTAATATTATTTCTATTTTTCAATAAATATTAACAAATAATTTATACAGTAAAAATTAAAATTTTCCATTCAAATGCAAAAATTTAAATTTAAAAATTAATTTTTTTGTTCAAATAAAGAATTTAAAATATAAAAAAATAAATTTTTTTATTTAAACATAATATTTTTAAATAATATATTTTAAATAAAAGTATTTTTTTAATTTTTAAATATTTTAGAATTTTCAAATTGTTAAAATCATTCATCTAAACACAAAAAGTTTTTAAATTTTTGTTTTAGTTTTCAGCATCTTTTTCATGGATTTAATGTTTTATTTTTTAAAAGTTTTTAATTTTTATTATTTTTAAAAAATTTCATTAAGTGATGATATTGTTAACGTAAATATGTATCTTAGTTTTTAAAATTTATATTGTATGTATTTTTAACTTTTAAAAAATTTCAACATGTATAATTTAATATTAATTTTATTATATTTTAATATTTTTACGAATATAAATAATATATAAATAAAAATAACATATTCAGGTATTAAAATGTAAAAATAATATTTTTTTTAAAAAAATAGTTTCTTAAAAGGTAAAACATGAGAAAAATAAATAAACTAATGAATCAAGTTGTACATATTAATATAAGATTAAAATTATAAAAAAGTTTAATAACAAATATCAAAATCAACAAAATTTATAAGATGAAACATTAAAATCATATAAAATCATTAAAATAAAAATTAAAAACTTAGTTAAATCTTTTAGTTTTCATTCCGTTTAAAGTGTGAAAAATATTTAATATTTTTATATTATAAACATAAAAATATTTAATAAAACGTATGTTAGAATCTTTTTGACCGTGATTGTTATGAAAACATTTAAAAATTCACTGCCTGACATTTTATACCGGATATTGATGGTCATAAGCAGAGACAGGCTGTTCAAGTTGGATTGTTCCACCCACAAGCAGAAACACGCAAACTTTGAAAAATAATTAACAAAATGTATTCTTCAAAAGGAAGTGCCACTTTGGCCAAAAGAAAAGCGGTGATTAGGCATATACTAAAAGTCTAAAATAATTAATTTTTAAAAAAATTGAAAACGAAGAATACTCCAAAAAGGAAAGGGCTAAACTGAAAGCCAAGAAAATAGGAAGCTAACACCGTTGATTCACAATTCAAAGAAAACAAGTAATTAATTGGGCGGCGGAAACACGTTGCTGACCTGTTCTTTGCGTCTGGTACGCACATGCTTCTCCATTTTCTCGGGCAATTGCATTAGCACCATTATATTCGCATCACATTCACACTTATAAACCTACCCCTCGCATTCCTCATTCCATTGCAGTTTTGCTCCGCGTCCTTCTTCTTTCACAAGTTTCCTTGGAAGCGGAGCGTAGCATATTTTCTCTCTGTTGTTCTCTTCTCTCCCCTCAACATGGCCGCTAACAGATGGTTAAAACCTGAGGTAACCCCTATTTCCTGTATGCGTACGTGCTTTTATATAATATACGTATTGCAGTTTTTTTTTTTTAATGATATGATATAATTTCTTGTGTTTAGTATTCTTCACAAGTCATTTTACCGATTGTTAAATTAGGTATATTATATAATATACGTATTCCTAAACGGGTTTTGTTTATTGCTACGTGAATAGGTATACCCACTTTTTGCTGCAGTTGGCGTGGCCGTGGGGATCTGCGGTATGCAACTCGTTAGAAACATCACAACCAATCCTGAAGTCAGGTATGGATCTCTCATAATCTTTTTTATTTTTTGCCTTCATGTTTTTAGTTTGGGCCTCTTTTGGGCTTTCATTGTTCAGATCCAATGTTTGCACTATCAAAATACAAATCCACATTTGGTGGAAATATTGGCATGCTGCTTTGACCGAGTGTGTAAAGATATTTGCTTGTTTTGGAACTCTTCTGATTTATAATTGTTGAATTTGATTGTGGTCTCAGGGTAACCAAACAGAACAGAGCCGCAGGAATTCTTGACAATTTCGCGGAGGGAGAGAAATACTCACAACATGGCGTGAGGAAGTATGTTCGCAGCAAGACTCCTCAGATCATGCCATCCATCAACAACTTCTTCTCTGATCCAAAATAAAACAAATGCGAACCTTTCTGTTCCAGAAAATTGATTCCCGGGATTAAATTTTGGGTTTTAATTTCCGGTATTTTGAATTGAGAAGTAGGGAAAAGGAAATTTTGAGAAAAAAGTATATGCTGATTGTGTAATTCGTTGATGGATGACATTCAATTTGTCTAATAATAAAGTTTTATACTTGATATTTATATTCATTGCTGTTATTAGAAAATTTCATGCATTGCAGACATAATACGTCCTCGCTCCACCCTCAATTTTCTCAACAAATGTGGTTTACATTTTATTACTTGTTAAATGATTAGTTTCAACCTTTATTTTAATTGGAAATTCATTAAAACAATTTAAATAAGAAATTACTAACGAAAAGGAAGAGAGATGTATTGTACCGAAAAGGAAAGAAAATGAATATGTCGTCAAAAAGATTAGTGTATCCGAAGTTATTGCCTTGTAATCATTCCAAGTTTTTATTTGCAAAGATGCAGTACAAGCTTATGCGGGAATTGTGCGTTAAACTACATAGATTTCACAGTTGCGTTGAATCAAATATGTATGCCATCGTTTAACTCATCTCTATTAGAGATAGAAAATAAGTTGTACATTTACTGCATCCTCTGTACTTAATTTCTATTTACTCCAATAATTTCTTCATTAGATCCTTTCCCATTCTATTATTTCCCAGTGTGTTTCTCCATTCTCATCCCTCTGTCTGAAATTGTAATTTTGGCGTTCGGTTCAACAGGCAGAGCTTCAATTCACCTTGAGAAAATACTTCTTTCTAGACTTTATTCCACAAGGACTTGGATAAATGATCCTTCGTCTGCTTGTATCTTTGAGTTGGCCAAATGTAATCTGAGAATTTCTTGAACTGCTGTCAGAATTGATGCTCAGTCTCAGACCGTTCGGCATTGGACCTCAGTTTTCTGTATGTGCCATTAGTATCTGCTACTATTACTGTACTTAAAATAAATGAATATCACCTGTCTTCACTGTATATCCTTTTGGTAGTTAGTTGCTTTGCGAAATCTGTTAAAAAATTCTGACACCAACTTTGAGAAAGATGAATAATTATTCTGTAACAATTGAGCAGAGTGTTGAAAAATAGAATTTGATAAGTAGCTCCAAATTTATACAAAGGAGTGCATTACAATTGGGAGATTCGGTGTTGGGTTTTGTTTTTTTGGCCCCCAATGACATGATATACCACCGCCATTATGATATACATGTTATCCTAGGTTTCAGTTATATTATATCGAAGCACATAAGGAGTACTCAAATACCTTCATCAGGGACCAAAACGAAGTCACTATCAATAACCGTAGGAATTCTATGTGCCATAGCAATATAAAGAATGTGCATCCACTTGTCTCTTCTCTAATAGTCTTCTGAATTAAATAATCAGTTGTTGTGTCAATGGATGCAATTGCCTCGTCTAGGACCAAAATTCTTTTTATCCACAACAATATCCAAACCTTTGTCAAACACCCCAATTTTGGCCATTATCGTCCACTGCACCATCATGCAAATTTATTTAAGATTTCATACCATAACAGCAAATAAAAGGAAAACGGAAATTAGGAAATATGAGAGTTACAATTATTTTGTTGAGTGACACACTTCTTAACAAATATATTTGTACTTTGTGAACCAAGAAGCCTTGCATCCCGCCTTACCATTTTAGCCAGAAAGCACTTACTAAGAACTTGAAAGCATTCTAGAGTAATAAAAAAGTCAAGCAGATGAATATTGGTATATTTTTGACAAATTTCTTCACATACTTATCTCCCAAAGTTCTTGATCTGAATGTTGTTCTAGAGGATCCAAGTTAGTCCTTAGGTACCATTTAAACAAGGTTGGATCTTGAGGAATTATGCCAAGCTCTTAGATCTTAAATCCTGCAGAGCAATGTTGCAAATATTTATACCATCAATAAGGATCCATCCTTCAGAGTCCAGAATACTGGAAAGAGAGCTCGAAATAGATTTGAAGTGAAAGTGATGCATTTGAGAACCATAGGTGATGCATGGTCATACTGTATATGAAGGCTATATAATTCAATTTTTCCCTCCCTAGGTCACTCAGGCTCGGTCGAGCCTATGATCTTTAATTACCAAGAGTGCTTCACCTAGTACGTTTGTTAATTGTAAATTCTCTAGTTGTTTCAACTAACACATTCAGGCTCAAACCATAAGTAGCTACCAATCCTGCAAAGCCTGAAAATCAAATGTAGCAACTAGTTGTTCAACACTTCAAAACAATATTTCTATTGAGAGCAATATCATTATTAGAATAGAAGTTGCTAGATCAAATCTTCATCCAATATTTGTGCTTTTATCAAGTATTATCCACCAAGAAGGAAATTATTTAGACCAAAGCAAATCCCATGGATGTATGCCTTACAAGGTGCCATAGATATCAATCACCAAGTACCTCCACTGTACATGGAAATTATGCTATCAGAGTCACATCTACAAAGATCAAATTCAAATCGAATACCTATCTTCCCAAAATAAACCACATATTCTTAATAATAAAAAGCTGTCATAATTGACAAATAAACCTAACCATGAGGCAAAAGAATAAAAACAAATAAATAAAAGACCAAATCAAAATAAAAATAAAATTAAAGAACTAAATTATTAGTTTTGCCTTCTGCTATAATTTTTTTATGCACTGTAGATTCGAATGACAGAAAACAATGAGCATAAGAGGAGTTTGGTTGGCTTACCGAGAAGTAGCCGATTGTTCCATTCATGTTGAAGAACGAAATCACAAATGTCGACTCCATAATATAAGTCAAATAACTTAAATATATTTTATTTAATTTTTCTACTACATACTTAAAGATACTAAATAATAAATAATCATTTTTATTTTATTATTTTAATACACATTTAAGGACATATAATAAGAATTTCATAAATAATAAATTTGATTAGAAAATAAAATTTAATATTATTAAGATATTGAAATTTATAATTTTTAATAGACATTTACGATAAATAATTTTTATTATATGCTTTAAGTACATATTAGAAAAATTGTTTTGTGTATGATTCATGGTTTATACTTATTTTGAGACAACTTGCAAACTCAGAAATGAGTTTAAGTTGATTATAAAGTAGTAATTAAAACATCGTTATTTTCTCGTCATAAAATTCTTGTTTTATGGTATACTTTAATTTTATATAAGAACCCACGCGCGCACTCAAAATTAATGGGAATCGCAAAAGGCAATTCCTTTCACTTGACCGTTAAATACACAAATTTAAAACACGTTGGCGTTGCCGCATAATGGACCAGCAAAGGCCCAACAGAAACCCAAAAAAAAAAAAACTAAAACTAGCCGTTAGGGTACTTTCCCTTCAAGTTTCTTTCCACTACGAATCGCTAATTTATTGACATCTTTTGCCCCTTTTCAAACCAGTTCATTCCGCCCACTGTTCTAGTGTTCATATAACCAAAAAAGGCATTCCTGTAGGTCTATAAGTTCCGCCGATCCCAAAATCTGAAATTGTGAACGTTCTTTGGTGCTTGTTGTTGGAAATTAGACTCCGATTCCTGAACCCCTAGCGTGGTATACATAACAGAAGAAAGGGTATGGCCGCAAGAACAGGTTCCAAAGACATAATTACTCTTCGTGGTTCTGCAGCAATCGTTAGCGAGTTCTTCGGTATTCACATCTCCCTTTTTCTTTTCTTTTATTTATTTCTTTATTGCATACATGAGGTAATTTTTCTAACCCTTAAGTTATGTCTGATTCTTGTTTTTCTTTTTTGGGGTGATCTTTTTAAATTAGGATATGCTGCCAACAGGTTTGATCCTCTGCGTCCTGCTTTTTTTAAAAATTTTGAATTTTTTATTTTCGGCCTTATTTTTCACATTCCAATTATGTGGCAAGAAATGTGGTGATATTGACAAGTATTTAACCTGGGAATTTGATAGCATTCTTTACAACCGTGGAGTTTATCCAGAGGAAAGCTTTGTGAAGGTGAAGAAATATGGTCTCCCCATGTTGCTTACTGAAGATGAGGGTGTCAAATCTTTCATAGCCAATTTAACTGCTCAGCTCTCTGGTAAGTAGTGCTCCTAATTTGTTTCTTGCATTGTGGTTTTCTCCTTATCTCTTAGAAGCTGTCGATGAATTCAAAGTACCATTCATTGTTTAGTTTGGACTGATTGTTTCCGGTTAAATTATTCATAACATCAGGTATAAACAATGAGGGATCTAAGTTCATTTTAAAAAATGGTTTTGAATTTTAATCAATCTTATGATTAATGTTTGCTTTACTGTTAATGCTTTCAATTATCAATACCTACTTAACTTGAGAGTGAGTAGTACTAGTAGTAGTAGTTCAGTTCTGATATCATCATTGGCCATTACTGATGACTGAGTTGTATGATCTTCAAATGTTGTAAAGAGTGGCTTGAAGCTGGCAAGTTGCAGAGGGTTGTCCTTGTTATAATGAGCAAGGCTACCAGTGAAGTTCTTGAAAGGTGGAACTTCAGCATTGAAACCGACGGTGAGGTGGTTGAGAAAGGGTGGGTAACTTGGCATACCTAAATCTGTCTAAATTATCTTCCTTGGAAATTTTCTCCCTTGATTTAAACTTTTCATTATATTATTATTTTTTAATTTTACAGTGTCTCGAGGGAAAAGAGTGACAAGGAAATCATGAGAGAGATACAAGCAATTATGAGGCAGATTGCTTCCAGTATCACCTATTTGCCATGTCTGGATGAACCTTGTAAGAACCACATGCTTCGCCAATGATCATGATTAAGAGTTGCCGTGCCCTGTGCATATTCTTTTCACCTTCGTTTCATTTTAAGTTCATCCTCCAAAATGAGCATTGCTATCTTGTTTCAGGCGTTTTTGATGTGTTGGCGTATACTGACAAAGATGTGGCAGTTCCATTCACTTGGACTGAGAGTGATCCAAAACTGATAACAAATCCACAAATGGTGAAATTGCATTCCTTCGACACTAAGGTGAATTTTGGTTTGGCAATTTATCTATTATTACTAGCATGATTGTCATACATGTAAAAAATTGAGTACAATCATCTTTTATATATATATATTTTTTAAATATTAACAGTTGAATTTGAGATGTAAGATGGTAAATTTCTAAGTCAATCATTAGTCTTAGTCCTATCCAAGATTGCAGTTCCATTCCTTTAATTTATCTTAATGACATATTCAGTTGATTTGCCTATTACTCATCTTGTTTTGACTATGCAGATTCACAAGGTTGACACGCTTGTATCATACAAGAATGATGAATGGGATGAGCAGTAGAAACCCGTCTGTGCCTTGTTATTATTGTCTTCAGGTCTTGAGTGAATTTTCTATTGTTAGATGGGTGAATTGTGAATTTCTATTCACATTGTTAGATGTTTGTTCCTGCATGTTTGGACTTCTTGTGGCAGAAAGAGTTGCCATGTATGAGGATCTCAAGAAATCTCATTCGTTTTATTAATTTCTGTTTGTTGAGAATAATGCTTTGTTTGATGTGTATGAAACAAGAAAAAAAAGTAGAATAAGAAATAGAATGAAAATACAAAGAAAAATGAATTGTTTAGATGAATAGAAATGAAAGAATTTTTTTAATTTCTGTTTGTTGAGAATAATGCTTTGTTTGATGTGTATGAAACAAGAAAAAAAAGTAGAATAAGAAATAGAATGAAAATACAAAGAAAAATGAATTGTTTAGATGAATAGAAATGAAAGAATTTTTTTTTATTTGGATGGAAAAAAGAGAGAAAGAAAATAAATTAATAATATAAATTGTAAAAAAATAAAATTTAACTTTAAAAAATTGTCTTTTACTATTTTTTATTAATATATATATATATATATATTTTAAAAATATTTAATAATTTTAATATTTCAAAAAAATAAAAACAAAAAACTTAAAACAACATCTTCTTCCTCATCTTCTTCCTCCCTAGTTCGGTTTACACAACCCTCAAAAAATCTTTTCAAACAAGAGCCACCCTCGTCCGATACTTTTTTATCAACAAAAGGAATTATTTCTAATGGAGAGAGAATGTACTCTTGGAAATATTACACCAAGTTTACACCAAGTTATATGGAATGAAACTTTATCCCATCTCCACACTGATAGTTTAGTTTTCTTCGCAACTCAACCTGCATCCCACCAACCCTCTCTAAATAGTTAGCAAAATATTCCAAACCTACAACCTTTAAAGGTCGTGAAATGTGCTTCAATTTCTACTGATCCTGTGATCTCACTCCGCACCAAATTAAAATAAGGAGATGTAATTCGTCTTCATCAACTAAAACATAGTGGACGTGTATCACTCCACTGTCCACTCCTCTTTTGGCAAGGTTTAGTTTCATTGGAGCATTCCCTCCACCATAATCTGAGGATATTTCAATTCTACCCATCATGATCAAACGATATCCTTCGCCATCATCCTCCAATACCCATTTATCTGGCAAGTCATTTCGCATCAGTTCTCCTTTCCCCACAACCATTAACAATTTTCGTCTCCATTGAATCCTCCACTGAATTATCCCTTCACTTTCATATCAGACCTCTCCAATGAAATAGTTTTTGTCCTTTGCAAATGTGATATAATCTTGGAAACATCTCTAATAGTGAATCTGTTGAACACCATATATCTCTCCAAAATCTTATAGCAGCACCATTTCCTACTACCATCCTGACACCACGGAGCATAGATCTTTCACCATTTAGACAACAGTTCCTGGATGTGTAGTTTGAATTCTACAACTAGTGAAAACCATATCTAGCCGCATTTGCTTTGGATTTTCCAAAAGACGCCACCTCCATTTAATCAGTAGTGCTTCGTTAAACACCCCAAGTACTCCTACTTCTTTTGGTTTACAAACTTCCTTCCAGTTAATCCATGCGATTTTCTTTTTCTCGCCAGTTTCTCCTCATAAGAAATCTGCGTTGAGATGAAGCAATGTTTTCCTTCTTTTCGTGCATAATCAATCCATCACCTCGTTTAAGACCAAAACTCCATCTAAAATTCACCTTCCTGGAAAAAAGGCCGATTGTTCTCCAAGAATAACTTCCTTGATCATGCCTATGTAACCAAGAGTGAAATAGGTCTATAGTGTTGTATCATTATAGGTTGGATATGTTTTTATGAAATAGGATGAGAAGCCTCGTGTGGAATTGGTGGCATTTGAGTCACTTCTTTACTAAGAAAATGCCAGAATTGTGTAGAAAGCATAAGTATGCTCCATCTAGGCCCGAACTTCAATTTTCACCTACTGCAAATGGTGCTACAAGCTGATGTTTAACACCCATTGATACCTTCGAAAATCGGATGCCACCTAAAGTTATTGGGGCCATGTCAGCAAATGCTGGAAATTGAATACTCCACAATCGCTCCTTTAACTCCCTTGACTTCTTCTAACCTGCATATTGTGTCCCTAACAGGCTGGAACATCAAGATTTAAATGATGCATGGAAAAAAAAAGTGTTCTCATCTCCCGCTTTTAGCCACTTAAATTTTTGGTGCTTTAGACTCTCCTTTTGAGACATGCTTTCACTTAGCATCCCAAGGTTCTCTCTTTGTAGATCACAAGGCTCAGATGATGCCCCTTCTTGGTCTATTATTAGCTCCACAAACCTCTGAACTTCCTCTGTCAGCAACGAATGATTCCTCCCCCAATCTCTTATTACTCATTTTAACACAACTAGATAGTGATCCAATACGTCTCTAGGTAAAATCCATTGTTTCACATCTCCAAAGTTCTCCATCCACACTCTATTGAGACAAGGATTCATCCAAGAGTATCTACCCCCCAATACTTGGTGGTTTTATGAGTCCAGAGGCTAAAATGAAGTCACTGAACCGAGACATGACTGATGGATCACTCATAACTACCCCTTTTCTCATCTCAAGTCGCCCAAACTCCTGCTTTCATTGTAAGATATCCTCTCACATCCTCCTCTTCCCTTCAACATTACAAAGAGAGTAAACACTTATTATACTGCATCTCCCAAAACCTTTCCAATCCTGGCTAATTTCGAGAAAGTTGGCACCAGAAAAAACACGAAGCAAGGAGCCAAGTATAATCCCATATTACTGCCAAAAAAATGTTTTACACCATTTTTTAAAAGCGGTATATTTGAGAGGTGTAATAAGTAAATAATATATTAAAGCACTTCTCAAAAAAAAATTTGCTGTAAAAGGTAAGTTTATTTTTACAGCACAAAATACTGTAAAAAAGTATATTTTAAAGTACTTTAATTTATAAATGCTGTAAAAAGTATATTATTTTTTAAAATATTAATTTCTAACAAAAATAAAAAATGTTCGTAAATATATATCAAATGAAATTAGTTATATAATTTCATCATATGACTTATGGGCTTGTACATTATCAACACTAACAGTGAAATACAACATCAAATATAAGCAGAGTTAAACTCATACCCACTCCCTGATAGAGCCGGATGATTGTATTAAACTCCATCAATGCCACCACATATCTAAGAAAATGGATATCTTAGTGGATGATTTTTCAAAACACTTCCTTGCACCAATCAAACACTTGCATGCAGAGTAAAAATCTACCAAAGCATTGTTTACAAAAATGCTAAATTTTTTTGAACTCACTAAAGCCTTTATCTATTTTTAATATGATCTTGAAAAATGAACTTACTTACCACTAACAAGTTACATTGGTCTTCATTCTTCAATTCCTTATTAATCTTCAATTTCATCCTCTAAATGCACATTCAACTCATCTATTACAAGACAAATAGATGTACGCTCATCTTCATCTAAAACTCACAAATCACAATCAATAAAAAATAATTAGATAATTAATCCCAACATAATTAATTAAATTAAATAAAAATCATATAAATTTTACCTGTAGAATTCAAAACAAAGCCATGCAACCAATTTCTAGTACAGATAAGCATCTGAACATTATCAGGAAGGCTGAAACTTCGATATTTAGTAAGCATGTGTCCACCAATGCTAAATGCAAATTCCGATGCCACTGTAGTGATTGAAATGCTTAACACATCATGAGCCTTGATAGCAAGCATAGAAACCTTTTTTCATTAGTCTTCCAATAACCCAACACATCTAAATCTTCACTATCATCGTAATCAAGGGGTTTATCTTCCAAATAAATATCTATTTGACTCTTTTCAACATTAGATTTAGTTTGATTTTGGAACCTTTTGAACTCCTACAACATATAATATACAAATTAGTTAAATAAAAAATATGCAATATTAAACTAATGAATAAGCATTAAAAATACCTTGAAAACTTTTGATCTCTTATTCTTACTTCCTTCTTCATTTGACTTATCTAAACTATTAGAATCATTAAATGATTGAGATTCAGCAGATGATGCTTTGAAACAAAATGTATATTCTTCATAAAGCTTTTCAAAAAAAATTTCTCATATTTTTAACTTTATCTTCAGAAGTTGATTCATCAAGCTTTGTATAACAAAAAAGGATAAAATCAAGTTCCAAACGTGGGTCAAGAATGGCTCCAACAACCCAATACCACACTATACTCTTTCTAGTACTTGTCAAATTTTCTTTTCATGCTTATGGTCATTTCCTTTATAACCTCATCATCATTTAGCAAGTTTTCATTCAGCATATATTCAATTTTCCATACTTGCAAAAAATATAAGTTTGAGATTGGATAAGACAATCCCGATATCATGTTTGTGGTATCATAAAATGGTTCTAGAAACTCACATTTTTTTCTCCCCTTCTCCATTCTTCATCTGATAGACAATTTTTATTTGTATCTGTCACCCTTAGAATATCAAATACTTTTTCATATTTTGATGCATTTTCAAGCATCAACTATGTTGAATTCCACTTACTTGATATAGCCAACTTCAAACCAATACTACTATTAATCCCTACTTCTTGCACACAAACTTTGAATTTAATCATCCTTCCATTTGAGCCCTTCACATATTTAACACTTTCTAATTTTATGAAGTGTTTCACTAGCTACTTTCAATCCTTCTTGAACAATGAGATTAAGAATATGAGTAGAGTATCAAATATGAAAAAAATCACCATCACACAACAAACTATTATGCAAAAGAAGATGAGTTTTAGAATCCCTTACATACTGTCATTAGGAAAAACATTGTCTAAAGTGATAGAAAATGATTTCTTGTCAATTCCCCAATATTTCAAACAATCAAATAAGATGACTTCTAATTTAGATCTAGTGTGAGGAGGTTTCATTCGATAAAAATTAAGAATTTTATTAACCAACTTCCAATTATCATCTACAAAATGTGTAGTCAAGCAAATATATCCTTTAGTAGTATAGGTTGTCCATACATCAGAGGTTAAACATACTCTATTAGGGATTGTAGAAAAAACATGCTTAAGTTTATCCTTCTCTCTCATATACACTTTTTTAATATCTGACACAATAGTGTTCCTAAAATGCATTACAACATTTGGATTTAGATACTTTATCCATTTTCTAACCATATCATATTCAACAAAAATGAAGGGTGGATCATGCTTAATTATAACTCTAGCAAGAAGGTCATGGTGGATCTTTTGATCAATTTTTCTCATGATTGACTTCCGGTTAGACATAATATCATTCATATTTAGATTTGATTTTGAAAACTCTTTACAACCAAAAATATGGTGACTTAAATGTGAAGTCCCATAATATGATTTGGTTTTGAGATTTTTACCAATTGTAAAATCTTTCCATAATAATTGCATGCAGCCTTATCACAACCATCATTATCTTTTCCAATTTGTAAAAAAAATTCATACAAATGAAGTTTCTCTCTTAACTGACTCAGTATTTTAAAAAAAAGTGGAAGGAGTTTTAGAAACTACTTCATTTTCTATATTCTGATTCGCAGATGCCATACTACAAAACTATAAATAAAATAAATTTTTAAAATTAAAAATAATCAACAAATGACAGTAAAAGAAACAAGAAATAAACATGATAGTAAAAATAAATATATCACTCAAATTTTATACTAGAGTCTTACAAAATCTTAGTTTACACAGAAATAGGATCATACAACTAATCCAATTAAATCTTTAGATTTTCGTTACATTTTTTTTTCTTCCTAAACTCCTCAAACCAATACCTGAAATTAAAATAAAATTAGAAATTTATCAAATACTTTTCTTTCACATTTAACCATAAAGGTTATACTATAATTATACTATATACGGAACAATCATAAAAGTTAGGTACACAATTCAATTCCTAACATTATTCATAAAATCCTGTTTTATTTGACCATTGACTGTCTGGGTATATAAATTATCCCCTTATTTGCCTAACAACACCATCATAGCAGTTTCCAACTACCCACATTTGGCATTACTAGGGTCTGATGCTACCAAATCAAAGTCGTAAGAGAAGATGTTTTTCTCTACAAATCCAAGCTGCCAACGTATATATAAAACATAATTTCAATTTTGAATAGAGAAGGTCTAAGCATGAGTTGGTAAATCTAGAGAAAAATTAAAGAATGTATTTATGCAAAGAGAAAAATGAGCTAGAGTAAAGGGGAGAGTCCACCTAACATTCTATATTATGAGTATATTGTATGGTTAATCCATATGAAACCACTTACTAAATTGAGGTTATTTCTTTCCATCTAACACTTCAAAATCCACATTCTTACCATCTGAAAATTTAACGTAACAATTTCATGCAAACTAAAACTGCTAACTGTAATTGATGTTGTGTGAAATAACATACATAAAGTTGATACTCTCTTGAACATTTTAATTTAATAACTTATATAATTAACAGTGTTTGACATTGCCCCTACACTGTCGCACCGAAGAGGTAGACTAATAATTGGTATGCAACATGGCTCTTACAAAATCTTGTGCATCTCCTACAATATCTCCCTACAAAATTATGAAAATGATTATTTTATCAAAAAAAAACAATGTAAATTGACTGGCAAAATCAGAAACCTACAAAAGTTTTGGTAGAATGTAAAATGGTTAGTTCCTCACCAGCTAAATTATAAATATCTACATATTACAATAATAGTAATAAAATAATAATATTAATGAAAACAATATAAATTAATGATAATTATGGATAAAAATATAAAAGTAAATAAATAAAGACAATTAACCTTGATATTAACAACCAGGCGAGGTAGATTTTTGACTGGATTCTTATGCAAATGCAAATTATGCAAAAATAAATATTATAAATGAAAAACTATTTAAAATTATTTAGTACTTAAAATATGAAATTGTTAAAAGTGACGTAGAACTCAATTAAGACTTTTTGGACCAGCTCACGTCTCAATAGCTCAAAGAAGTATTAGTGTTTTAAAATTGGCCGAATCTAACACAAGGAACAGCACAACATAGTAGTTTTCTTGATTCTAGAATTTGTATCAAAAAACCAGTCCTAAGTTTACACAATAAAATTTATCATATTATAATACATTGTACCAAAGATATTGAAATCAAGCGCCGTAATAAGTTGAATATCATACTAACAAAACTAGTATTTAAAATATGGTAATCATATATCATATATCACTTCATACTTATTTATATTATCAAAATTAAAACTTAAATATACAATAAAAAGTATAATAGGTTTTGGAAACAGATGTTTTAAGATAATTAAATACATATGAATTAATAAAAAATTATTACAATTTACAAAAGAAAAATACATGAATAACACTTTAGCATAAAATTTTTTATTTTTAATTCTTTAACCATATTTAAAGTTATTTATTAGCATCCTTCAAATTTCATTATACATTGGATGTTATGCTTTCTTAAAGAAATGCTAGAAAACTATTATTTTAAGCACATGAAAATGAGCTGACAAAAGACTATTTAAACTTAATTAAGAATTCCAAGTTCAGAAATGGTTTTAAACTAAAAGAGGAGCTATGAAAACTTTTTATTTGAATTTATATAAATAATTTATAACCTTTTTAAAAAGTATTTTAATAAATTTTATGTTCAACTTTATGGATAAATTTTCATCTAATAAAAACTAATGTGTTAATTTCCATGTTTTTCATGGCAAGGTTGGATTTGTGGTAAGTACTAAAAGCGATTCATATAAAAAAAAATTATAAGGCATGACTTCATGAACTTGTAGCTCAACTTGCAATTAGAATAAAAATAATATTATGCGGTTTTATATTTGAATTTTGTTGATCGTCTTTCACTAAGAAGCTTCCTATACTTATTATTGCATTGACTTAAAAAAGAAACTAATTTCTTGAAAAAAAATATTTTTTTTCCAATATAAAATAAATTTTTGGGTATATGAGAAAAATTTTGTTGAAGGAGAAAAATGAAATAGACAATTGGTGGAAAAATGGTGTTCCACTTTTACTATTGGCCAATAATTGAAAGTTAGAAAAACACGTATTTAGAAATATCATTCTTCAGTAATAGCTCAACTAAATCAATCTAATATTAAAAATATATCGCAAAAATATGCATTTTTATCTCCAATTTATCACCAGGCACACTTCTGTTTCATTCCATTGCACTCCTCTAATCATTTTTATCTCACAGGAAACAGAAACATAAATTAAACAAGAAAAAGAAGAAACCACTGACTTGTGACCGAAGAAAGCATGAATGTTATACTTCATATTTGAAATTGAAATTCACTTTTCTCTCCAACATATCAAAGAGAATGGAAAAGATATGAGAGATATAAGAAAATTGGGGATTAGGGTTATTCAAATTTGATTAGATCTGAAAAATAAAGAAAGCATGGAGGCCTTATTTCAATTTCAGATATTTTGTTTTTTTCAGGGTTAGGGATAACCCATGAATTGATCCTGTTTGACCCATATATTTTAGGGCTGGTTAGGTGAGAGCTATTTTAAATATTTATTTCAATAAAAATTAAATAAGGTTGGCCCTAGGGCCAACATACAGATTTACAGCTCTAATCAAGAGTAAAAAATACATTCAGGATAGTAGTTAACATAATTTATGAGTCCTTAGCACCAAGATACATCAAAGGGTCTTAATTTTTCACACTTGTTACATACTTGAGGAGATAGCGGCAACTTCATTCTAAATTCTTGCAGCCTCCATTTTCAGGTGATGAATTTTTGCTTCAATCTCATGATCAAGCCGCTTGACATGAGCTCCAAAATCTCCATTACTCTATAGTAACAAGAACACACAAGTGGGAATTGACGAATACATCAAAAATTAGAATATTATAAATTTTACCACAACAATTAAATTGGTTCCCACTCTATTATCGGGATTTAGTAGCTTCATTAACAATCTAGAAACCAAAATTGATCAATTACTAATCAAAAGAGACATTTACTAAACCAAGCCATGGGAAGGGAAGCATGTATGGTCAAAAGCAGGAAAAATGTGAGAGTAGCTTCTCCCGTTATATGATGAAGCTCTAGGGCACCCGTCACCATGAATTAAATTGTATGATATATAGCTAGAAAACATTGTTATAGCATCCTAAAAATGAAGTCCATTCTACGCTTAAGTCGTGTTCGCAGTTTCATTATTAGATTGTTACTTCATGATGTAATTGTTAGACTATTATTTCATAATGCAAAATCCTTTTAGAAATTACTAATAATGAAAATACAATAAATTTTATTTTTTAAAAATCTTAGTTGAAAATGTGAGGTTCTTCATAGTAATTGTCATAGCAGGAAATAAATGATCAATCATTGTCACTCACACCTTAACTTGCTTTGATTACTTGATATAAAACTTAATCATGCATATAGTACCGATAAATCTTATTTATACATACTCTTCTTATATTTATAAATTAGTGTAAGGGAACTAATACCTTTCATACATCACAAATATTTCACACACTACATATTATTACACATAACTACTACTACTATACCTAATACATGATTATCTACATATTACTTATTTATATTACAGTCATCCTCGACTATCATACAAAATGTACATTATTGGGGTGATACTAAATTTATATCAATGCTTTAGACATGAGGATCCTGAGGCTCCAATCACCCAACTTACATTGTCAATCTCTATAAATACCACCATTTTCACAAGCGATATTATTGGGGTTTGGGAAAGAAAATGGTGGGAGAGGAGCGAGAAACTAAATTTCTCAGTAGGATTCTATCCTAACTATGATGTTAACATTTTCAACCTAGTCACTTCAGTTTATTTAACATGCATACAGGTTCACTTTTAAATTTTTAAAAAATCTTTAGCTAAAGTGTATTTGTGTGATCCCAATGTAAAAGTATTTTCATTATTTGTTAAAAATTCTCTAATTTCTCTATGTTTTGTTCTTATTTCTACTTTATTTATTACTAAATGATATTTGTAACCTAGGTAGTCTATCATAAGAAGTTGTGGGTGTTACAATTGCCTAATTTTAGAGCATCAATTTGACCAAAGTAACTAAAATTAGGAATGACAATTAAAAAGGATTACCTAAAAGAGAAGCTTAGAGCATATGCTTGGACATGAGGATTTGGTCGATGAGGTTGATAATGGCATCTTCAAGGTAACGACAATGGACCTTAGAGATGCCAAAAGGTGAGGAAGTTAGCATGATGAGCAAGGTGGAGGTGATGGTTTTTTATGACGATGAGGCCTTGGCTTCGCTTGACCCAATCCAAGGTGATAATGAACATCTTCCTTGCTGGAGTCTTAAATAGAAAGGTAATGACCACAAAGAGTTCCATAAATATTGTTACAAACAGAAATTGCAACATCTTTTTTTTCCTATAGTTGGTGCAATTGAGATTGGGAATGGAAACCTTAGAATAGAAATCATGGAAATGTGAATGTTTGTTGATAAAGAAACATGGTGAATTAGTATTAATTAGGTGTTGAGATAGGAACATGTGGATTCAGTGTTTGGATGCGTATTGAGTGTAACTTAAAGAGTCTACATATTGCAAGTTAGATGTTTAGTTATGTATAGTGTATGGTGTAGCTTGAAGTCGTATGATAGAAGCTCAACAATTGAGAATAAGAGGTTAGAAGCTTAGTAACAGAGAACATGATTATGGTGAATGTTGAATGAAAGTAAAGGCTTGAAGAAGGAGAGAAACATGCACATTAGTAGAAAAAAAATAATTATCTAAAAAATTAACTCTCAAAGATATTAAAATGTTTAAGAAAAAATATTGTAAAAATTAAATATTTTACAACATCTCTTCTTTTAAGTGCTATAAAAAATATAAGATTTAAAATTTTTTTAAAGCATTTAAATGTAAAAAATATTGTAACAATTATTTTATTTTAAAGAAAATTTTTAATAAATGTTGTAAAAAATGTTCAATATTACTTTTTAAAACATTTTATCTATAAAATGCATTAAAAGATGTGTTGTGTCTCAACCTCAATCACGATGAAAAGATAAATTCAAAATTTTTCAAAAAGAATGATTTAGGATTGTAGAGCCACCACCAAATTTTATTTTGAAAAGAAAACATTTGAAAAAATCACTAATAGAGTAAGAGTTCTAAGAGCCGAAAATCGATTATGAATAGAGAATGTGTTAGCACTCTACTCACCCATATCGAACCCTTAAATTGAGTGTGTAATTTAAATATTTTGAAAAAGTTTTTGATCTTTTAAATAGAATAAAATTAAATAGATTTATAGAAATAACGTGACAGGATTTGATTATGCTCCTATATATTTTCCGGTGTAATGGAAAAACTCAAGACTACGTAATTCTAATTAAGAAACTTGATTTCTAAAAAATAAAGTTTTTAGAAAGTTGAAAATTTGTGAAATATATTAGACTTTTAAATCCACATGTGCATAAGGTCTGAGTCAATTGAAAGTTGTACCAGGATCTATACAATTCTTAAAATACAAAACCAGTTGTTTGTACTAAAAGCTTATTACGTGAAATTTAGAAATTCTAAAATTTTATTTTACAATAGTGAAGTAAATTTAAATGAAACTTTTATTTTAAAAAAAAATATATAATATTTAATTAATTTTTTAAACTCATATATGCACAAGATCCAAGTCAAGCATAGGTTACATCAAGACCTACACAATTCTTAAAATACAAAATGATAGGAAATGCTACCTGCCTACATTAAAAGCTTGTTGCATAAGATTTAGAAATTAAAAATTTGTTTTTAAATTTAAATTTAATTTTTAAAATTAAATCAAATATAATATTTAATTAATTTTTCTAAACTCACATATGCACAAGGTTCAAGTCAATCGTAGGTTATGTCGATACTTGTACGAATTTTAAAATAGATAATAGTAGAAAATGTTAGTCGCTTGCATTAAAACCTAGTTGCATGAGATTTAAAAATTAAAAAATTATTTTTAAATGGGACTTTCATTTTAAAAATCAAATCAAATACAATATTTAATTAATTTTTCTAAACACATATGTGCATAAGGTTCAAGCCTAACGAAGGTTGCATCGGGATTTGTATGATTCTTAAAATATAGAATGATAGAAAATGATACCTGCCTATACTAAAGTTTGTTGCATAAGATTTATAAATTAAAAATTTATTTTTAAATGAGAATTTTATTTTATAAATTAAATCAAATATAATATTTCATTAATTTTTATAAACCCACATATGCACATGGTCCAAACTAAGCGAAGATTGCGTTGAGATCTATATGATTATTAAAATACAGAACGATAGGAAATACTATCCACCTGTATTAAAAGCTCGTTGCATAAGACTTATAAAAAAAGATTATTTTATTTTATTTTTATTAATTATTTTTATCATTACATGTTGTATATCAGTATTATTTTTACTATTATTATATTTTTATGTATTATCTTTATTTTTTAGCAAGAAGCTTTGAATCGTAAAGTTGAGGCTCTGGTTATGAGGGATTTTGATTTTAAAATGTAATTAAGTATAGAAAAAAAATAGAACCACTTGTTTATGTACTATTATAATAACTTACCATTTGTTTAGAACCAGAACCAACCATTTGTTTAGAACCAGGACCAACTTATGGAGGACTTGTTGTCAAAAAATAATATGGCATCAAATACACAATTCCAATTAAAGGTCTTTGAATTTTAGCAATTAAAATGAAGCATTTGATAGAAATAAATTGGCTTGAAAGCTTTGTCAATATTAATGACTAACATGGATTGCGGGGCCTATAAATTGGCTCAAAGGTTGGTTTAATTATCATTGTGAATCTTATATTTTGCATTGGATTTCTTAAGGACAATAAGGCTAATTTTAAAAGACAAACAGGACATGTATTACTTTTACATTTGTTAATTTTGATTGGGCTAAATTGATTGGAAAATTCTTGAACTGGTCGCTTATTTACATCTGGGCCAAATTACCTTCATAATCTAAAACTCAAAAATTTTAAGACTTAACGCATGAATTTTTTTCATATTTTAAAGCAAATGGGGAGATAGTATATACCAGCCCAATTAGTTTTCTCACCTTAATTTATATTATCACAAAATAAGGATGGAAGTGAACAAGACCATCCGATAGGGGCCTACAGCTCGACTCATTTAAAACCTAGTTTAATTCAACTTGTTTAATAAATAGATAAACTCAAGCTTATTAATAAACCTTTTTAGATAAACAAGTCAGGTTTAAACTTAAAAAAAATATATTTAACCTATTCAGGGGTCTATTTATATATTATATGTTTATGTTTATTTTTATATATTTTATTTACATAATATATATATATATATGTGTGTGTGTGCGTGTGTGTGTTTTAAGCTTATTTAATAGCTTTTTTTATCTTGTAGGCTCTTGCAAGCCTTTTTAGTCAATTATTTATATAGACATTGATCTTTTTGAGAATATAGGATTTTAAATAGGCTTGTAGGTCTTGTAGGCTTTAAATCAGGTCAGACCATGATAAAAAATAAAAGCCTTTAACAGGTAACAAACCTAGACTCAAGCCTCAAAATTTTTAAACATGCCATGCTTGAACATTCAAAGCCTAGTTTGGCTCAGCCTACTTCCATCTCTATCCCAGAATTAAAGGAATGGATTACTTAGGTTAGTAGGATTAATTAGAGGAAATGTTAGGGTTAGAGGGAGGGGAGAAAAGAGACGCGAGAGAGAATGAGGATGAGGGGCGTGTCGCTTGAAGGGAACTAGCATCCATGGCTGTGAGAGTGAGGGGTGAGAACTTGTAATATGAATCGATAGGGCGTCCAATCTTTATGGTGTAGGTTAATAAGAAAACTAAAAAATAATAGAAAAATATAAAATAAATGGTTCATTGACCTCACACGAGAAAATATCAAACCAACTTTACAAGAAACATAACCTGCTAGTTAGACATCTCGTTCAACCACAAATATGAGAAAATCGATTCACACAGTAACATAGCTAGGTTGAAGCATGAACCAAAGGCTTTTATGAATTTGAATCACCAACCTTATTGGAAATATTGACTAAACAAGGTTTCATAAGAGCAAAGAAAAGATATGATTTTCACGATAGAAAAAGACTCTTATTTAAGTTAATGGAAACTATGATATTTTATTTGTATTTCATTGCTCATAAAAGAGTTATTTATACTTGTACAATTAATAATATAAAGAAATTATAACTAAATCCCAATAGAATTTTTCATTCTCTAATACGAAAAAATTATGACTAATCCTAATAAAATTTATTTATAATATGATTCAAATCTTCAACATAATCTTAACAAATCTTAATCAAATAATTTATAAAATTATAACAAATTGAAACTAAATATAATAAAATCAATAGCATATCTTCCTAAATATTATGGTTTTTTGTGGAGATCTTTCTGATTTTCATAAATATAAATCATGATCTAATTTGCCTTATTTTTTCTTGAAAATGCATTCATATGAGTTCTATCAGTGTCTTGTATCTTTTTTATCATTCCTTTTCTCAATGAACCTTCTCTTGGAGTAAAATCTTTCTCTACTAGAACCGGATCATGCAAGGTGGTATCTTGATTCACATCAACTTGCCTTGGTCAAGAAGATGAGAGGCCTTTTAAGAATGGCCATCCTCGTCTGCGAGTAACAGCCCGCCTATACTAGTAGAGGAGCGGAGGTACCAAGGTGGCCAAAGCCACCGCAAAATATAGTGAACAGCTTTGGGAGAGGCACAATGACCATAGGAGGAAGCTCAGCCACAAAATAGAAGGGAATCTCACCTCTAACAAAGGCAGCATCATAGAACAAGGGGAGTTTTTTACATGCTTCTTCCAAGATAACGACATGGTGGCTATTGATGGTAAAAGGTGCTTCTATGGTGGTACCAGGGTGAATACACAATTGCATGTTCAAATCCAAAGTTGAAGAGGTGTTAGCCACCGACGTAGGGATCTATGGGAGTAATCTGAGGTGCGCTAAAGGTGAGAAAGTTGATTCTGGTGAGGGCAAGGCATGGATCAATGTCGAGGGGCTTCTGATGGGTTGGATATCCCTTTAAACCATCAAAATGGCTCCAACATCATAGATAAGTTATGTTTTTGGTATAAATTAGTAATTTCTTCTACACAAAATTTCTTTCTCGTATATTTTATTTAGAAGGTTCTTGTTATCTTATTTTATTTCTATTGTTTTTCTAACATTGCTTGAACTTTGGTACATGTTTGGCTAGGAAAATGTGAATCAGATGGTTATTGATGGCCATGTCAGAAGCTATTGATGCAATGTCGATGAAGTGAAGGAAAAAGAGATAAAGACACCTAGATATAGGATTTCAAGCTCTTATTATATTTAGTTATGGAGGATTAAGTTATAAATCTGTATCTAATCATGGAGAATTATTAACTCTAATTTAGTGTAGAATTGTTATTTATCTTTTTTCTTAAATCATAAATAATGTTAAAGATTTACAACTCTCAAAATTAAAATCAAGAGATTAGAGAAAGGTTCACCAATAATCAACATTACGTTTAAATTGTATACCTTATAATTAAGCCACCAAAATTAGCCATGAAACTTATGGCTCAAACTTAAATTCATATGGCATTAGAACATAAATACAACTCTATTTGAAAAATATTTATCGAAAACAATTTCTAGGATATAAAAGGAATGGTGAATTTATGGTCATACTTGAGAGCTTTCAAAAAATTTTGGAACAAATTTTCCAATTGTAGTAACTTCTTCGATTGAATGCAATGAAGAATAGAACTGCACTAAGCTTAAGAAGGAGAAGGAGAGACAAGTCTTTGGTGATGAATTTTCCAAAAGTTCCTAAGAAAAAGAGAGAGAGTACTTTTACCCAAAAATAAACCAATTTTCTCCCAAATTTTTTTAAAGTATTTTTTTTTTTTTGGTGTAGTGATATATATAATGTTTTTTAGAGGCAACTTGCTTCTTTTTTAAAAGGTCACCTGAAAATTGTTTTTAAAATCCAACAAAAGCATTTTTCTACTCTTGAAGGGTTAACTAATTATAACTAACTAATTAACTATTTCGTTTTTTGTTTTTTTACAAACACTAATTCTTTTTTAAATATTTTCATTTTTCTATTTTACTTATAATTATTTAGTCTTGGGCCAAGAGAGTGTATTTCTAATGAGTTAGGCCTAATTTCCAAATTTCACCTTTTCTTCTTTTTTGGTGTTTATTGTTTTGTTGGTTTGGATGTGTGACCCAAGTTAATTTGTTGATTTATTCTATAATTATAACTATTTTTATTTATTTTTATTTTTATTTATTATTATTCCTTTTAAAAAAGAAAGTATCAAACATAAATTGATGTTCACATGTTGTAATAAGCAAATTTTGGTATAATGTATGTTTTACAATCTACATGCTTTCAGTTCTGATGGAAGGAACTCCCTTCTGAAAACATCATCTTCCCAACACCTACGACAACAAATTAACCCTGATCTCGCTAGTTCTAGTCTCTTAGATTGATAAAAAGTAGTAAGCTTTTGTCCTTTGTAAGTTTTTGGATCTTCCTTTTCTTTACCTCCCCCTTACACCCTGGATATTCGTGTTCCAATCTTCATGGATCATCTTGTTTTGACCCATTTCTCCCATCCTTTTCCTTTTGATCCTTTTCCTCCATAATCATAAGTTTATTAATTATATCCCCATCACTACTTATCATGTCCGCACCCACTTTCTGGCTAATTGACAGCAATTTAGAAGCTTGTGAATGTGTTTGATTTTTTAGGAGACTTGGTTTACAGCAGAAAAACAAGGGACAAGCTATTTAAACTGCGAGGATAAGAAAAAAAATAGGAATTGCTTGTTTCATTCAATCAGCAACATTATATTATAGTAAACAAAAAGCAATCACATAACCAAAAGATAACAAAATTAATCTGCTCCTAAAGTATAGGAATTGCTTACTCTATCCTAAAATCTATGAACTACATACTTGCTCCTAAAGTTTAGTAACTATTTGTTGAATAAACTAAAACAAGTAAATTTAAAGGAGTTACAAAAGTAAATTATTAACACTCCTCCTTGTTTTTAGAATTATAAACTCTAATTTTTTTTTTAAAGTTCAAATCTATTAACAGGAAGTAGTTTTGTAAATAAGTCAACTAATTGATCTGTAAACTTGTGATAAATTAAGTTTACTTCTCCATTATGCTACATTTCTTTCAAAAAATAAAGTTTGATGTTGAAATGTTTAGTCTTTCCATGACACACTAAATCATTTGCAATTATAATTGTTGTGTAATTGCCAAAAAAAATATCAATTTAATTTTTCTACTTCCTGTGTAAATCATATAAGATTTTCTTCAACCATAATGCTTGATTTATAGCTGGTGTGGCTACTATGAATTCAGCCTCTATACTACATTGAGCCATAATCTCTTACTTCATTGTGCATCATGAAAAAACTTCTAAGCCAAAGCTTAAAAACAATAACTTGAAGAGTTCTTCATGTCATCAATGGATCCAACCCAATCACTATCAGAAAATCCATACAATTTAAGTTCTTGATACTTCTCAAATTTGACACTATAATCAATATTGCTTTTGATGTATCTCAATATTCTTTTTGTTGCTCTTAAGTGTATTTCACTAGCATAATGCATAAATTAAGATAAGAGACTTACAAAAAGAATAGAATATTTGGCCTTGTTGTAGTGAGATATATTAGACATCCAATCAAGCTCCTATAATATCCTTCATCAATTTTATCAAGACCATCTTGCTTAGTTAACTTCTCTTTTTGATTTATTGGTGCGATAACTGCTTTGTACTCCTCCATTTGAAATTTCTTTAGTATTTCCTTTGCATACTTCTTTTGACAAATAAACATTTTATTTTTACTTTGTTTGATTTTAATTCTAAGAAAATAGGTTATAAGACCAAGATCTATCATCTTAAAAGTTATTGCATCATTTCTTGTTTGAACTTCTCAACCAAGCTTGTATAATCTCCAATCACTAAAAGATCATCAACATAGAGGGAAACTATAAGAAATTTATTTCCCGTGCATTTCACATAAAGAGTGGACTCTCATATAAGCTTGTTACAAAGTTTATGCTCAATAGATGATCATTTATGTGAATATACCATACTCTTGGTGTTTGTTTTAGGCCATAGAGGGCCTTTTTGAGAAGATAAACTTTATCTTCTTCACCTTTTTCACAAATTCCTCCGGTTGCTCCATATATATATTTCTTCTTATACAAATCCATTTAAAAATATTGATTTAACATCTAATTGGAATATTTTCTAATAGTAAGTTAGCATCAATCTAATTGTATCTAATTTGGAAACAAGAGCAAAAGTGTCAGAATAATCAACATCAAAAATTTGTGCTACCCTTTAACTACGAGTCTTCCTTGTATTTGTTGATTGAGCAATCTACATTAAGCTTTGTTTTAAAAACCCATTTAACTCCAATAACTTCTCTATCTTTAGGCCTATTAACCAACTCCCACATCTTGTTTTTTTTCTTTTGGTATCATAATCATCTCTTCTTTCATTGCATTTTTTTCCAGTTTGGATCTTTTAATGCTTCGTCATAGCTAGCAAGTTCACATATTGTTGCATCACATTTTTGATAAATGTTTGACAACAACCTTGTGTTTCAGATTGAAGGTTCATCTTCTAATTCATCGTGCAACAACTCTGTTGTTTACTTCTCAAGATTAGTTTTTTCAATATTGTAAAGGGATGCAATGGTTGTTTATGAATTCTCTCACTCTTATTGTTGACCTTAGTTAAAATGAATATCTCTAGTGATAGTCATCTTTTCGGTTTGAGAATGATACACTTTGTATGCTTTTGAAATTGAACTATAACCCACAAAGATACCTAAAATTTCCTTTTTGTCAAGCTTATCACATTTAACTTGCGGCACATGTGTAAAAAAACACTACCAAACACTATAAGAAATATTAATAAAGACTTAAATTCATATCAAGTCTCAAATGGAGTTTTATCTTTCAAGGTTTTGATTAGAAGTCAATTTTTCAAAAAATACTGCTATATTTGCCTAAAATATTTAAGCAACTCCTTCTCTGCAACATACATCTAGTCATCCCATCACTGATTTATTTCTCTTTTCACTAACCCCATTTTGTTCTAGAGTGTAAGGAGTTATAAGTTGATATTCAATGTTAGCATCTTCATGAAATATATTAAATTATGTTGAGGTATACTCTTTCCCATTATAAGATCTTAGAAATTGAATGTTGTAACCATTTTAAGTCTCCACCATTTTCTTGAACTTCGTAAATATTCTACCCATTTCATGCTTCAACTTCAAGAGAAAAAAAAAATGCAGCACATTCTTGTATAATCGTATATGAGAAAAATGGAGTATAGACTACCTTGTAAAGACGATGTTCTTTAAGATCATGCCATATCTATGTAAACTAGTTATAGCTTTTGAGAGACTCTCCAAGATGATTTTGGAAATGGATTTCAATTTTGCTTACCAAATTGACAAGCATTGTGATTTGGAAAATGATCAAAAAATATTGGTAGACCTTTTGTCATGTCTTTCTTCTCCGTGTTCAGCATTCTTTAAAGATAACAATGACTAAGCCTCTTACGCCAAAGTTTTATGGGACTAACTTAAGTGTAATAAGTTGCTTGCTCCACTTTCGTTGGATCAAATGAGAAGTTTTTACCTTTCATCTTAATCCTTAGAATCTCTCGACCAACAATGTCATAAACAAGGCAGTGTTGATCTTGAAATGATACTTTAAATCCTTTTGCAAGCAATTGATCTACACTTAGAAAATTTTGATCAATGCCAGAATATAAAGAACATTTGATATTGTTTTTGTATCTAAACATGTTGAAATTACAATGGTTCATTTTTCCTTTGCAGAGATATAACCATCGTTCCTTATTCTGACCTTAGAGACTTTAGTGGGATTCAAGTTCTTAAATAAAGTCTTGTCATATGTCATATAGTTTGTACAATCATTGTCAATCAATCATCATTCTAAACTACTCCTTGCTGAAAAAATTATAGTAGCTAAAATATGATTTTTATCTTGCTCAACAACTTGAGCATTGGTTTCATGTTGTTGGAACTTTCTTCTACAAATCACCGCTTCATGTCCAAACTGATTTTACTTACTATAAGTATGGTCTTTTCCCATATTTGAATGGTGGATGACCCATTTTGCCATAATGCTAACAAGGAGGGTAATTTTTCTTTGGGTTAAATATATTTTTAGTCCCTCTAAAATAAAATTATGATTTTGGTCCTTCAATTTTAAAATCTTTGATTTAGGTCCCTTATTTTCTAAAATATTATGATTATACTTCCTGATATTAATTTAAGTTACATTAAATCAAGTTAGATTAATCATTATTAGAAATTTTTTAATCATTTTATGGAATATTTTAATTATAGTCTTTTAGTTATGGTTAATCTATTTTGATTTAATGTAACTTAAGTTAATATCAGGGACCATAATCAAAAAATTTCAAAAAATAAGAGACCTAAACCAAAGACTTTAAATTTAAGGAACCAAAACCAAAATTTAAATATTTTAAAGAGACTAAAAACATATTTAACCCTTTTTCTTTTTACCCTTGTGACTTGTCCTTGCTCCGGTTGTGGACATTATTTTCATTGTTTGTTGGTTGGTCCTTCTTATAATTTTTTTTTCTAGTGTTTCTAGTTTCATGATGTTTGGCTGGTAAAGTACCTTCAACCACATGATCCTATCTCATAAGCTTCTATCATGGACCTAGAAGGCATGTAACATTTTTTTTTAAGTAATCTTAGACAAATCTTTTGTATTATTCAATGTGGTTATTGATGTTTCATATCTCTCAGGCACCGTAACCAAAAAAATTTCTACAATCCTAGAATTAGAAAATCAGTGTTCAATAATCTTTATCTTATTATCTATGCCAAGAAATCTATTTAAGTATATTTTAATTGTCTCAAACTTCTTCATTCTTTGGAGCTCAAATTTCCTGATTAAATTAAGCACTTGCATGCCTTGAATCATTTCATCTCCTACATATTCTCCCTTCATCTAATCCCAAATTTATTTTGTTATTTTTAAAGTCATGATCTTGATAAAGATGGTCATCAAAACACTAGTAAGAGACATTTTATTTTTTACTTTTCGAGTTTTTTTTATCTTTGTGAATTTTATTTGGGTCATCGCGTAATTGTGTGGTAGCAGAGGAAATTCATAACTTTTTTCAACAACTTTTTGAAGATCTAAAGCTTTTAGATAAGCCTTCAATTTGATAATTCAAAAATCATAGTTTTTTCTATAAAAAATAAAAGGATCAACTTGTGAAAAGTTTGATTTAGCATCCATTTCAAAGATTTGTAAAAAAAAATAGCTTTGGATACCAATTTATTGGTTTACATAAAATTAAAACTAAAAACTAAACAAACAAGCTATTGAAATTGTAAGAAAAAGAAGAAAAAAAAACAAAAATTGTTTGTTTGTTTTATTCAATCAGTAATATTACATTTATAGTAAATAAAAAGCAATCACATAATTAAAAAATAATAAAATTAATTTACTTCTAAAATTTAGAAACTACTTACTTATTCCTACAGTTTAGAAACTATTTACTTTTTCAATAAACTACTGATTGACTACACTACAATAAACAAATTAAAAGCAATTATAAAAGGATCTTATTAACATAGATGTTGATATCCCTACCAAATATCGTTATGGAAGAACCCTTTTGTCATCTACATAGTAGAGAAACGGATGGTGCCAACTATCTGACTTCTCAACTTTTCGCATACAAGTGGTGGCTTTCCTCCCTTTTCTGAGCTAGTTTCCACTACATGTTGGGGGAAGGTGCTGCAAAGGTTGATTCAGCCATTGCCATGCCCTCTAGAGAGCGAGGCACCAAAAGTTCCCTAGATTGGAGTAGCTATGAGCCTCAAGATTCCATCCTATTTCCTTCATTATTATCGTTACATGATCCAATATGATTAGTAATGATTCTTTTATAAGAGAAATAATTGCTCCACTTCCTGTTCCTTGATCTCGTTGACCTTTTTCCCATTAGGGTCAGTTGCAAATCCTATGGAGAATCACGTTGCATGGCAGTTACGGAATTTGGATGAAGAGCGAGATCATCGTGCGTATTCTCCAGATCCAGCCACCCACCGAAAATGTCCTCACCCAGAAACGCCTCTACCTTTGAAGCTGAAAATTTTGATCCCACAAATCTGGCAGCAAGAGCGGTTCTTCCTTCACGAATATCACAAACTTGAGGCCGTTTATATTGACTGGTACCTGACGTTGAATCTATTCCCTCTTTGAAGTATGAATAAGAATGCGAAGAATGTTCAGATGTCGTCTAGATTTTGTAGCGAAGTCTACTTTGAGGAAACGTCGATCGACTTGAGCAGCAAGCAATTGAAAGAAAGAGGGCCCTCCACATTGGATCCAAGCAAACCTATCGTTGGCTACCTCCTTTGGAGACCATGGCCTGAGATCTGCAAACCACCATTCAAACGTCTCTTCCAACTCTTTGTCCAGCTCTACAAAATTTTCATCCTCACAGGGTCTTATCAGAACTTGAGAGGCCCCAGCGGAGAAAACGATAAAGTGAAAATATCCTACAAAGCCATTTTTTCATGAAGGGACAGGAGAGCTTCATGGTGAACTAGAGTTCCCACATAACATCCTCTCCAATGCTCTATATCTTTACCTGCTGCCTCATATCGGAGTTCTTCAAGCTCCGCCCTTCCCACTTGGTCGCTTCCTCGAGCGTAGCATGCCAGATTCACTTAAAGCTTGTACATCCCTATCAATATGTTGTTGAGGATGCAGCCAACCCCTATTGGATCCTCAACATTGGAAAATTTGACAAAGACAAAGCGCCATCGCCTGTACCGTCCAGTCATCTAGGAAATTGGTAAAATAATGAGGTTATCTCCCTACGGTGGCGTTGGACTGAAACTCAGCCTTCTCCTGAGTATTCCTTTGATTGCTGTTGCACTCTACTCTCTCACTTATATTCCTTATCCTTCACGACGTGTAATATATATTTTCCCAATTTTCCTACAGTAACCAGCAAAATAGAAAAACAAAAAATAAATAAATAAATTGCCCGTTAGTTGTAATCTGGTGGATTGGTTTCTTTGGGTCTCGAGTTCTATTACAGATGCAAACAAGAGAGCTTAGGAGGCTAACAAGTAAGGAATACAACTCTGAATACTCACAGGTACAAATATTACTACTACGCTATGGACCAAATCCACACGCAGCTTTTCGAACAAGGAAACAATCTCAATATATTGTAATAATTTGATGGGTTTGGTTACCAAGCCAAATACATGAGCCACAATACCACAGCTTTCCGAATAAGGAATCAATCTGAAGCGTATATATTGTAATAATTCGATGGGTTTGGATACCAAGGCAAAATCCATGAGCAACAATACAATTAATTAAACTGCGCAGCGTTTAATCCTGGCATTTCTTTTTAGCAAACCTGCTCCTTTCTCCAAGGTTTCCAGGAGGCCAGTCTGCGTGTTAAATATGAATATGAACATTTATGTCACGTCACGTCCCTTAAGATGCAATATCGGTCAAGTAAAATTCCGGATGAATTTCAGCGGACTCCCCGACAAGTATGCATCCCTAACAAAAGTTGATTTGATTAAAATTAATAGTTACGATTACTCAAGGTCAGCAGTGCATAGAAAAAAGAAAATAAAAATAGGTGATGAAAACGATCCACTATAAAAATCTTGACAATATAGTATGTTCTTACTGCAAATGCATATTTACAGACATGTTAAGGCCAATGATGGGAGAACTTGTGCACATGGACTAGTTCATTTTCCTATCATAAAACTATAAACAACATTATCAAAACTAAACAAATACAGTTGCAGGTTAGTGCCGCACATGTATATCAAAAGATCTGGACAACAAAGATCTGGACGTTGTCCAGACATTTTTTGCTAATAGCCGAAGATTGATCATACCATACACCTGCCTTCAACTCACACCACGATATATGGCACCAGGACGAAGATCATCCATATTGTCAATATTTCTGTAGCCATCAAATTCTCTTAGACATGTCCAACCTCGACGTGCCAGAAAATCACGGTAATCATCTTCCGTGTAAAATATCTTCTCTTCAGTATGCACAGGGATATGGTCAGATTCATCATAGAGGCATACTTTAATGGCCATTCCTGCAATGATAATTTAGTGTTACAGTAATCATATTCCTCAATATAAAAGGACAGGAAGGAAGCAATCTTAGTATTTAATCCCAATTTTAAGGCAAAATACAGCATATACCCTGAATTTAAAACGATAAAAACAACACAAACTTTAGAATTACACCAAGGTGGGTTTGGTTTAAAGTTGAATAGTTTTGAGTGGGTGAAAGTGCGCCACAGATGGATAAGCTACTCTTTATTGCGTCAAACTTAATGTGGATCTGACCAATAAAAGCATAAATCCAAACATGCTCCAAAGCTCCTAAGTATTAAGAATTCGTTTGGTAGTCCAGATAAGATAAGGAAGTATAGGAAATGAGAGCTAAATAAAGACCGGATAGGATAATAGTAGGATATAAACTCTTATTTCATCCTGCTAGAGAGATACATATTAGAATAATAAATTAGATAGACTATAAATAATGTTAAAATATTGATATGGTAGGATATAAATTATATTAAAATAAAATTATAATTTTTGTTATCAAAATTAAATATAATTTTTAATTTAAGTTTTTAAGTTTTCAATAGATATAAAATAAAAAATTATTAATTTTTTTTTATAATTTTTAAACACAAATAACATTGAATAATGAATAGTAAAATAACTTTTAAAATTTGTCTTTTACAATTAAAATGAAAAAGGATTTTCTTAATAATTTATAATTAAAATTAAAATAAATTATAAAATAATTAAAATATCTTAATAAAAAATTTAAAAGTCAGTAGAACTTTTATAAAATATTAAAAGTATTTTGATAAAAATATCTTAATAAAATATTTTATAAAAAGATTAGAATTGTAGTTCGTAAAATAAGTAAATTATTTTACATAAAATATTAAAGAGGATACAAAGTAAAGGTACGAGAAAGAAAAAAACTATCCTATTTTGATTATTTCAAGCCCAAAATTCCTCTTAGAATAAAAATTTTAACCATTAATATAAGATAAGTTATCAAAAGTTACTAAATTATTTTATGAAATACTTAAATATAATCTATTTATAAAATTATTACATTTCATAAAATATTTGAGAGGATGAGGTAAGGGTAAATGAAAAAATAAAATCTATCCCAATGATTTCTATCTTAACACCATTTTAGGATAAGAATTTTAACTATCAATATTAAGATAGATCAACATATCACTATAGCTCAATAAACATTGAAAATAAAACATGGTAGGATAAGCTATCATATCCTGCCCATTAAATTTGCATAAATCACAATACCCAGAAGAATAAACTGAACCTAACCTTCATCAAGGTGAAGAGTATAATTTCCTATAGGCATGTCTCGATCAATACTTCTGATAATTTGGTCTTCATCTTCCAACCAAAATGCACGTCTAGTTCTCAACCTAAAAGCAGCCCTAATTGCCTCCTTGATGGCTTCTGGAGTGCCATCAATACCTATTCGTCTAGTGTAATCACCCCATTTGACTGATATAACCCTTCCGCAGCATGACTGACTTTCCCCACCTGCCAATATAGGTATAATCAGAAGCAGAAATATGAAAGCAATTAGGCTAATAGCACTGGGGAAGGGAGGGGGGGTGTTGACTAGTCCTTTTTGTTTCATTTTTATTGGGGAATGGAATAACTAAATTTATTTGCTATGCATTTTTAGGTTCTGCAAAACTTGCTTCCAAAAATTAATCTAGGTTGCTGCCCCAACTAGCACACATTTACCAAGATACAAAATGATTAATGTTTCTGTTCTCTCATTTTCTTTTTCATTGGTGAGCAATTACAGATCAAATATGAAGCTTAACATAGCTTACCATTCCCAGAAGTCTCTCTCCAATTCCAAGGAGGGACTCCACTTGCTGCAACAGCATCAGCTGTGGTAATGGCAAGAGGATGTCCATCATGATCCAAACTTCTCTCAAGATTGAGTGTTGGTCTTCCAGTAGCTAAATGCCAAGTATTTGAGAAATATGATAAAGATGAAGGAACAAGAACTACTATGGAAAGAATGAATGGTCAAACATCTAAATGAGATCAAACATACATCTAAATCCTTTTCAATAAACACTCCCTCTCCTGAATAGACAAAACTTAATTTTTTGTTTCCAAAATGCTAACATAGTGGTAGTTAGTGTTAAACACTAACATCAGTCATTAAAATGCTGCAAAATACAGTCACTTTAATATAGAAAACTGATAAATGCTAAGCAATAAGCAGTATGGATAGTTCCTCCCACTATATGATCGAATACTTATTTGTTCATGTATAAACTAGACAAGTTACTAGACATTTTAATTAACCGAAACTGCCAAGTGATGAGGAATATGTAGCAATAGTATTTTCACCCACTCCACTATATGAAGAAATAATTACCAGGCCATGCATGCAAAAAATGAGCTCTTCGTAAAATAGGACAACCCAAACATTCCTAAAGAGTACAGCATTTGCACTCTCATTTCAACAAGCTCTTCAAAGTAACATTTCAATATTATGCCACTCTGCCCATCATTTTATGAAAACCTTTACCAGAAAAAGAAACATCAGAAAGCTAAAACGTCATCTACAGTAGCAGTTTAATTTCCATGCAATGCATGTGAGTAGATCAGGATGGGCTTTCCTTACAGAAGTTTAAGAAAGGGATGTAGTGTATATTAGTACTTACCAGTGCAAAAATCTAGAACTAAACCAAAATGCCAATGGAATTAAAAACCCACACAATTCATGAGCTACAAAATATAAAATAATCAAGGACACAAGTGAACAATAATACAGAGTAGACAGTAGGAAACTGACAGTTGTATTACAATGACATACCTTCAACAGGCCCAAAAGAGATGCTGGTATCATCAATACCTGTACAGCATCATAACCAGTCAAGTAACTGTTCCTAAAGACAAAATGAGTGAAATAATAACTTCACAGATATCCAAATGCCATGACCCGGGAATGACAATCTGGGAAAAGTTACAATGTCTATGGCTTTATTTGAGAGTGATAGTTTAACAGGACACGTGTCAAGTTAACCTTTAAATTGTTGTGATTCATAATGTCCTATGTCAAAAATCATTTAAAGACAAAAAGGACCCAGCTGCAAGCCTAAGATGAATGGATTCTGATGCCCACTACTGAAGGGTAGAATATAAACCAAGACATAACTGTGATTTTCAAGGAAACTTTCTAAAGTTATACAGCGCAACTGAAAGTGATAGAACCAACCTCCCATTAGGAAAGTGTATAAGAGGAGAATGAGCAGAGTTGGGGGAGCAGATAAAATTTAACAGAAAACAGTTAATCAGTCAGTTAGTTAAGGCAATTTAGTTGGAGAACAAATAGGATGAGAATTAATAGAAAAGGGTTTATGTTTTGGGAAAATCATTGGGAGTAGGCTGAGCTACTGAACCTTCTTGCTTTAATCTCAATAACGCAGCACATGGATTTTGGGCTGTCGTAGGCTGGAACCTCTCAATATCTGCATTCTTGAACCTGTCCCAATCTGGATTGGAAACAAGGCAGTCAAAATTGAGATTTTACCTAGGATCAGGAGGGGGTTTAAGATCGTAAAACCTAGGATTGTAAACACGGATCATAAGATCCTACAAATAATATATTTTCCTATATATGGATATGAAATTTATATATGCATGTAAAGTAACATAAATAAACACTTAAATCACCACAAACACTTAATTAAAGATAAATTCATAAAGATAATACTATTAAAGCCATCGTTTGTCTTCAATAACAATTTAAACACAAGATAATACCAAATACTAAGTTTTCAAACAAACTCAAATATCAAACTTAAACATCAAAATGATCAATACTAAAACAGAGCTTATGCAGAGAGATGGTGAAGATGAGACAGCAGCAGCCATGTCCAAAACCAAAACAAAGAAGAAATAGAGAGATAGAGAAGATGAAGACAACTGTTGGAGCTCGTTGAAGAAAGAAAAGGCTCGTTGGAGAAGGTCGCATGTTGTTAGAGCTTGTTGGCCAAATGATGCAAGTAGGAAGGTTGCACCCGCACTTGCGGAGGAAGGCTCAAAGTTGTGTTGCATAGAGAAGGACGAACGACTTAGGGTTCACTTAATATTCAGGTCGTCTTGCAGGTTTGGGGTGGGTCAAGTCAAGTTTTTGGGTTTTGGGGGAAAACGAGTTTCACAACTAGATGAGATCACACGATCTCACCAATTTCACGACCTCATCAAACGATTCTAACCAATCTCACAAATCTGCAATCTTGGGTGAGATTGAGATCGGAATACGGGTGGAGGATTCTAAACTCAACCAATCTTACATGTTGGATCACAATTTTGACTACCATGGTTGGAATTACACCCTTCCCACCAATGGAACCAACTAAGGGCATCATCTTCTAAAGCTAACATCACCGTTTGCATGCAATAGTCAACTCTCACTTTCCTAATTCGAAAATATCTCTCCATTTTTTGAATTCACCCATATCTATCCTCTCTTGCTACCATGGTTGGAATTACACCCTTCCCACCAATGGAACCAACTAAGGGCATCGTCTTCCAAGGTTAACATCACTGTTCGCATGCGATCGTCAACTCTCACTTTCCTAATTTGAAAATATCTCTCCATTTTTTGAATTCACCCATATCTATCCTCTCCTGCGAACACATGTATTTCTATCTTCTGCCACTTCCCTTTGTTTCATCCTCCCTATTGTTGATTGGGTGGGTCTTTGAGACGCAAGCTTCCTCATTTTATCCATGTGCAGTTCTGAATGTTGGAATAATGTCATCACCATCTCTTCCAGATTCTGAAACCAAGTTTCCAGCATATCAAGTCTCTGGTTTTGCGTCTGTAGCTCTGCTTCTAATTGTGATTGCAATGTCATCTCCAAGATTTCTAATCTTCCTTCCATTCTTGTGTTGGCCATTGTTCTCCAGGTACCCACAGCTCCAAGATTGGAGCTCTGATACCAGTTGATAGAACTGGTACCAGGGAAAGAATAAAAAGAAATGTTATTAGAAGCAAACAGAACTGATCTGCCTTACAGAAAATATCAAGACAGTGAATGTTACAAGAAAACCCCCTGCTGAGATTAATTCAAGTCACTCAGCCTACTCCCAATGATTTTCCTAAAACATAACCCTTTTTTTTGTTAATTCTCGTCCAATTTATTTTCCAACTAAATTGCATTAACTAACCAACCAATTAACTGTTTTCTGTTACATTTTATCTACTCCCACAACTCTGCTCCCTCTCCTGTTATGCACTTTCTCCACAACTCTGCTCCTTCTCCTTTTATGCACTTCCCTAATGGGAGGTCGCTTCCTATCAGAAAACTTCTCCTTTGCTCTTTCAGATTTCTGTATCCCAAAAAATAGAGAAGTAAAAGCTAAGGGTATAAAAACTAGTCACTGAATATCAGCAACTTTAACCAAAATACTCTTTATTTTTTTTGGGCCAAATTTATTCGAATTAGGAAAGTGTAGTCTATTTGGCAGTTATACAGTGACATTTTGGTTTTACCCAGTTAGATATTTCGTCACATTATATGCGTGTTTGGTTTGATTTAGCTTAATTTTGCTAGCTTTAAAAAATAGCTTCCAAAAGATAAGCTATTAGTTCCTAGAATTTAAGCTATCCCAAACATGCACTCTATCCATTTTGTAAGACAAGAAGCACAACCTAATATATTCCTAAGCAATAAAGTTTGAAAGAAATAACAGAGTAGCCACTGTTTTAAGAACAAAATTGTTGAAATTGAGAAATTATAGACAGCTTGGTTTTGCCTAATGCCCCACTTACACAAACTGACAAAACATGACTACATCAGATGTCAAGTGCTCCCACTCCTGTCAAACATAGATGCAATATGCTAATAAATGTTGTGCAATTAGCATTCCGATCGTATTTTGGATTAGCGTATTTCGGTGTGTGTGTGTGTGTGGTGGGGGGTTAGCCCCGACACCGACACCACTACATGGTTGTATACCAAGCATAGTAACCTGTAGAATTTAGGTTTGATTCCCTATCTGTAAAAGATTTGTACACCACCACTAAATCGCGCATTACCAAAAAAAGTTTGACTAATACACTAATTACCTCAAGAGAGATTCTTCTTAAAGATACGCAGTATAATAAGATTCAGTGACAGTGTAAAAAACTTTATACTATCTCGGAGCTGAAATTAGCATATGACAGAATACGAAAATGGAAACACCAATGGAATTGAAAGAATCCCTAAGTTGGTAACAAGCAGAAATAGTGAAATACCTTTATCAGCAAACTGCATAAAAGAATCAACCTTAGGTGGAGGAGTAGCGCTCTTGTACTGCACACTCTTGCTCCTCTCTCTGAGGATCTCATCAATTTCTTTGTAATAAGACATCTTAGCAGAGCCACTACCTCCTCGGTCCTGGTGCTTGGCCTTCTTGAACTCCTTCAAAAGGTTCCTCCACTTATCAGTGCACATGGTGGGAGAACGATCGAAACCCTTTTCCCTCATCTTCGCGGATATCTGTTCCCACAGGTGCTTGTTGGACTTAGAAGTGTTGAAGAGCGCGTCCATCTCGCGCCGAAGCCCAATGAGGCTGCGCGTCTCGTCCTGCACCCAAGTCTCCGCGCGTTTCTTAGGAGCCTTGATCTCCACCTCCGGGTCCTCGCCGCTGCTCTCACCGAGGATCATCGGCGGTGGCTGCTGGTGGTGCGGCGGCGGCGGAGGAAGCTCGCCGTTCGAAACGACCTCGATCATCATGTCTCGCGCTCCTTCTTCCTTGTAGAAATCGATAGGACGCGGCTTTTCGGACAAATACATGCTTTGCGGTGTCAATATTGGATTCAATTGCTGAAGAGAAAGAACGATTCTTGATTCTTGTGTGTTGTAATTGTAAAAGGTGAGGTGAGGATTTGAGTGGGTAAAAAATTTCAAGTGTTTTTCTTCCACCTTGCAGTAGCAATGGTAAGTTTAAGGGTTTCTGTTCTGCATCTATAATATGTCAGCGTGAAGTAAAAGCTTTTGGATGCGGTGGAAAGAGGGATGAGGCAGAGGTGGACGTGTCTGTCTCTTTTTTATTAATTTTTTATTTTTCTAAATTAATAATATATTTCATTTTGGTAACTTGATATCTAAATTATAAACATAAATTTTATTTTTGTTTCCTTACTCTTTTTTTATTTGCTTGCTTATTTTTAAAATTATTATTTATTTTCACTTAAATTTATATTAAATTTTCTTTATTCTATCTATTAAGTGTCTATATAACTTTTAAAAATGATAAATTAAATATTTTTTATATTTTAAGAGATTATATAAATAATAATAGTAATAATATTGGAAAGACTTAAAGAATAACAAAAAGCGTATATGAAAAAAATATGTTATAAAAATAAATTTATAAGTTTTTTAAAATAGGAGGTTAAATGAAAATTCGTGATACTTTAGTAGAAAGAGACATAATTTAGCCTAAGTTTAATGTGCAGATCATGCAAGCGGCGCTTAAACTTATTCTTATTTTTATCTAAATTTTTAACTGGTGGTATCTAGGTTTTGTTTAGATATATAATGATGAATGGAATTAAAGTAAAATAATATAGAATAGAGTAAAAATCGGAAATAAAATTCACACTTTTAAAATGAGATAATTTTATTTTAAAGGATAAAATATATTCTTAACTATTGATTAAAGAAAAAATAGTTAAAATTATAATGAATTTTAAAATTTTAAATCTCATTATATATATAATATAATATAATATAATTTTATCATAATTTCAGTCCTTAATATTTTTAATTAATAGTTATAAGTATATTTTATTTAAAGAAAACCTAAGAATCTAATTCAAAATAAAATATCATTCTCTTGCTTTGATATTTTATGATGAAACGAAATAAAATTTTTATTAGATTATTTAATAAATGAATAAAGAGTTTAAATTTAAAAAGACAAAATTATATTTTTCTTCGGTAATAGGATGTAATTATAATTAGATTATATAAGAGTTTTGAAGGGAATGCAATCGATTTCATCATTTGTCATTCTATTTCATTGCAATTAATTAAACGATTCAAACAACAAAACAACTTCAAGATCTATTATACTTTGGTCTACTTCACTATATATCATTAATCCAAATACGAACAAATCAATAAATCATGGATAAGATCCGAATTTCAAATCAGGTATTTCGGAAATTTTTTAAATAAATTTAGTTGTTAATGTATTTGTTAGAGTTTTGTTCTTGGTGGATATTTTTTTCTGGTTCACAATTCAAGTTACTGAATACTATTTTTTTAAAGAATATTTCGACATACTGATCAAATGTTTTTCCCCTCAATATAAACAATTTTGAACTAGCTTATGCAAAAGTCAAAAAGAAAATATGTCATCCAATTTAAATAAATGAAATAAAAACTTTACATTTAGAATCAACATCCTTTTTGTTGTTATAAAACAAACATTTTAGTTCGTTATTGGTTTTTTTTTTCCTATTTTTTTAAGCCTCGGAACGGATAGGTTGTATGGTAAAATTTAAAGAAAAGAGAGACACAAATTTAATATCTTCTTTATCCTAGGTGCATGATAGGATCATGAGTTATGAAAAATTAATATTGTACTTTACATGTTTATTATGATTTGTAAAACACATTTTTTTTAAGTTTTTTATCACATTAATTTTTTTTATTTTTATCTTTTTGCTTGTTTGTCTATATTGTTGTCTAAAAGTGGTATACAAGTAGTATTTTTTTATACTAAAGATGATTTTATATCTTTTTAAAGTGTATTTATTTGAACAACAAAAATATCAAAATAGATTAATAAAAAAATATAACGAGTAGTATGATGTAAAAGAAAAGTAAAAATCATGAAAAAAAAAGCGCGAAAAATCATGATTAGTGCATGATATGAGATGCCACTGTATGCAGGAGTTCTAGACGGATTGGTTGTGTCTAATTCTTTGATTATTATTTTTTTGTTAATAATAAAAATGGATGGTGGGTTACTTATTTCTATAACCCTTGCAAGATATAAAGCTAACAAGTTGATAATTGGATCCGCGGTGGCCCAGCTAATCATGACCCTATCCAAAACAAACCAACTATAATATAAACCACTCATTTATCAGCCTCAGTACAAATGTTAATCACTTCTTTACCGTTTATTGATCGATTTTTTTTAATGAAAGTATTTGGACATATTAAAAATACAATATTTAATATTATTCATATATGAACTTCTATATTTTATCATAAAATCTATTTTATATATTAATTAAATGCCTTTTAAATACACTAAAATTTTGCTTAATTACTCAGTCGTTGTTTCAGTGAATACCTCGTTGACTTAGCCTATGGAATTCCCACACTGTTGACCATTTGACCTTTTATTTACTCATGACCAGTGCACAAATAGGATACTACACTTCTTATATATCTCTGATATGGAATGGTTGATAATTTTTTATTAGAAAAAATTCAACAATTTTCTAGTTATCACGCAAAAGCGCTATATATAAAAATTAAAAGACCAGTGAACCACCTTATCCCATCATTCAACGGTGGTGATTTGATGGAAGCAGACGCATTAGCACCATTTGTGCAAATCATAAGACATGTTACCCAAGTGTGGTTGCTTTACCAATAGGCAACATCAGCCCAAAGCAGCCTAACCCAAACAAGTAACAACCATGTCATACTATTCCATTGCATTGCGAGATCAAAGCTCATTATTGCAGATGTGGGAACGTAGCTTAAATTTTAATAATAGCATACCAAGTAATGATGGTAAACTAATTTTCCTTTAATCTGATGTAGAGTGGAAACGCTTCCCTACCACTTAATAATTGTGTAGAAATATAATGTGGTTATTTTGTCTTGACAGAATTATACTTGAATTGATAATTAATTCCTATTTTCTAAAGTAATGACATTAAGTTTTAGATGTACATATCAATTAATCTTAATTATAAAATAAGAATTGATTCTTTAATGGTAAAGCAAATATACCCGTATGTGATGAGGCAAACATATGTCTAACAATTGTTAAAAATACAAAGTTTCCTGGTGAGGCAAAACTGTTATATTGGAGAGTTTACAAGTGATGCTGAAGTTTATAGTTAAAGAAAATTGTTAGTAAAGTTTGTTATTAATTACTGAAATTTAGTAAAACTTACAAAATGTTTTTGGGATTTATTAAAAAGGAAGGCTTGTGTAAGTTATTCTACACATTCTAAATAAATCAATATGATTAAAATATATTGTATTGAAAATTACATTTATTTTTAATTTAATTTTTTATACAGACAAAACCTTATTTATCCACTTAAGACAAGGTTGTTTAATTAAAATAACTTAGTCAAATTTTTAAAAAGAAAATAAATTAATGTGATTTGTGAATTTCAATAAATTTTAATTAATAATAATGTGTTTACGAATATATCAGCGACATTTCTCTTATAGCTGATTAGAGACAACAAGTGGTTAATTAAGTCAGTCCAACAATGTAATCATTTTCTTTTATCCTTTGTTTTTCTATAATATTCTTCTAATTGCTTAGTCATACAGGCAGAAGTTTTTCGTTTTTTGACGTTTAATCTTCAAAGCAACATTCGTACAATGGGATGGTACCCTCCGCAAGACAAATAAAGAAGGAAAAAAGAAGAAACTATACTATTTATTGGTGGAACTTATATTTGCAAGGAGACTTAGTCAAAAGGATATTATTAGTCAAAAGATAAGAATCCAAAAAGTGCGGAATTATATAGAGTTGCGTTACGTACCTGATAAATAGGTATGCTAAAAATCCTCCATCCACAACTATGTAGGTGACCAAAATTTAAGGACACAAGATATTTAAATGGCATGAGGTTTAATTTAGATATGCTGCGTCCCAAACGGGACCATCCAGCTTAACTAACTTTTTACCAAAAATATTCTTTGGTTCATTCCAAAGGAAAGGATCCACATTGCACAAGAGTTATAAGTAAACGATAGGTACCAAATATTTCTTACAGTTGCTGATTTTAAATTTTCTCTGATCCGTAATAACGTCTAACGAAAATATGGATTCTGGTATGTCCTGGGCTGATCAATGGGACAACAACCCAGACCCTTACCCGGCATCAGAGAAAGACAAGAAGAAGGACAAGGATGGGTCAAGTAAGAGCAAAATTGGAAAGACTATGCTTAGCTTCAAATGGATGAAAGAACTCCGCAAGAAAACTCAAAAGTGATGAAAGCATCGTGATTAATTAATTATTTATTATTTGAGAAGCCTCTGGTTGTTTGAAATTAAAAATGCAATAATGTAATTGACCTTATCCTTATATGAAAAGGACCTTGTCGAATTAATTAAATTCAACCTTCAATTTCTTTATTTTATTGTTAGAATATATTAAAATCATATGCGTCTTTTAATTTATGCATATATCCAAACAAATGTTATACCGAAATCCCGACTACTGTTTTACTGCGAATTCTGTTGAATAAATCACAGAACAGTAATTGTTTGTTTTAACTTTTCTTCTGGTCGCTGTTAATTTCCTGTTCCTCGAAGTTACGTAATGGATTATAGATGGTCGTAGCCTTATGACTATAACATGTATGTCTTAGCCGGAAAACTCAAAGTCAAGTCAACAAAGAATAGTTTATGGTTTCATGAATGATTGAGCATAAATTTTAAAACAACTAGACATGGATTCCCATTATTTATGATTAATTTCTGGCTCTTCATCAGTTAAAGGAAGAGCTTATTCAAGCCCATTAGCTTTGGTCTAGTAGCAGTGAGAAATTGAAATTTTTTTTAAAGGTTTTAAGTTCGAATTTTATTATTTTTCATGTTATATAAAAAAAATTATCATTTCCTTTGTTGTATTCTAAATTTGAACTTCATTATTTTTCATGTTATACTAAAAAAACTTTTATTATATTTTTTTATTATATTTTTATTTTATCTTGATCGGTGTGTGTTTTACATAAAATGATATATTAATTAAAAAATTAAAATTAAAATTAAAATATTTTTAAATTTAAAATTTATTATTAATCTGTAATAATGATGTATAATGGTTTCAAAATTAAGTTTAAAATACTTATATAATAGATAATTAATATGTAATTTGTTTTATTTTTTCACATGTTTAAATGTTTAAGCTTTAGAACATTATTATATTTTATAAAAAAAATAACAGTAAAAATTAATAATAAAATATTATTTCTGATTTAAATTATATTTTCAACATTTAAATTGTATCTTAATAAGCTTAAATTGATGAGATTGAAACAAATTTATGAAAACACGTCTGAAATAATAAAAATTAAGTTAAAAAGTACCATTGAAACGTAGAAGTTCAATCTAAATAACATAGAGTTAGAAATCAAAACTAATTATCCTTCCTTATAATACTGATAAAATAGATTAAGCAGATAAAAAAATTCAATGTTATGGATATAGTTACAAATTCATAGAAAGATTTAATAAGCATCAATTTTATGTACATAATCTGTAATTATTTAAAAGAATTATTTTAAGAGTTATATATGTTATAAAATTATTATTAGTGAAAAAATAGTATTTTACAATAGAAATTTACATTGATTGTTCAAGAATTGATGTAAATAAAAATGCAGTGATATTTTTGTAAATAAATGTAAACTTTTTACATCGGTTATAGAACAACCGATGTAGAATGTAGAAAGTACTTTCTACATCAGTTGTTTCGAGAACCGATGTAGAAAGTGGTTTTTTAAGGAACTGATGTAAAAAGTTGACAATAACATTTTTGTAAATAAAATGACAAAGATTCTACATCGATTATTATTTTAACCGATGTAGTAAGTCGTTTCTACATCAGTTCTAAGAAACAACCGATGTAGAATGTCTTTCCCTCTCACTTTTTTTCGACGCTGGTTGTCTTTAACCTCATTCTCCAAAACCCTAGTTTCTCATTTCGGCTTGTTCTCTCTGTTTTTGTTTACGTCTTAGCCATTGACGTCGTCCCTATTGTTCGTTGTTGCACTCCGTCTTTACGTTCGTGGTCGTCGTAGCCGTTGTAACAATTTCCTCTGTTCGAAGTCGTCATCGCGCATCCTAAGGTATGAGCAACCTCCGTCGTCTTTGTCGTTATTTATGCATCTCATTATGTTATTATAGTTGAAATTTACATTCATTTTGGTCGTATTCTATAATTTTCAAGCTTCTTATTTGACTACGATTGTGTCTTCGTTCGACTACCGTTGTGCTTCCATTTGGACACCGATTAGCCATCGCTCAACCATTATTGTGTTGACTGTGAGGTATTTTCTATGCACCTCTTCTTTATCATTATAAATTTGAAAGTTTTCTTGGGTGATATGTATGTTATAGTATTGATTTCGTTTTAAATATAGGTAACACTTGACTGCATGAACCTAGTTTTGAGTTTAAATATGTTGGTTTCTTTTCTTCAGTTCAAATATGAGCATACCATTAGTTTCCCGTTCAAGGTTGAATATAATGAGTATATTACTAAATAAGTAAATCACTCATTGTATTAAATCTTAAATTGTCCAAGTTGGACAGTTTGGGACTAAAGTTTTTTATTCAGTGGTTAACAATTTCTTCTTAAATCTTGTAAATTGTACTTGATGAAATTTTGGTTTAGTATAGTTTGCATTATCTCTAGGTACATACTTGATTATGGTAAATGAAACCACAGTCAAGTTATGTACTTTGAGACTTATGCGAAATGCTGTCGAAATTTCACCAAGTATGATATTCAAGATTTTAGAAGTCTGTTAATCGATGAATAAAAAACTTTTTTCTCGAATGGGATAGGGCCTTACCAATAGTGAGGACAATAAATTAGCAAGTATGAGTGACAAGGTTAATCCTAAATCATGTGTCTACGATTCTTGTATAGTATGGATCGTAGTTGGATAAATGTTAAACGGACGAGTGATGAGTACGAGAATGGATTCGAAGAGTTTTTGAATTTTGCACAAACAAACCTACCTTAGAGTAATGGACAGTTTTACTGTCCGTGTGTTAATTGTTTAAACGACAGACAGTTGGGTGTTGATCAAATTAGAGAGCATGTTCTTTGTGATGGGTTCTGCAAAAGTTATACAAAATGGACATGGCATTGTGAGTTATTAGGCATGCCAAGTGTGTCACAAATGGTGGAGGTTGATATAGATATGGAAGATTAGGTAGAGGATATGATTCGTGATATAGGGCATGCGTCGTTTGAGCAGGCAAATATGTATGGTAACTTGTCTACTGATTCGGAGAAACCTTTGTATCCGGGATGCACTACGTTTACACAATTGTCAGCAGTGTTAAGATTATTCACTTTGAAGGAAAGGAATGGGTGGAGTGATAAAAGTTTCATCGAATTACTTGAACTGTTGGTAGAGATGCTTCCGAAAGGTAATACATTACCAAAACATAATTATGAGGTGAAGAAGGTGTTGTGTTCGATGGGTATGCAGTATAAAAAAAAACACATGCTTGCTCCAATGATTGCATACTATACAGAAATGAGTTTGAAGGATTACATGTTAAGCTTCACATTATAAACTGAAGGATGGTGATTCTAGTTGCAATGAAAACACAAAGCGGCCTCCAGCCAAAGTGTTGTGGTATCTTCCAATAATTCCAAGGTTCAAACGATTGTTTTGTAATAAAGATGAAGCAAAGAACCTTAGATGACATGTAGATGAAAGACAGATTGATGGAAAACTTCATCATCCAGCTGATGGTTTGCAATGGAAGATGGTTGATCAACTATATCCGGATTTTGGAAATGAGCCAAAAAACCTAAGGCTTGGACTTGCAACAGATGAAATGAATCCATATGGTAATTTAAGTAGTAAACATAGTTCATAACCTGTACTTTTGACAATTTACAACCTTTCTCCGGAGTTGTGCATAAAACGCAAATACATCATGTTGTTTATGATGAATCCAAGTCCACAACAACGTGGAAATGACATAGACATTTATCTTGCTCCCTTAATTGAAGACTTGCGAAATTTATGAGAAGAAGTTGTGAAGGTGTTTGATGTGTATGGTAATGAAAATTTCAAGATGCAAGCAATGCTTTTTTGCACTATTAATGATTTTCCAGCATATGGAAATTTATGCAGATACAGTGTTAAAGGGCATAAATCATGTCCTATATATGAAGAAGGCACAAGTTACCATCAACTGCATCATGGAAGGAAGACAATTTATCTTGGTCATTGGAAATTTCTCAGGACTAATCACCCTTATCATAGATTAAGGAAAGCTTTTAAAGGGTTGTCAGAAAACGATGTTGCTCCAAAAGCCTTAACTGGACAACAAGTTTATGAACAGTTTAAAAACATCATAACTATTTTTGGAAAGACTCAAAAAAAGGTTACCAAGACAAGGATATGGAAGAAAATAACAATATTTTTTTATCTTCCATACTAGTGCAATCTTAATGTTAGACATTGTATTGATGTGATGCATATGGAAAAAAAATGTGTGTGATAGCATCATTGGAACACTTCTCAATATACAGGGTAAGACTAAAGATGATGTTAATTCTCGACTAGATTTGGTTCACATGGGTATACGACATCAATTAGCTCCACAGTCTATAGAAAAGCGAACATATTTACCTCTGACATGTCATACATTGTAAAAAAAAAAAGAAAATAAGTTTATGTGAGTGCATGATAGGTTAAAGTATCACAAGGGTATTCTTCAAATTTTAAAAGACTTGTCTCGATGAAAGATTTAAAGTTAATTGGGTTAAAGTCTCATGATTGTCATGTGTGATAGTTTTAGAATTGTAGATAGAGATATTATTTTACTTATAATACATGATAAGTTGTAGGTATACATATTTTATATTTATAGAAATTTAATTCTATCATTATTTATTTTATTGATAGTTTTAGAATTGTAAATAGAGATATTATATACTTACGAGGATGTGGTAAACTATAAGTATAGATATGCAAAAATTTAATTTAATTTATATTTATTTTATTAATTTTTAGACTATAAATATAAAAATTATATATATATTAATTTTTTTATTTATCAATAAATATTTTAATAATTAATTTAATAACTGTAGGTATAGATTACACATGCTTACATGTATGTTTTTTAATAAGAATATTTTTAATAAATATTTTTATTTAAAAAATTTATTTATTTATTTTTTTAATTTATTTTTATTTAATCTAATAAAATATATTATTAACAATTAAAGCATATAATTTTTAGTAGTAATATTAATAAAAATATTTATAATAATCGTATATTATTAGTAACTATTATCATTAATTAAAAAATAAATTAATTTTTCAAAAATATAATTTAATATTTTAGTTTATGGTATAACACAAGTTTGGAAAAAAAGAATAGTAAAACTTTTTCTGCGTTTCTCTTACCTTCAACGTAGAAGGACACTGCTCACAAGCACCGTTGTCTCTTGTTCCAAGTTCCTGTGTTCAAATCACTACACAACAATGAGACATCGCAAATGCTACTTTTACTATTAGAATGATAGATATATTTTAATTTTTATTTTATTGTTTTATATTTCTCTTCATTTTTCTTATTCCCTCACTTGCAGAGCAGATCCGAGTTGGGCAAAACATTACTTTAGTTTGTTCTTGTGCTTGTTTATTGTTGTTCGTATTACTTATCATTTCTTCAATCTAATATTCTAATGTAGCATGGAAATTGTAGAGCGGAAATTTTATTCCATTTCCATAAACGTTTGCTGTAAGTGAAAATATTTTTTAATATAAATGACATTTTGAGGGGCTTTTTCATTTCTCTGTTCCTTCTATGCTCAAACAAACTTTGGACTCATCTCTTTTGTTTTATGCCTTGCAACTGAGTTGTTTCTTGTTTCATTGATTATTAGTATTTATTGTTCAACATTCATTCGTAGACAATGACCAGAAAAATTGTAACAAGATCAGTAATGTTTTAGGTGGTAATATTTTTGTTAATGGATTACCAATTATAGAATTGGTGCTAACATGCTCTATTCACATTATACATGTTCTTAAGCTCTCAGTTGGTAGGAAATTCTAATGATTATGCAAAATATTAAGCCAAAACTAATTGAAGGTTTGGACTCTAATTCAATTAGCTGTTACAAAAGTATTATAATATTTTATACATTTTATATAACTATAATGTGGTTTTATTTATTCATTAGAATTAGGAGAAGAATTTTTACTCTATCCGATGACAAATGATTAAGCCAAGACATCCTCAATACTCTCTCAATGTCAGAACTAATTCACTTGCACATTGTATATATATAAAAAATTATAATCACAAGATAAAGATGGCTATGTACAGAATTGAAATGAAAATCAACGTTCTCTTTTTATTTTTTGTTCCTTATTTTTTTATTAGAAATATTGTTATTGTATTGAGTTTTGTTTTGTTGTTTGTATTTCAATTAATATTTGACACATTAACGTTACTTATTCCATTGAGACATTGGATAACGTTTGTAAAATAGTAAGAAAGAGCTTGTATTTTATGATTGATAAATATAAATATTTAAGTTTTATATTTTTTTATCATATTAACAAATCTTGAATATATATATATATATATATATATAATATCATTTTTTCATCAATATATTATGAATTATAAATTTTGCTACTATGCCTGTTATTTTTATGTCAGAAAATGGAACCAAAGGTATCCTTATTATATCTAATGTGTTTGTGTCAGAAAATGGAACCAAAGGTATCCTTATTATATCTAATGTGTTTGTGTCAAAATAGAACGTAAATAATATATTTTTGAGCAAGTTGGTCGTCGTTAATAGTTACTTTTCAATTCTTAATAACTATCCTAAACTCTAAATAAAAAAGAAGTCAACTGATATAATTCTACACACACGCTTCAAAATAGATTCATTTAAGACTTATCCCAACAAATATTGGTAAGTTGGTTCCAACAAACTCCACAAACTAAGTTCTTTCTCAGCTTGCTTGCTCTATGGATGCAAAAGCCACCATAGTCATGGACACATTTTTCACATTTGTTGGTCCCAGTTCATATTGGCACAGTTAACTTTTCTCATGAAAATTGTGATTCTGATGGCCTAATCTACAATGTGATTTTAAATAGTTAATTTCAAATCACACAATTGAATATGGAAGTTTCAAAATTCTTTGTAGAGACTTGTTTGTATGTGGTATTCAAAATTATACTCTTGATTGTGGAATCTTACATTCTACATGTTATGCCTAATTCTGGGATCATGTTACTAGGTGAGAACCCATTTTTCTGGAATTGGAAAAAATTATACAATAAAGATTAATATAATACTAAATCATCAGTAAATGAAGATTAATCTATTGGTATGAATATATTCTTTCGCTTTGATTTCAGCTAAGTTACCTCTCAATTTATTGATTTCAACTCTTTTCTAATTTGCAGTCCAATCACATGGTTGTTTGTGGTGCTATTTCTGCTAACTAATACTCATGGTAAGTTGTACCTAAATTCTCAAACATTTGACAGTAGGCTTATGTTTTCATTTTTAATTTATTAGATGATTTAATCCATTTTTAACTTATTAGAACGGTGACTTGGGTGACTTAAGTCATTGTTTACTTTGAAAACGACTTGATCATTGTTTACTTAGGTGACCTAAAATATTTCTACCGTAAAAAAAATTAATTTTTTAAAAAAATTCGAATTTAATGTTTTAATTACATAGTCCTATGTATAAAAAATTATCCCATTTAAAAAATAGCTATCGAAAAATTTTCACACAATAGAACTTAACACAAATACATTAACTGTAAAAATTGTAACCTTTATTATTAATTTAAGGCTACTGTAAATATTAACTTTTTTTATTTATAATTAACTTTCATTTATCCTTGAAAGATTCTTAAAAATATATTAGTAAATATTTATTGATTTTCTTAATCTCAAACTTGTTTGATAGGTTCTTAGGGCTTATTGTATCATCATTCAGTGTCATGTGATGGAAAATTAGTATATTTGGTATTGATATTAGTTGATTTTTCAGGATCTATAATATCAAAGTGCATTGCTCCTTTATGATTTTGACCTCAAGTCGTTATAAACAAGGAAATCTAATACCTATTTCTTTCATGTACTTTAATGTTACTTTTTTTTTGTATGATTCTATGAATATTCCTTTTCATGTGTGAAATCTAAGCAATTGGACCATATTATATATATTAAATGGACCTATGGGAAGCTCTTCTCTATCCTTTTATCTCTTTGTATCTATCATTATTTACTTGAACTTTTATGAATTTAATTAAATATTTCTCTATATAAATTTTATTCAGCATATTAATGTTATTGAATATTATATATTGCTTGCTTTATTTCTGAAATATATTAATTTTTTATTTTATTTTTCAGTTTATTTCATCTAATGGACAAAATTTGGATATTTGAAACCTCTCAAAATAAGGAGAGATATATTAGAGGAGTTCAAAATTTTCTTGACTTAGCATTTGCAAAATCATCTAAGGATGGAAAGATTTTATGCCCTTGCATTAAATGTGTCAATTACAAGTGGTGCTCTCGAATAGATGTTTATGAGCACATAATCAACTATGGATTTCTAAATGGATATACTAATTGGATCTTTCATGGTGAACAAGTTAGTTCCTCAAGTTCCATGAGCACATGTCATGAAGAAGGGGAGTTTGATCATGATCTGGACACATTAATCCATGATGCTTTTGGGATGAATATAACTAATGAAAGTGATGATGCAAATACACCTGAAGTTGCGAGTGCTCCAAATCATTTTGAAGCGTTAACAAATGATCACAATGTTCAATAGTTTGAGGAGGAAAATAATTCAGATAAGTTCTACCAATTGTTAAAAGAGACAGAACAAGACCTTTATCCTGGTTGCAAGAAGTTTACAAAATTATCCTTCATTGTACATTTGTACCACTTAAAGTGTTTAAATGGATGGACTGACAAAAGTTTTTCAATGTTGTTAGACTTGTTGAGAGATGCATTACCTGTAGAAAATACCTTGCCCAAGTCATTTTATGATACCAAGAAGATTATTTTAGGGTTAGGTTTAGGATATGAAAAAATTCATGCTTGTCCCAGAGGTTGCATATTATTTTGGAAAGATTTGGTTAACACTGAAATTTGTCCAAAATGTAACTGCTCAAGATGGAAAGTGAATTCAAATGATGTTAAAGGTAGAAAAAAGATACCTACAAATATCCTTCTTTGTTTCCCCCTTAAACCTAGGCTACAAAGACTATTTTTATTTTCAAGAACAGCCTTTCTATGACATGGCATGAAAATCGCCGAACTAAGGATGGACTCATGAGACATCCTGCTGATTCTCTTGCTTGGAAGGATTTTGATAGTCAACATCTTGATTTTTCATGTGACCCTTGTAATGTTTGGCTAGGTTTGGCTTCTGGTGGCTTTAATCCTTTCAAAACTATGGCAATTTCTCACAGTACTTGGCCCGTTATCTTAGTTCCTTATAATCTTCCTCCTTGGATGTGTATGAAGAAGCCTTGTTTGATTCTCTCATTACTTATTCCTAGTGAAAAATCTTCGAGCAATAACCTTGATGTCTATATGTAGCCTCTTATCAAAGAATTAAAAGAATTGTGGGAAGTTGGAGTAAGAACTTATGATGCATACAAAAAAGAGTCATTCCAAATGCATGCTGCAATTCTTTGGATTATTAATGATTTTTTTGCATATGCAAAATTTTCTAGTTGGAGTATAAGTGGTAAATATGCTTGTCCATGTTGTGGCTTTGATAATCCTTCTATGTGGCTGAAATATAGTAGAAAATGGTGCTATATGTGTCATCTTCGTGAACCTAACCATCCTTGGAGATATAATAAAAGGGATTTTGATGGAACTGAAGAGTTTAGGTCTCCTCTTGAGGTACTTAACGGAACTTATATTTTGAGACAATTGGAAGATCATGGAATTCATAGTAAATCATCATAGAAAAAGAAAAACATTTTGTTCACCCTGCCTTATTGACAATTTAATGTTCTTCGTCATAATCTTGATGTAATGCACATTGAAAAAAATGTTTGTGATAATATTATTGGAACATTGTTGCATTTAGAAGGAAAATCAAAGGATAATGATAAGGCACGGTATGACCTTGTAGCCATGAACATTAGAAGTCAACTGCATCAAAAAAAACATCAAAGTAAAGGTAAAAAATATTTTTCTAGAGCTTGTTACTAAACGACATCTAAAGAAAAACAAACATTTTTAGAAGTGCTTAAGGTAATAAAAGCCCCAAATGAGTACCTATCTAATATTTCAAGATGTGTGCAAGTGAAGCAATGCAAGATATTTGGTCTAAAAAGTTATGATTGTCATCTTTTGATACCAGAGTTTCTTCCTATAACTATTAAAGGGTGTTTGCCTGATCAAGTGATTTCCACTATAGCTGATCTTTGTCATTTCTTCAAAGAAATATGTGGTAAAGTGCTTAATGTGAGTAATCTAGAGAACTTGGAGCATCGAATAGCTAAAACATTATGCCAATTAGAAAAGATTTTTCCTCCATCTTTTTTCACTGTAATGGTGCATTTAGTAATCCATTTAACATATGAGACAAAAGTTGCAGGTCGAGTTCATTACAGATGGATGTATCCCATTGAAAGGTACTAATTTTTTTAAATTATTTGATATCCTTCAAAATTTGTAGAATAAAATGATTTTATCTTTTGTTGATCTTATTTTTAGGTTTCTCTTTACTCTAAAGTCATTTGTTCGTAATTGAGCACATTCAGAGGGGTCAATTGCAAAGGGATATTTAGCTCATGAAAGATTAATATTTTGTTCAAGATATCTTTCTAGGGTCGAAACTTATTTTAATCGACCTAGTCGTAATGATGACTCTTGTTTTGCTGAGAATATAATTTTTATGAATCCTAGAGGTAGACCATTGGGGAGACAGTGCCAAGTTGGGTTCAATTTGAAGAAAAGAAAAAGAGTTTCTCGAGTATCACTTGATAAGAAAGCATTAGTACAAGCACTATGTTTTTCAATAACAAAAACATTGACCCCTTTCAAAAGTAAGATAAATTCTTATGTATATTTTTCTACTCAAATTTGGTTTGATAACTTTTTATTATTCTCATCTTTTATCATTTCATTTTTTTATATAAAGAACACATTGACCTTATTTGGAGGAGAAATCGTCGACTATCTCCTTATGATATTGACAAAATTCATAGGCAATCTTTTACTGATTGGTTTCGTGAACGGGTAATTGTTAAGAATTTTCAGTAATGAGTTTCATGATTATTAATAATTTATAATCACTTGGAATAAAAATGTGGTAGGTTGCACGTTTGAAAAAGCAAGGTAGTGCTCTAGTGACCGATGAAAACAAGTGGTTAGCATGTGGTCCACTAGAAATGGCAAGAAATATATAACAGTTATATCGTTAATGGAGTTAGGTTCCATACAAAGAAGCATGAAAGATGCTTAAAGACTCAAAACAGTGGCATTGTAGTTACTGTTAGGACAAGAAGTTAAGCTAGTTCAAGAGATAAAAATCCTAAAGAAGGAGAAATCAACTATTATGGTGTATTGACATATATAATTAAAATGGATTACTCATGTAAATTCAAGGTTGTACTTTTCAAGTATGATTGGGTTGACATAAATAGGGGTTGCAAAATTGATAATTTAGGCATGACATTAGTAAACTTAAATTATCTGCAACATACAGGGAATGATATATGTGATGACCCATATATTTTGGCCTTTCAAGCTAAGAAAGTATTCTATGTAGAGAATAAGAAAGAAAATGGTTGACTTGTGGTTGTGCATGCTAAAGTCAGAGATGTATATGATTTAGGTGATGAGCAATCCAAAGACATAAAGGAAAGGAATTAACATATCTTAAAAGATATAAATGATAATGATTTGATCAGACTAGAAGTTGATGCTAATGATGATATCATGGAAGTTACAATAAATATGGAAAATATTTTAAAAAATAATGAGAATGATATTGATATAGAGGATGAGGATGAGAATGAGGATGAAGAAGACCCTTTTTAAATTATTATATTTTTTAAACTAGTTTTATGTAAGGTGTGTATTACTTTTTCCATTTCTATATGTTTATATTTACTTTTGAATTACATTATGTAATCATCGTATTCATAATAATCATTTCATTTTGACTATGAAACAGATATCATGGGAAGACGTAAAATGTTGAAGACCATTCAGAAAAATGGCATATCTCAATCTATGGAGAAATCAATTAATAATTCTAATGAAATCCACCAAAGCAACCATTCTATAGAGGAAGAAATTGCACAATTTGGAGAAGGTTAAAACTTGTATTTGGTTACTTTTTAATATTGATGTTTCATAATTTTTTATTTGTAAATATAATGATATCAAATCTTAACCACTATAATGATTAATCCTAATTAGAGAAACAAGTACAAGAGGAAAGTCATGATATATCTTATTCAAGTGAAAGTTCAAATGCAGGTTAGTGTAGTATATGATGAATAATTTATACTTTTCTTAAGATATATTTTGTTAATGTGACATTCTTACATGTTTTAGGTGGAAAGAAAACTAGAGGCTATACACATATGTTAGATGTGTGGGATTTGCCAGATGGATAATTCATACTTGTTGAAGTAGATTTCTATAGGGATCCTATGGGATGGGAAGGAAAAACTCTACTAAATGCAATTGGCAGCTTGGTAAGGAGGCACCAATGTGCTCCTATCAATTGTCTTAGCTCGAAAGACATGCACAATTCTTATATTACTAACATGCTTGAATTGATTCAGGTGCTATATAATTTTTTGTAATTTATTTCATTTTTATTATTATAACAGTTTATGTTTTGACAATATATGTAACAATTTTTTATGAATGTTATCATAGGATAAGTTTCAATTTGTTCTTGAATTGACTAAGCAGACAAAGCAAATCTTGAAGGATAACATGAGTTGCAAGTGGAGGCAATTTAAACATGACTTAAAGGAAAAAGGATATGATCAAAGCAAGACAAAGGAAGAAATGACTGCCAACATTCATGATAAAAGGGTTGATCCTTCTCAATATCGTGATTTGGTGCATCATTGGTGTTCTGAAAAAGGAAAGGTATATGTATAATATTATTAATTTTTTTAAATAAATAATTTACATAACATATGTTGAACATTATGATATGTTTACTATTCAATGATTGTAGCAAATAAGTAACATAAACAAAATAAATCGTTCAAAATATGAGGATTTGCATTGCATGGGAACAAAGAATCTTCCATGGCTAATTAATGAAATGATTTGTCTTTTTATTTTAATTTATATTTTGTTACTTATATGAATAGTTTATAATTATTTTTTGATACAAATATAAATAACATTATTAATTTCTATTATTAATGTTAGACAATAAAGGCTAAAGGGGTGCAACCTTCACGTGCTCAAATTTATATTGATACTCGAACTCGAAAGGATGGGAATATTGTGACTGAAAAGGCAGCTGAAATGATTGTAATAATCTCAATCTCAATGAAAACATTTAACTAAATTCTATGATAGAAATTAATGATATAATTGGTTGTTTAATATTTACAATATGTTTTTATGTAGGGTGAACTAAAAAAGCATATTACAGAAGCAGAAAGTTCACATGATTCTACTGATTGGAAAAATGATCTATACTCAAAAGTAAAAGGACATAAAAAAAGAGGACATGCGCATTTCCTAGGAAAACTTCCACACCAAGCAAGTTCAAATGCTACATCTCAAAATTCTAATGCTGAGATTAGGCTTAGAAAATTAGAGAATTTGTTTGGAAATCTTGTCTCAGTTCTACAAACACGATTTTCAGAAGATCCTCAAATTAACGCTATTTTACAAGCTATGGCGGAAAAGGTATCAAATTTTATGATTCAAAATATTTGAAGATTTAATTATGATATGTAATTTTACAATTTTTTTAATAGGTACCTGAAGCTTCAAGTGCTCCAAATAATGCTATTGGAGATAATCAACAAATCACAAGCAGGAACAATAATTGAGTGATTAGTGAGTAATAAGTAATTTGAATTATTTCCTCTAGACTTTACTTGTTGAAACTTTAAATACTTCGTGAAGCATGTTTATGATCATTTACTATTATTTAGTTTGGTAGAGTTTGATGAATTTGGTTCCTCTAAATATTTTTTATTCAGATTGTGTCTTAGTTGCTTGTTAAAATGCTTAAACCATTAAACTCTTGATGTCATGCTTTTATTCCTAATTTTGAAGTGTCCCCATATTCTCAAGTTGTAGATAGTAGGCCCTAGCATAATTGTTTTGAACAATATTTTTAGGAAATGTCATGGTTCCTTCATGCTCAATAATAATCCATACACAAATAGTTGAGAGTTGGGTATACTTACATAATGATCATGACATAGGTTGGTACTTGGTCTATATTTAACTCTGTCAAAACCTTGAGGGAAAAAATATTTAAATTTTGCTTGCATTAATTGGTTATCTATGATTTCTGATGATCGTGGAATGAGAATGTGTTGTATTTAATTGGTTTGCCTTTTGTTTTTAATTAATTAAAGTGTTAAATATTTTTTTAATAATAATTATTATGTTAAATTAAGCATTTGGGTGAGTTTATTTGTTATCATATACTTAAGCTTTGATTGATTGCTTTTGCTTTCTCCTTTGTTTTTAATGATGTTATTTTGTGCTTGGAATTGGAATTGGCAACAGGACTTTTGTGTGGCTCTGGAAAAAAGTACATCAAAAAAGTTTCCACGCCTTTGGGTAAATGATGTAACGAAGTGGATTTAACTTCTTCTTCAAAAAGTCAATTATAGTAATGGAAAATTTGATGGCTGAAGATTCATTCTTTTACTATTTAGATGATTTTAACATGAAAAAAATTGATGTTTGCATATCTTTTAGAATTTGATTGTATGCAGTTTTTATTGATATTTTGATCGATATGAAATTGGCATTAATGGTAGCCTTTCACGAATTGAATTTTCGTTACTCGTGCTACTATTGGAGTTTGGCTTGTGATTGTTTTGGTTCAATTATTATTAAACAGGGGCATTGATTAGAACACATTAGGAAGAGTCCACGACAAGAAAAAAAGAAACACGATCCAGATTCTGCATGTTGATAAATTTTAGAGGGGGGAGAACAATTAGAGGGATGCACAATTGGATTTTCCACATACATACAAAGCCATGTGAACCAAAGGATGAGGTGGTCCTTAAACCTCCCAAAACATGCTCTTGTATTAGCGTGTGCAAGTTCATGGGACAACTATTGTTGTCCAATGTTCAAATAAGTGACTATGAAAAGTATAATAATAATAATGAGATTGTTAAAATTTTTAATTATGTTTCTTTTAAAATACTATTTTGTTAAAATTTTTGAGCAATGTTTCCATTTTATATCTTCTTTAATATAAGAATAAGATTTTAATTTTATTAATTAAAGTAGTTTTGTTGGAGATGGAGAAAGACATAGTAGTATATAAATTGTGATAAAATTATGCATTATAATTCTTGAAATTATGAACTATAATGATTGTGATTCTTAAAAATTATAATAAAAATTATTTTGTTTCAAAGTATATAGTTGATTTTAAGTGTCAACATTGAATGTCAAGTTTCATGTTTTATCTTTTAAATTATTTGATCCTTTGTTGACTATTTTTTCTCTATAAAAATATATTATTATCATGTAATTTTTTGTGTGCAGAAACAATAATGGAGTTGCAGGAGCAATATTAACGAGACCCTTGCAAATGTATTAGAGTGAAGAAATTATGCAATACATTATCACTATAATTGTCTCTCCACTATTATTAATTTTGTCATTGGAGTTTTTTAAATAGATATCCTATTCACATTAGTCTTTTAGTTTAGTAATTTGTTCTTTTTAAATTGTGACAATTACTTACACATAAATGAACAAGTAAGCTTTTCCTTTTGAATATCTAGTCATCACCGAAGAATATCTTATTAAATAATTTTAAGTTCTTACTTAAGTAAACTTATATTTCTGTTAAATAAATGTTGATCTAATGAAGTTTGATAACCATAATATAAAAAATCTTAAAATCTATTTCACATTTGTTAGTAGTTTGTGATGATGTAAATACATATATATATATATATATATAATATAAAAAATCTTAAAATCTATTTCACATTTGTTAGTAGTTTGTGATGATGTAAATACATACATACATATATATATATATATATATATATATATCTAATTACTTTATTCAATAATTTTAAAATAAAATTTATGGTACACATGATTTTGTATGTTTAAGTCAAAGGTTTCTCAAATTATTTATAAAAGTAAATCATTTAATTTAGGTGAAAATCATTTAATAACAACGTCAGTTTATAGTTTGTTGCATGAACTCTTACTCAAACATATAAACTTGTAGGCAAAAGTTGATACGTAAACCTTTAGCTACGGCTATGTAAAATTGTAGGTAAAGATATGCAAAAAAAATGTATACAGACTTTTACCTACACTCATACAAAACCGTAGGTAAAGATTCACAATCTTTACCTACAGCAACAACAAACTGTAGGTGAAAGCATAAAATTGTAGTTATAACATTTAGTTACATCCAAACTTCCATAGTTATTTGGCGCACATAATAGACGGTGAATATGTCCGACGGTCCTTATATTTAAACTTATACCTATGATTTGTTTACATTTAGTGATAGATTTTATCTATCACTATAGATACAATTTGTTGTAGTGTACTCACAAAACCATGATAAGGGAAGAGAATGTTCGAATGAATGAGAAATGGTTGTTGTATGAGCATAACAAAATGTTCTTAAACTGGTTTGATGAAACAATTAAGAAGGATGATGGTGCCTTTGATACATTGAAGTGGCTAGCAAATGGCCTAAACTTTAGTGTCATATGTTGGACTGGATACGATATCAATCATTTTTCATTTTACACAGTCTCAAAATGATAAAAGTACCATGCAAAATAGTGGGGTTATGGTGGTAGCAGAGTCGATGCATTTTACAAGTTCCAAAGATAAAAATCCTATAATGACTTCCATATCTTACTTTGGAGTGATTGAAGAGATTTGGGAGATTGATTACACCAAATTTAGAGTATTTGTTTTCAAATGCAGGTGGGTTGATAGTAATAGTGGTGTGCAAGTTGATGAATTGGGATTTACATTGGTTGACCTTCAAAAAGTAGTTTACAGGGATGACCCTTTTATCATGGCCGACCAAGTAAAATAAGTGTTTTATGTTCAAGATCTTTCTAACAAAAGGTGGTCAGTCGTTCTTCAAGGAAAGACAATAATAACTAGTGATGACACCAATGATATTTCAAATATTGATATTTCTCAAACTTTCTTATCATCAAGGATATTTAATATCAATGAGAAAAATGAAATTGATGATGTACATGATATTTGAGATTATCATCACGAAGGAACATGGAAAAATGTTACTACATAATACAAGTTAGTTATTTATTTGATTATTTCATCATTCTATGTTTATTTTTTAACTTATTTTAAAATGTTTATTACGTCTTTCATATTTAGTAAAATTTTTAACATTTTTTCTCCGCTTTCAACAGGTACATGGCTGATTACTACATTTTTTTTTAACTTTCAACACTTGTTTGATGTAATTTTAAGTTATTTCATGTGTAAATTAAAATTTGATAATAAATAATGATGTATTTAGTTTAAAATATATAGATTATGTGAATTCTATATTGTCTGCTTAATGATTCTGTGTGTATATGCAGGTATTGTGAATAAATAATATGGTAGTATGCTTAAACAAAACAAACATTAAAAAAAATGAGCTTTCTACATCGGTTAACACTATAACCGATGTAAAAAGTACACTTTCTACATCGGTTGTGGCCTTAACCGATGTAGAAAGTATAGGCACAACCTATGTAAAAAGTGTACTTTTTACATCAATTTCAGAACCGATGTAAAAAGTCTTATTTTTTATATCGCCCGCTTCAACACCGCTCAAATAACCGATGTAAAAAGTCCATAACAACAGATGTAAAAAGTTAATTTTCCACTAGTGTATACATTTTTCTATCTCTATCTATTTTACTATCTATCACTTTTATCTAAAAAAAATGAAATATAACTAATTTTTGTTTCATGTTTATTATATTTATTTTAGCGCAAGTTAAAAAGTACTTTGACTTACAATTTACATTTCCTTCTTAAACTTCTAAATTTTACATTATTATAAAGATCAACAATTTCAACATCACATCTTCATTTACGTAACATTCAGGTTTTATCAGTTGTACTTCAAATTCTTTAACCTACTTTGCAATGGAGATGTCTTAGCATCTTCAATCTTAAGATTCTTCAATTTTCTTAAAGATCAAATATTAGAGACCTAAGTTTTTTTCACATTAATCTCATTGATGAAGATGTTGACATTCATTATTAAATATATCTACAAATTGATATCATAGTAATAAAAAAAGGAAGAAAAAATGATAGGTATATAAAAATTTTATTTATAAGATTATATTAACATAAATAGTCAGAACATGGTGATGTGAACCTATCATGTTGATTTGCATTTTCCAAAGTCCACCACTTAGCTTTTCCTTAGGAATGGAAATAACAACAAAGCAGGGCCTAACACTTAACAAACAAACAACATAAGTCTTATCACTATACCACAAAGTAATGTAAGAAATAGGAAAAAAAAAAGTTGTTAAGACCATTGATATAAGTACTAAATGATTTGAAGTGTAATTTGATCTATAATAATTAAAATACATGTCATTGTATTTCATGATTGGTTATGATTTGCTAGAAAATTTCATAATACATCTTTCTCATATTATGCATCATAATTGAGATAAATTTCACCCAAAGTTTATCAATCATTCTTTTTCATAATCTTTGATAAAGGAACATATTTGATAGTCAAAGAAACATTGATTGAAGAGAAATACCTCAAACATTGAAATAAATTAGTAAATTCAAAGTAGAACAAAATACCAACTTAGGTTGACATTTGTAATTTTAATTTGCAAGAGTGTAACAATTTATTTTATTTTTTGGAAAACCTCCTTAAACACAACATTAATAATAATGTTTAAGACCTTTCCTTCTTTATCATGTATTAATACCTTTAAACCTTCTTTGCTTTGAACTCTAGAAAAAAACTACGTATAATTGTCCATGACTGAGCACATGTTTAGGGGAATATAATCCAACATTAGCTAAAGATTGACATTTAGACTTGTTGATTTTCATAACATATGATACAATAAAAGAAAATTATCTCCTTATAAGTTTAAAAGACCAAGTTGATTGAGATGAAAACATATACATTCAAGGTATGTATGTTAAACTTTCAATGTTTTCTTAAGATATAATCTTTGCCTCAATAACATGATTTGCTAATTTAGTGACAATCAATCTTATTCCATTACATAACCCTTCAGATTGGTTCAAATTTCTTAATAACATTATTGGGATACCTACTTTTAATATAATCTTATGATTAGGACCTAAAGGTCAAAGAGTGTTTAGAAACTCAATAGTCAAGTTGTTAAAGATTGATTCACATTATTTTTGACTTTTCAATAGAATCTAAGCTTAAATATTATCTTTTATCACTTGGAATCAAAGAAAGAACATAATCATTAATTTTGTCAACTACTTCAATAATAAATATTAGAATGGCTGTAGATTGTAAAAAATGTTCATTCACGTATTCTTTTGCTAAATTAAGATAAGTATTTTCAACCATAGCATGAAATTGATCATCAAAATTTGTAATAAGAAATGTTTCAGGTATTTCTATAGTTGCATAGCCATCATTTTTCTCACAAACTTTTCCATCTCCCACATCTAATAACCATTGTGAAAACTCTTTCAACTTATTTGCATTGGTAATGATGAGATAATTTTTGTAGGCGCATATTTTTAGTCAACTTTGATATCTTACAATGTTAGATTTTGCAGCAATTCTTTAAATATGTGAAAGAGTTAGATTTTACAACTAATGATCACTAAGTTGTAAGTCTAGAAGAATAAAAATAGTTTAGGGTTTAAATAAATTATGATCAAATGAATAAAGTAATATCCAATTAATAAATGAATTTGCATAATCTTCTTTGTTGAAAAAGAATTCCATCAATAATCATTGCTATGTTTGTTTCCAAACATGTTCATTGCTATGTTTGTTTCCAAACATGTTCAAGTCTATTAATACGGTTAGAAATTAACATAGTCATAAATAATTTTCTTAAAAAATGACTTGATCCACAATCATTAGTTTCTTTCATAGCTTCAATGTATTTTTTATCATCATCTAAAAAGCCCATTGCAAAATATGCTTCTCTAAAATTTGAATATTGGATATTGAATATTTGTAACTTTCCTAATATCTTCATAAAAACATAGTCCTTTAGCTATAGAAAGCATCATTCTTAAATAATATAGTTCATCATAACTTGGATGAACCCATATTAATCTACCAATGGTATAACCTTGTTTCCTTGGCTTCCAACATCTTTAACTTTTAAAGTATACAAATTTTGAGACAAACTATATATAGGTAAATTTTTTTGCTTCTAAATAAATCTATTTGCTTCTATCCAAGATGTAAACATTGATTCTTTAACACTTGTTTTAGAAAGCACCGTGTCAATACTTGATGTTTATGCAGGTATGTCAAAAAATAAATTAGTAATTTCTTTACTTAATACAAAGTTAGACAATTTTATTAATTTTAAACTTATTATCAACTTGATTTTTACTAATTATTTAATAATTTTTTTTAGTTATAAGGCATTTTATTTCTTGTATTTGAACTTACTATTTGAAAGTTAAATACATGTTTATTTTAACATCTTTATGTTAGTCAAACTATTATGAGTAAATCTATAAAATATTCAAATTCTCATTTTGATTATGCCAACTCCAACTCATATCTTCTGTTCCTATATAAATAGTTTATCTCCTTTGATAAATTTTGATTATGATTGACTTTTTTAGTTTAACTGTTAATTATTTATTTGTTTCACAATTACTATTTTCTAAATTTTTTTATTAAATTGGTTGTTTTTAATTGAGACTCCACTGTTTCTATTCAATGCAGCTTAGATGCATGACAAATAAGGGAAGACATATTAGAGGAAAGAGTCTTATATCAGTACATTCTGTTAAACCTCTGTTTGTTTGTTCTTCAAAATATAAACCATGAAAAATAATATAACTAAGAAGTGGAAAAAGGATTTTACCTTTGTCTAATGGCAGGGAGCATGGAAAAGCAATGTTGAGGGTGAAAGAAGATGTGAAGAAACTACCAAATATGAGAGTATACTATGACTGTGAAAGATGAGAGATAGGGTTCTTAAGCCCACTTCCAGACTTGTAAATGTGGATTTTTCTTATCTTTAAAAAGAAAGCTATGAAAAAATTAAATTCAAGGAGTGAGACAAAGATTTTACCTTTGTCCAACGGTTGAGCGATTGAGTGCAAGCAAATGTTGATCTTGAGCATAAAAGAAGATGTGAAGAAATTGAAAAAAAATAAAAGTAAAGAATGATGGTGAAAGATGAGAGATAAAAAGAACACGTGAAAGAAGAAATTGAATATATATATATATACGTGTGGAAGAGAAATTTTTTTTGCGGAAAAAATAGGAGATGTTAAGGGTAAAATGATAATAAAAGAATTTTAAAAAACTGAAGAGGGTAAAAAAAAATGCGAAAAGTAAAGGCCATAGGTAATACCCCACTAATTGCTATGGACTTAACCTAAAACCCATTGGATACGAGAAAACCCAAAGCCCATTAACACAATCACAATGGGCCAACAGTAGGCCAGCTCACTAAATGGCGCGCATTAGGATAGCTCCCAAACTTCGTACTCCTTGTCCTTGGTAAGTCAGTGACTCAGTATCGTAATGAATTTAGGTATTAAGTCAAAGCCTCATTATTCATATTTTGTGAATTTCGAAATTCACGTCAAATTTAATTGCGTCATCTCATTTTCCGCCCAAAACAAGTTTCTCCTCCGCGCTCGTCAAGGGAGAAAGTAAAAAAAAAAAAAAACGAGCTGAGAAAATGACGGAAAATGAAGGAAAGTGTGAGAAAATGAGCAAACTGAAGAGAGGTGGCGGCCTGCTGGCTTTCACCGGAGCTGCTGCAGTGCTCGCAATTGCTGCGAATCTCGCTATCACCGTTATCAAGTACCGGAAAGAAAAAAATGCGAAGAAGATAGGTACTTCTTCTTCTTAACACTTCATTTTTCGCTTACTCTCCAGGCTTCTCCAGCGACCAGAAATCTGTATGCATGCTTAATATTCTAGCTGTTATAAAGTAAGATCATCTTATCGAAACCATTGGGAAATGTTATAGATCTTGCAGGTTCTAAAGTGCGCGTTAACCTATCTGCATCTGAGATTCTTAAGTTGGCAGACAAAATAATTGCGGAGTCAAACAAGGTCTATAATTCTGTTGCTTCGGTACCTCTGAACAAGGTATTGTTAATTTGCATTTCTATGCTGCACTGATCTCATTCTTCGTATTTATTTAATGAATTATGGCTTCAAAACTTGTCAAGTGGTATGACCGATTCACATCTGAATGCTGCACCGGTCTCATTGTTATTGTCTTACATTTGTTTAGAAACGCATCAGTGTTTTTTCTTTCATTTGCGGAGTAGTCTTTAAAATGTTGAAACCTTTTGTTCATGATCAAATTTTGCAATTGGATCAAGGTGAAGCAGCGTCATTCCACCCCTCGCCCCCCAAAAAATGAATTTCTTTTGACATGTTATAGCTGTTTGTATTTACAGTTGTTTTCTGTTGTTTATTTGTTATGTATCTTCCTCTTTTTTTTTCGTTATTGTTTCTTAAGATGATTGTAATTTTTATAACACAGGTTACATATGCAAATGTTATAGCACCTCTGTCAGAACTGCAAGCGCAGCAATTCCCCCTGATCCAGTCTTGCGTGTTTCCAAAACTGGTATCTACTCGGGAGGACCTACGCAAAGCAAGTGCAGAAGCAGAGCGAAGAATAGATGCCCATCTTGACGCCTGCAGGTTTGCTGCCATTGTTTTATAGTTTCTTACACTATTTATGATTTCTTTGTGGTGCTGGCCATGCACTTTTGATGGGACATACCAACTAAAGGAATATATGTTGTGTTTTACAATGATAAAGTCTTCCACTCTCATTGCGTATTGTTAGTTTGTCTTTTCCAAATACATGTCCTATCATTTCTCATTTATAAAACTGAATACTGTATTGTTCTGTGCAAGTGGATCAGCAAACGTGAAGACATATATCTTGTTGTCAAAGCATTTACAGTAAAGGGGGAGTGGATGAATGCTGAAGCCAAACGTTTTGTTCAAATTCTGGTAAGAACTAAGGAGTTATTTTATAGTAGTCTTGCTTTGATTTTTTTTTTTTTGAGGTGAGAGATTTGTCTTGAAAACTTATGGCATCAATTTGTTATTGCTTGTATCATTGTATGTTGCTAAAATGATTGCAGGATTGCACCATATGCTAATATACTTATTCGTGAAAACTATGAAATCCAGATTTGATTCTTTCCTAATCAGTGACAGGTGAGAGACTTCGAACGAAATGGATTGAACCTCACAGCAAGCAAAAGAGAAGAGTTGCTGCGTCTAAGGGCTCAGATTGATGAATTAAGCTTTAGATATATCCAAAATCTCAACAATGATGGCATGTTTCTTCTCTTCAACAAGGCAGAGTTAGTTGGATTACCTCCAGAGTTTCTCAAGGTTTCATACGATTATTTTTACCTCCAATTAAAAAGAATTTAGAGATTAATAATTTGTCTATAGACATAATTTATGGCAGAAAATTATGGCATCGCTTGATCCATGTAAGCCAATCCCCATTTAGTGAGAAAAGGTTTGATTGTTGTATTCTTCCATCAATCCCCTTAACAAGAATAGGCATGTTTTTGAAAATCTTCCTTTCCCTTTTTGAATCCTGGCCCAACTCAACTATTAAATGCTTGCTCTTAAACTATGAACGTTCAAATTTAGTGCTTATATTATTCTATTTCCAAAAAAACCCTTTGTCTTCTATTATTTGTTCAGACATAAATTTGATATTACTTGTCTGTGTCAAATACTCATTTTGGGTGGACTTGGAATGACTGCCTCTTCCTTGAACCACGAATTCCTAACTGGTAGGTGGAAACACTACACAACTCTTCCATGGTGTTTATGGTTGGGATGAAGGAGAGGAAGTAAACAGAAAGGAAGGGACACCGTATCAATTATATGTGTGTTTTGGAGTCCTATTTAAAAATGGAGGGGAAATGGAGTTACTTGGTTCCCTCAATTTTCCTCCTAGAGAGATGTCTTTGTTTCCCCCCCAAATCACCCTTCTCATGTTTGAAAAAAGTAAAATAATACTTTTTATCCACATTTACTTCTTTATTTTGTCTCCTAAATAAACAAGATAATGTATATTTCTAATTTTTTCTTATTTTACATTCATTCAAGAAGATGAATCCCTTCCCTCTCATTCCTTTTGAAAACCATTCGCTCCCTTGTCAATCTAAAATTCCAATTTTAGCCCTCAAGTATGAAATCACGTGAATAGACAAAGAGGACTACAAATGAACCATTATTTAAAGAAATAAAACAAAGGAAGAAATATAGGCTGTGTAGATTTTATTATTAAGATAATATTTAAATGATTGGAATATCAGATGGATCACATAATTACTCCAGATAAGCATGATGCCGATACCCGATTTAACTCTAATCAAACCTTTATGCATGGGCTTTTTATGGAGGCTCATTACTACTTGTGCATTGCCTTCAATTGATAAACATTTCTTTTTAATTTTCTTGTTATATTATTGAAATAAATGCATTTCTCCACAGGGTTTAGATAAATCAGAAGATGGAAAATTAAAAATTCCCCTAAGAAGTCATCATGTCACGGCTGTGCTTGAGTTTTGCCAGGTATGGTCAATGAAGTATTAACTAAGACTTGCATACTTATTAGGTAAGTAAGTGCTATATTATGGAGTGGGATTAAATTGGTTCTTGCATTGCTTGTATGCCAATAACAAGAAGCAACTGAATTTGAGTTGTCTTCGGTTTAATAAAATGGTACCCTTGCCTTTATAAGGGTTTAAAATTAGTGTCATGACCATGTGACTATCGCTTTCCATGGGACTTTGAACTGGAAAAGACATAGACTAAGAAGCTGGAATGAAGCCCTTCCCTTTATAATCCTTTTTTTTAAATCATCTTGTATGAAGAGCTACTGCTTTTTTCTTGTCTCAATGACTTAATTTTTAACTTTTATCAATAGTTCGTACTGAATTATTATTTTTTAATAATTGTGTTGTTGCAGAATTAATTAATTGATTGCATTACTTAGTTGACACAAAAAGACAATAGCTAAGTTGCTAAGGGATTTATTGACATAGAACATATTGCTACATTAGACCACTTGACTATTTCTACAGTCATTGGCACAAATTTTATTCTTTTCAGGAAAACATCCATTTTTTCTTCAACGGTCCTGGTATATGTTTCTGTATATTTTTCTTTTATTAAGGTAAACTATAGTAACAACGTCTATAATTCTATGTTTACCACATGAAGGTTGGAACTACAAGGCAGATGGTATATCGGGCGTATGGAAATCGATGTGGAGACATTAATCTTTCTATTTTAGAAAGCCTGGTAATTTCATTGATGACATTACACATTAAGGAGTTGAAGTCCACTTATTTACTATCAATATTTTATTGTGATTGAGCTATAAATTGAGAATTCATCTTGCAGTTGGATCTCGTAGCTGGTCATTTTCTTGTTGTTGTAATTGTACTTAAATGAGTAATGATTATTGAGACAGTTGAATTTATTGGATTTGAATGGATATATTCAGTTGTAAATTTGTAAATGATTATGACAAATATTATTTGTAGGTTAGTTATTCAGCTTATAAGTTTCTAATGTTTATGGAGTTTATTTGAGCATCTTCCATTGCTTTCTATGGTTCTTGATTTTGTGTTAGTTCTAGACAAGTTTGTTGGCATAATCATATTAAAGTTTGTTGATGTTGATATTCCATTGGCATGATTCAGGTGCAACAGCGCCATAAATATGCTCGTTTACTTGGCTATTCATGCTATGCAGAGTATGCTATTGATGTTAGAATGCCAAAGACACCAAAAAAGGTTTGTGATAATGTTGTCGAGAATCAATAATGTATTTTTCATCAGAAGCACTAGAAAGCTAGTTAGATTCATGATTTGTGTCACTTTTTGATTCCCTAGTTGGTGAAGGAGCGTTCCATTCAAAATTTTTTTTTTTCTATTAGTTGCATTTAGTAGATACATTCCTTTGAGAGAAGAATGAAGTAAAACTAAACAATGGATCATGCCTCTCTAATTACACATTTGTTTATACTTTCCTTGTCTATACTCATTTCTTCTCTTCTACCAAGTATTTTCCTTTGATGAATTGGTTTCAGCAAATGCAACTATACTAAAGTGCAAAATAATTGAGATTGTTGTCGTTGTCACTATTGTTATTTGGAATTTTGGATAATGTTGGAGGGTAGGGGTAGCAAGGATCAGTAGTTGGTAATCATCATAACATAAATACAATAAAAAATGGCTTTTACAAGATTAAGAACCATGTTATCAACCTTTCTCACCTGCTTCAAGTGACTTTTCTGCACATGTTCAAACTACTTCAACTAATTTTCTACTATCTTCTCTTTTATAGGGCCTCACCAATATTTCCTCTGATATGGTTGTGTATCCTGTCACTTCTAGTGTGCTTCTACATCTATTTTAACATTCTCATTTCTGCCCCTCCTCCTTTTTTCTTGTGTTTCTTTAAAGCTCAATATTCACTACTATTTAGGATAGTTGGTTGTATAACTGTTTGGTAAAACTTTCCTTTTAGCTTGGTACTTTACAATCACAAATAACATCTGATGCCTTTCTCCACTTTAATCACCAAGCTTGTGTTTTGTGCGTAACATCTTCATTAGTTTCTCCATCTTTTTGTAGAATAGTGATCCATGTAAAGGTTATTGACTAGTTTTACGTTGGCTATTTTGGTCCTAGTACAACCCTTGTTCTTTACCTGGGCTTGGGAGAGGTTATGACTATGAGGCTATAGGCAGAGTTACTCTCTAATTTAAATTTAAAAAAAAATGTTTGACAAACTTTCTAAGTTCAGACTAGTCTAATAAGTAACAATTTCTGCCCTGCCTGGTGATGTTGGGAAAGGAAAAGAATGAAATGAAAATGGAAGACGCTGTCTTTATTTCTTTTCCATAAATTGATGTGTAATTTGAGAGATTACTACCATTAATCATGTGGCCTTGTTTCCTACACTTTCCGTGATGTCAATATCTAATTTCATCCAGGTGTTTGATTTCCTCACGGACATATCAACAAGTTTAACTGATTTGGCCATGAAAGAACTTGATATCTTGAAAGATTTGAAGGTTTGCAGTTTGCACATTTTTGGTTTATGTTGTTTGCCTTAATTTATATATCCCTCATTACAAATTTATTGTGACATCAGAAGAAAGAGGAAGGGGAGTTTCCATTTGGAATTGAGGACCTACTGTATTATGTAAAAAAGATTGAAGAGCAGGGTTATGATTTGGACTTCGGAGAGATCAAGCAATACTTACCAATTAATCTAGTTCTATCTGGGATCTTCAAAATTGTCCAAGATCTATTTGGTAATTTTAACCTGACAATTTGTTTATCCTTATGTTTTATTGTGTTTAATCATTAGATATTTAGTTAATGTGCAAATTAATTGGAAAGGAACCCTTGTTAAAATATTTTAGTATAGGAACAATTAACTGTTCAACTGCTTGACAATGTTCATAAAGTGGTTCATGAGTAACCATTTGCTTACTCGGTTAACTGCTTGAGTGTTTAATCATTACTAACTACTAAGCTTCATTAAAAATTAGTTTTTGTTTTGGTAATTTTTTAGTTTCTTATTTCTGTGTTGTAGCATGTACATTGATATGTTGTTCTTGTTATTTTTCATGCAGGTTTAAGGTTTGAGGAAATTGCAGGAGCTGATGTTTGGCACTATGATGTTCGTGTTTTTTCGGTGCTTGACTTAGGTTCTAATGAACTCTTAGGTTATTGCTACCTTGATTTGTTCTCAAGGTTGAACACTTTAACCACTTGTGTTTCATTAATTGTTGTTTGCTAGTGAAAAGTAAAAGTAGGTTTGTGTTTGTTTTTTTACAGGGAAGGAAAATATGATCATACTTGTGTGTTGGCTCTCCAGAACAGTGCATTAACAAGTAGTGGGGCACAACAGGTTTTATTTTCAGTGAATGAATTTTTTTTTTTAATTTTCTAATTGTAATCACTATTTCTTATGTAGTTAGTTGGGTTGGCTTTGGAAGCTTCTCTGCTTTCCCCTCATCTAAATGACAGTGTTCAACATCTTGTGGTGCCAATGCCAATGTTCTTGTATAGATTTTACTATGATGGTTTATATCTGACTTAATAGGGCACTTAAAGAGGTCAAGTCTGTGTACATATCAGATAGAGACACTTCCTTAAAAATAAAAAGACCATGCAATGAACTACACCCATAAATATAATCCTATCTCTTAACATATGTAAGGTGTATAAATCTTGAATGTCATGCTTTCTGTCCAGCTACGCCCACATATAACTGCAGAACAGTGTAAATAGCACACCACCTCAATTTTAGCCATAGTCTTTCAAAAAACCTTTGTAACGTGTCATTGATGTGAGATACCGTTCCAACAAGGAAGGACACGACCACAATTCAACAAGAACTTTAAAAAAAAAAGATAATTTCACAAGATGTCATTGTAATCAATCCTATCAAGAACTGCTGGCAAGATAAAAATCTTGGCTGTAGAGTTCAAGACTTGCCTTAGAGGGCATTTGTTTTTTGTCATTGTTTAAGACTTCAGGTTAAGAAAGCACATTACAGATACAATGTTTGCTTATATCACATAGACCTGTTAGGTCTTTTATGCATGGCTGGTTGTGAGGTATGTTTTATTTTTTATTTTTTTTTAAATCCTACTGTGACTGTGACACCATCATGTTCTCCATGTCATGCACATTTGTTTATTAATAAATTTTGGATCTTGGCATTATTTGTATGGATAAAAATCATGAACGTCTTTATCTTTGTTAATTTTTTTCTTTTTTTAATGTTGATGTAGATACCAGTTGCATTGTTAATATCTCAGTGTCAGAAGGATGATGATAGTAGTACTTCTGGATTATTGCGGTTTTCTGAGGTGGTCAGTCTTTTCCACGAGTTTGGCCATGTGGTATGTCTGTTTTTTGTATCCATAAAACATGCTTTGCTAATCACAAATTTATTTTCTTTGCCTTGTTTGTGGGGAAGGGAGGAATAAAATGAATGTTTACTTTTGTTAATATCTTGACATTTGCATTTACTTTTCCTTTTCTTTGTGATATTTAAAAGTACTACAAGCATTATTGTCGAGTTAACCCAAGCTTTTACCAGTTCATAATTCTAGGTGTAAATTAACTCTTTCAAACTCATTTCTCTATAACTCAGGTAGACTAGGAAAACTTGTGCAAACTTACATAAAATTGCAAGTCAAGAACCAAGTTTAGGGTAGAATTAGGGCTGAAGGCATAGGATTTCCTTGGGAGAAGTAGGGTAGAATAGAAATTAGGGGATTGAAGGTTCATTGGATTTGAGGCAAAGGATTATGTCCAGGCATTAAGAATTTTGGGTTGGCTGTTAGAGTGCTGCAAATTTTTTGAGTAGGGTAGAAGTCATATTTTTTGCATGACATAATTTATGATAATGATGTTAGCTGGCATTACATATGCACTTCCCTTGGCTATGTTTATCAACAAGAAGAGCTAGCTTAAAGAATAGAATTGGAATGCCAAATAAATTTTGGCTAGTAAAAAATGCTGCTTAAAATAAAAGGTCTACATTTATGATGAATACTGCTGAGGCATCTGTGTTTTTTTGTAGTTTATGGACATTTAACAAAACATTTCCACAATCAACCTAGATTTTCATGATTAGTTATTGCTCTTCTCGGTTATTAATAAAATTTATTCTGTCAACAGCTTGAATTTTAGTGTATATTGAGGATGCAAGTGAGGAATATTGCAATGCATAGCTAAATTTTGTTTTGTTTGCATGTGGCATGATTAATCTTTATTCTGAAGTTTTTTCAAAATCACTATTAGGTTCAACAGATTTGCAATCGAGCATCATTTGCTAGAATTTCTGGATTATGTGTTGATCCCGATTTTGTGGAAATACCTGCTCGACTGCTAGAGAACTGGTAACAAAATTAATTCATATTCTTCCTTATTCTAATTCTAATTCTATCAAAATAATTAACTAAACAGGTTCACTCCTACTGGTGGAAACTGTAGGTGTTACGAGAGCTATTCTCTGAAGTTGATTTCTGGATTTCATCAGGCAAGTTTCACCACTGTTCCCTCCATGTTTTTCTGAAACTTGCATGGTTTGATTTTTCTTGATATGTAGTCATTGTTTATGGAGGTCACTTCAATGTCTACTACTCTACTTAATGTTTCTTTGAACTAATTAATTTATTAATTTTGTGGCTTGCAGGATATTACAAAGCCCATAAAGGATGACATATGCAAATCAATTAAAAGATGGGGGGCTTCCTTTTCTGCACTTAAATTGAAGCAAAAGATTCTATGCTGTATGCTGGTTTATTTATTTTTCATTCTGATAACTGAACCTTATGTTTCCTAGTTTTTCTTATAGTTATATTAGTTAATGCTTATTTAGATTAACTCACTCTACTGTGGGCAATCAATCATACTGAAAATTGTAGTTCCTTTTAGATGGTAGTTACATTGTCATATGCAATGTTTTGCTTCTTATCATCTGGGATTTGATTTAGAGCCTGTTATTTTTTATGCAAAATTACATTTGAGGAGTGAAAAATGATTTGTACAGTGGTGGACATGTTTGGTTAATAGTTCTGGTTTCTCAAAATCGATTATACAACGAGTAAATTTGATTGAGAGGAGTGAAAATTTGCAGCTTTTTTAGTAAATAGAGTTGATTCTAGTTGTGGAGTTCCTGATATTCTAAAACATCTTTATTTATCCTTCAAAAGTGGCAATACCATCCAGACAAATTCAATTCTTTCAAACTTTTTAATATAATTCTTAAATCATTTTTTTAACACCACTTCTTTCAAAATCAACTCCTCTAACCAAACAAACCATCAGTCAATAGCTGTGTATTGTGTGCATATATATATATATATATATATATTTATGAACACATGCATGATGTGCTTGTGTGTTGAGTAAAAGTGAAAATTTCAGTTTAGGTAAGTAACTGAAATGGTTATTTTCTGTTGAAAAAAGGCAAAATGATTACTGCATGGACTATTTAATTACTTTTTATCACTTTTCATTTTCTATTCAAGAGTCAGCTGGCTAATATTTTTGTTTTGGGTAGACAATGGGACATGGTGTTCACAATGATTGAACACTATGAATATTACTTTTCATCATTTAACTTAAGAACTGCTTGATATCAGGTCGTTTTGATCAAATCATACATTCTGCCGATAATATAGACATTCAGGAATTATTCAAGCATCTTCATCCTATGGTAAATGAATTTAACATCAGTTCTAATTTGAAGTTCAATGTTTGTGATAAAAGGAGTGAAAGGAATTGTTCTATGTAAATTGCATTTCCTAGGAGATGTTGGGCTTGCCGATATTAGAAGGAACCAGTCCAGCATCATATTTTCCTCCAGTTGTCATTGGTTACGAGGCAGCTTGCTACAGTGGTCTATGGAGTGAGGTTTGAATAACTTGCTACTTTGTGTGTTAACCTTGTCAAAATTAATAACAATCAGTTTTTGTTGCAAAATGATTTAATTTTCAATCATCCATACGTAGTGTTCCTACTTTTCTGAATATTTATTGTTGGAGAAAGTCTTCACTGGTCAGTGTGAAGAATTAAATCTGCCTAAAATGTTTCAGGTTTTTGCTGCTGATATATTCTCCTCCAAGTTCTGCAATGATGTTTCAAACCAGCATGCCGGCATGCAATTCAGGAACAAGGTGACTGATGACAATGGCATTCTGATTTTCCCCGCAGAAATATATTAACTATCTGTATATGTCCCTCAGGAGTGGAAAATTCAGCTTTGAATTTTATCTGAAAATTTCATTCCCAATTTTATGGTGTTCTAATTGTTTGTTATTAGGAATAGATCACATGCAGCAATTTATTGGTCGGCTAAAGCACATCTCAGAGGTTGCAATTGTAAATTTAATAGTATTTATTTGCATGCTTGATTTAAATTATTTGCAGGTATTGGCCACGGCAGGAGTGAAGGATCCAATTGAAGTGTTGTCGGACTTTCTAGGAAGAGAACCATCAATACAAGCTTACATTGAGAATAAAGCCAAGTATGTTTTGTAAGGCTTTTTGGTTGAACATGTATATTAGCAATTTTTCCCCTACTTCTAGTATTACAATTAATTTATTCGGTATTCAGTTTTCTTCTGGCTTTTTTGGAGCATTGATTTTCATTGAAAATTGATAGCTCAGTGTAAAAATAAGTATATTTTATTTTATTATATATAAAATGTGTGTATGAGTTGTGTATGTATGTATATATTCTTTTCTTTTTTTGTTGGTCACAAGTGTGTGCTACTGTACTCTATTCAAGTAAGGAGGATTTTTGTTGGGGCCCAAGTCCGAACGAAGTTGCTTTATTAATACTAGTTTTTTTTTTTTTCATGAAATGATATTTGGTAACCTTGTCAAGTTTTATTATGTTATGCCCAGTAGATTTATTTGTAATAAAATAATTTGAAGTACAACATTTATTCAGAGATTTCTTTTTAGTAAATGAGAGAATACTATACTTTAAATTTTATATAAAGAAATAGGAATGTGAGTGTATATAATGGACGTATTTAATAAGATGGAATATAAAGTAATTTTGACCAAAAAAAGAAACTAATTTTAATCATGTATGATAGTTAAAGTTGATTTTACTTAAAAATTAAATTTAACTATTTATGAAGGATTGTATAATCAAAATTATTTTTTATGAAATTATGTTTTCACATAATACATAACCACCACCACATTTGCACACTGCCAAATCTTTAAGAATTAGTACATAAAATATATAGATAAATGCCGAAAAAACTTAAATGTTGATTAGTCTTCCATGGATGCTAGGTTTATTCTTGGCAAATTGTTTAAATTGTGCTATTTAAGGACACGTTTATTACAACTTAAATAAGAAATGATAATTATGTTTTTTTAGAACTAATTTATGTTAAAACCCTTATAGTTATTTTGCATGAATTTTTATTTTAAATATTTTTTTCTCAATTTTTTACAATCTACTTGAATTATAAAATTGTAATTATTGTTTAAAAATTTAATTTCAATTATAATTCTATTAAAACTTTAAAATAAAATTAATTCACAATCTCAAGTTTTATATCTGTGGGTGTGTGAAGAGTTTGTTTGTAGGTTTGGCATTCTAAATTTAATATATCATAACTAAAAGAGTAAATTGCACCTTTTCTTCCTCAAAAGGTTATGATGTGACAATTTTATATCTAAAACTATGTTAAAATTTAGTTTATTTTAATATAAACATATTTTTAAAAAAAATCTTACAATAACTCTTAGCATTACTAGTAATTAGTTTTGAATCCCCGCTGTCAATTTTAAATTTTTAGTTTAATTAAAGATTGAGTGAAATTTCAAAACTGATAATATAAGTATTCAAAATATTGTTTTATTTATTAATGTTTGAAAATTGATATAATTTTTAAAATTAGTTGCTGGTATTATTTGCAGCATGGATTGAAACAGTAATTAATATAAATAATTGCTAATAAAGAAGGTTATATAATATGGTTATTCTTTTTTTAAAATAAATGAATATATTGAACTATTAGTCTCTTTTGCGATGTTCCCGTACCGATGCGCAAATACTTAGTATTTAGAACTGCCATTTTAGTGTTTGTTTCCTCGTATTATCGTAAAGAATACAGGCACCAGAAAATATTATCGTAAAGAATAGATCATGAAAGTTATTTTAAAATTCATAAATTCTCACGTTTTCCATCCATTTCGTCGATTTAATGTTATATATATTTTTAATTTAAATTTTGTGGAAAATTCAGATTCATGAAAAAAAAATTTCCTTTTAAGTTTTTTTATTTATCGTTTAATGTTTTTAAACACAAATAAAAAATATAATTAATTTTTCAATATTTTTGAATTTCTTAATATATTCTTAATTTATATTGTTTATTCTCTCTATAATACTTTTTGAATTAGAAAATAGTAATTGATGAGATATTTTAATGTGTTAAATAATTAATAAAGTATTATTTTATTTTAAAACACAAAATATTATCTTGCCTTAATGATGATCAGGTATTAATCATTCGAAGTTTTGGGGAAAAGATTAAAAGAACAAAGTCATCTGAGTAATTTTTTTAAGAAATATTTATGTTATACTTCTCTTTCTTTTTATTTCATTACCTTTTTATTTCATTACCTTTTTATTTCGTTAATTATCTTTCATTTTTATTAATAAAAGTATGATGGGATAGGATTAAAATAGAAAAGGAAAGTTAATGTTTCTGTAATTTTTAAATACAACAAAAAAAAGTGGAATACTTTGTAAAATAACGATATTGTATCACGGATGAAGTAATTTATATAACTCACATAACGCAAGGGGGGGGGGACAATTCATATTTCATTTATTGAAAATAAAAGGATAAGGTTAAAATTGAAATTAATATCTTTTAATTTTATAAATATGTAAATAAAACAAAATAATTTTTATCTTTAAAATTATTAATAATTAACCATCCAGCACGTAAATTGAGTGATGGAATTAATTTAACTTAACTAAAGATTTTATTTTTAGATTTTGAATATATAATTATATTAAAAATCAGAAGGAAAATTTTATCATTTAAAGCAATCTTATCTGACTTCAATACAATTCTTTCGATGGAAAATGTTTATCATTTAAACAAAAAGCGTATAATTTAACCTTTAAATTGATTTTAAATATTTAAAAATAATTTTTTTCTTGAAAAATATTAGTCACATTTTTGTCTACAATATAGTAAATCTTTTTAATAATAATATATTATTTTTAGATGTTTAAAACCAATTTAAAAAATTGAGATTAATATTAAAGTTGATGAAGTAATTTTTATAACTAACATAATGATTAGGAACATTAATGAAGAAAATCTATGGTAATAATGGAGAAATTTATGTGTTACAAGACAAAAGCTTGCAAATAAAGTATGTATGAAATCTAACTCTTACAGCTATGATTAAATTTAAACAGAACAGAGAAAAATATTGGAAACACGGATTGGATTTTTTGACTGTGAAATACTGTTGTGTGCTCAAATTCATTAATAATCGAGCCATTAAAATTACTTTAATGATAAAAATTTTGGATAATTTATATGAAATTTTAATTTCAAATTTATTATTTTTAGTATAAAAAAAATCACAATTCATCATTAATCGATTCAAAATAATAAAAGAGTAAGAATGATTTACGATGTGGTTTAGGTATTTGACATGTTCTTGTGTCTTGCATACCATTCTGCTGACTTCAAATTGGTCGAAAATAACACATGGTACTGACTTGACTACTTCTCGAATCATCAGAATTAAAAACATAAAATTCCCAGGTCAACAAACAACCACCACCAACACAACAAACCGTGTCTGCTTCGTCTAATGTCTTATCTTTTATTATACTAATTATAACGATTTTAATAATCATAATCATTACCTTACATTTTTATAATTCATTACGGTAAAAATGTTTTAGTAATATAAATGTTACATTTTTTAAATATTTTTATTCTTAATATCCTATAAAATAATATTAAATAACAACATATATTCATGTTATATTTAATAAGTATTTAATAAAAAATATATCAATTTTTATTCTTGTGAAGTTGTGTGATTATTAATTTACTATAGGTTATATGTTTGCACCGCATGTGCTTCCTCCGATTTTTTCTGCAATTTTCAATTATTTTAATTTTAATTATCGTTTGATACTTTGAAGTTGAAATTATGGTTTTTTTTTTCAAGAAAGATTAAAAAAGAAACATTCATTTGTTTAAAAAAAAGAAGAAGAAGAAAAAAATAAAGGAAAAGGGAAATCTGCAGAACATTCTTCGTGTTGCTCTCGCTTTTCCAGCCGGACAAAGGAGAAGATTGGGTTTCTGATATTTGAATTCTGAATTCTGAGTCGCTGTGTTTGTGATCATCGACGATGATCTCATCTCGGTGTTTGTGATCGCAAAGGTGAATTCACTTTTCACCAGCAGAGTCTTTCGCATCATCATCGAATTGGGTTTGCGTAGAATCAGAGAACTGGGTTTTGGTTTTCTTCTTCGCCTTCTTTGTCTTCTTCTTAATATTTGATAAGTAAAAGGGTTTTCTTCTTTTTCCTTTCTTCGCCCCACCCCATCATCGTATCAGTGCACAAACAGCAACATTTGTGTTTGTAACTGAAGCCAATTGCGTGATTCCTCTCCGTTTCTTCTCAACCAGCTTATCGTGTTGTGAAGTTAACAAAGCTTAAGGGATCTTTTATTTTCTTTTTTCTTTTTTCTATTTTTATTTATCTATTTATTTTCAGATTAGAAGAAAGGGGGTAAGGGTTGTGGCGTGTTCGTTTGATGAATTATGTTCAAACAGATTTTCAGTAAACTCCCTCGAAAGTCACCAAAAGGTTCCGAGCATCGCGAACAGGGTGGAAGTGGAAGAAGCCATGGGGGCACCACTTCAAAAAGCAATGATTTTGTTGGGGGAGGAAGCAGCAAACCCGGAAATTCTTCTGCTTTGAATGTGGGTCAGAATCATGGTAACAGAGTTCCTTTACCATTGGGTGTGAATGAGAACCCTAATGGGAATTTCAGTTCTTATGAAGCATTGCCAGCGTTCAGAGATGTTCCAACTTCTGAGAAACAAACTTTGTTCATCAAGAAGCTTAGGATGTGTAGTGCGGTGTTTGACTTCACTGACCCTGCAAAGCACCTCAAAGAAAAGGAAATTAAGCGACAAACCTTGGTGGAACTTGTGGATTATGTGACTTCTGTTAATGCTAAGTTCACTGAGAATGTGATGCAAGAGGTTGTGAAAATGGTGTCTGCTAACATATTTAGGACACTTAGTCCTCAACCACGCGAGAACAAGATTGTTGATGGCCTTGATGTGGAGGAGGAGGAGCCTTCCATGGATCCTGCTTGGCCTCATTTGCAAATTGTGTATGAGCTTTTTCTGAGGTTTGTGGCGTCGCCTGAGTTGGATGCAAAGTTGGCTAAGAGGTACATTGATCACTCCTTCATTCTGAGGCTTCTGGATTTGTTTGACTCTGAAGATCCAAGAGAGAGGGAATACTTGAAGATGACACTGCACCGCATCTATGGCAAATTCATGGCACATCGACCTTTCATCAGGAAAGCCATCAATAATATCTTTTTTAATTTTATTTTTGAGACTGAGAAGCACAATGGGATTGCTGAGTTCTTGGAAATTCTGGGGAGCATCATTAATGGCTTTGCACTGCCATTGAAAGAAGAGCATAAATTGTTCCTAGTTCGGATACTGATTCCGCTGCACAAACCGAAGTGCTTAGCAATGTATCATCAGCAGTTATCTTATTGCATTACCCAATTTGTGGAGAAAGACTGTAAGCTTGCTGATACAATTATTAGGGGATTATTGAAGTATTGGCCTATTACGAATAGTTCAAAGGAAGTTATGTTCCTGGGTGAATTGGAAGAAGTCTTAGAAGCTACTCAGCCCCCAGAATTCCAGCGTTGCATGGTACCATTATTTCGTCGCATTGCCCGTTGTTTGAACAGCCCCCATTTTCAGGTATAGAATTTTCAGTGATTTGCTTTAGATCCTTTTCTGTTTCCCCTTTTTTCTAAATTTCACGAGGAAATTGCACCTTACTTTTGAATTAATTTGCAGTGGTATACCTTAATTCATTTCCTCTAGTTGAGAAATTGTTTTAACTACTATGAAAAGGAGAAACCTTTTTGCTTCATCTTATTGCTTAATGCATATTTTGTTTATAGTTTTGAAGTTTAAACATAACAACAATGATCAATATAAAGAAATTCAAATCCTTTTGTTTACATATGCCTTCTAAAAACATGGAAATTATTCAAGTCTATGCTTTCTAATAACTTGGGCTTTAGAAGCATCTGGTAAATAATCATAGTATGAGGAAGGAGTTTTTATGGCTAACTTGCCTACGATTCCAACATGCAAGAATACCCATCTCTTGGTTACTTGTTGTAATCCAGAGGTTGTTGTATGAAGAATTATCATTTATAAATAAACAATATAGGAGTACAGTCAGCTTCCAGTAAATCTGTGTTTTATGTAAATTGTCATTGACTGCACTGTGAGATACAGCACAGGAAGCTTCTAAAACAAGCAGAGAATTATTTGTGTATAGTTCCATATTTTATTCAGTCAGAAATATCCTTTCCCCTCTCTCTCTCTCTCTCTCTCTCTCTCTCTCTCTCTCTTTGTTGGGAGAAGGCCCAAGAATAGCTTATTAGATGTCTCTCACGTACCCACTCACATAAAAGATAAGCTTGGAAGAAGCATACCCAAAATCATGTGCTAAAATTAATTTTAATTGAGAGAATGGAGGTAGCAAGGGTTGAGCTCTGGAATTGAAGACATTCTGGTACCATCTTAGGTATCTAAATATCTCAAAAGGATAAGCTGTTAACTGAAGGGTCAAGAAATGATTTTTATTCGTATGTCTAACAGGTTTAGTATCACCTCTACCAAGTCACTCGCTGTTAGTCCATCCCTTTTAGGTAAGGTTTATGCTTGGTGTCTAAAGATGAAAGCCTATGTCTTAAAGGGAATTTTTGTGTTAGTTCTATATTCTATACAATAAATAAAAATATGTCACTCTCCTTTCGCTATGAAGAAGAGATTGGTTTATAATATTCATATAATGCAATAACCTCTTTCTTTTTTTACCTTTTGCTGGCTGCCTGTTCATTATGCGCACGCCTACTAGACTGGAGTGAAAAATGTTATTTTATACTTTTCCCCTAGGAAAATATATTTGTGACTGAATAATTTGGTGGTCTCATTGTACATGCAGAGCCACTATTTTAAGGTTGAATTTGAATGGTGATGTTTTCATCTGAGGTGAAAGAGACCGAAGTCTTCATCTAGTAATTTGCAATATAGTGCTGCCTACAATTTAAAAGGCCATATGCTGTGAATGGATGCATTCAATAACAGTACCGTTAGGCCCAACTTTGATGTTAATGATTATAAGTTGGCACTTGTACGTTCTAATTAATTATCTGCGGTAATCCACTCGGAAAATGTAAACTGTAGTCCATTGGTAAATAAGTATGCCTCTGATTTGATTTTCCTATATCAAATTTAGAATCTTACAATTTTTGCAGCCATTATTATATAGTACTTAATACTAGGCAGTGGGCTGTCAACAAGATGGAATAATTCTGGTTAGATGAACTTATAATGTTAGATCTTGTTCTGCTTTACACTATGATAATGACAAATGTCATCCAACAAGTTAAATTTTTGGAGCTTCTATTTCATTCTGACTGAATTAACCTAGTCCTTTGGCATTTTATTGGAGACTTAAATACAGTTTTACTTCCATCATGTTTATGGGAAAGGGCAGCCAAGACCCCTTGTGTAATCCAAAAGGCCAACATTTAATAAAGACCCTTCCCTCCCTGCACCCCATCCTCCCCGTAAACCTCGTAAATGATAAGAAAGTATATGTAAAATGTTTAGATGGTGCACACTTCATTTTGGAGGTGTTTGTATGAATGGGAAATGCACCACAGCTTTCCCATAATAGTTTTTGTTTGAGCAGAATTTTTTAATTACTATTATGTTGTCTGCTACAATTTGTCATAGTTAGCCGACACTGGCCAAGTGCACTGAATGATATTTTAATTTCTCATGTAATGCTTATAAATGATTATGCATTCATTGTATGATATAGTGTCATGTGAAAGTAAATACTCAAATTGGGTCTACAGAACTTAACAATAATAATCTGTGTAGCTTAATTTTGTCAAGTTTTGTCTGAAACCTGAATTAAAACCCCAGTTGCAATATGCTTCCCTTGAAAGTCTACAAACGTGCATCTTGTGTCTCTTTTTTCCTCAGGTGGCAGAAAGAGCCTTGTTCTTGTGGAACAATGATCACATCATGAACTTAATCAAACAAAACAGGAAAGTGATACTGCCCATCATCTTCCCTGCACTGGAGAGAAATGCTAGAAGTCATTGGAACCAGGCTGTCCATAGTTTGACTTTAAATGTGCGGAAGATTTTTCATGATATTGATCCCGATCTATCTAAAGAATGCTCACAAAAGTTTGAGGAAGATGAATCAAAGGAAAGTGAAGTCACAGCAGGGCGTGAAGCCACTTGGAAACGCTTAGAGGAGCTTGCTGCAAAGAAAGCTGCAAGTAGCGAAGCAGTGCTTATTGGTAAAGCACCAACTCGCAGCTCTGCAGGTTAGATATAATTGGCATCTGTATTCCGCTCCTATAGCTTCATTTTTTAAAAAATGAATTCTATAGTATTTCTTTTGCATGTGATGTGTTGGCCAAGAGGGGCATTTCTTGAATACTTTTTTTATTCAATTCCTATAGGAAATTAAGGCTATGATTAGTAGCAAATATCTCATGCAAGACAACATCCAAAGCTTAACTAGTATATAGCTTACACTTTTGTACACAAGGTTGCTGGCACCCAGAACATTCGGGCACTTTTCTTATTGATGAATTTCCAATGAACATTTGATTTTAAGACTAGTAATCTGATAACAAAGGTCAAATTAAAAAAGGAAGAGGACCATTGTGGGCTGCATATCATCTAGGATTTAGCCATGCAAGGCTAGTTAGAAAAAAATAAGAAACAAAAGAGAGACAAAGCTATTCTAATTTCTACTCGCCTTTATATGATTGATTGCATGCTGACCTTTCCAGTGTGGTTAGGCTGTGTACTATTCCCATGTCTTGGATTGGATAGAGCTATACATCATTTTTTCAAGGATTTGGATTTTCTCTTCCTTCAATAAGACTGGTTCTATGCATGAGCATCTTGCAGCAATGGTCTAGTGGTTAGAATCTGTTCCCAATTCAATCTAAATTATATATTTTATATTAGAATGTGCACCACAATGGTCTACTGCCTAAATAAGCACTAAATCGGTGTTAAGTGAGGATGAGTGCACATTGGATTAAATTGATATTAATACAAAAATAACAATATAATGTAATCAAATCTTATAATATCATTTGATTGATTTGGTTAAAAAAAAATATAAATATGATTCTACTTAATTTAAATCAATTTGAATTGGACTGATTTTTTGTTAAATATTTCTAGTATGTAAATTCATCAAAAATATAATAAATACAATTTTGAACTAATACATCAAAATACATTGATGCAGAAATCTATATCCAAAATATTATTTCAATTAATTAATAATCTAACTGAAATATATTAAACTCATTTGATTAACATATTTTCTTAGCACAAAAGATTGTCAGTTGACTTGTTGGATAACATTTTTTGAGACCTCTGTTTTGTGAGTTTAGGGTTTTATTTTATCGTGTTTTGCGGGTGTTTTAAAAACTAAATATGAAACAAATGTTTTTATATTGTTCCATCTTTTATTTTTAAATAAATCAGATATCCTAAGTAAAACCAAAAATATCAACCTTTGTACTATGAGCGTGTATTTTAAGTTATGTTTTGCACATATTATTAAAAGATATAAAAACGAGATTGTTATAATTTTTCGCATTTAATTTTACCGTGCCGTAAGTTCTCTTGAAGAGATACACCTCAAAAAAGGAAATAGAAAATGTAAGTCACAATCACTACTTATTTGTATAAGAATTTTCAGGTTGCAGCTGGCATACCGTAAGTTCTCTTGAAGAGATACACCTCAAAAAAGGAAATAGAAAATGTAAGTCACAATCACTACTTATTTGTATAAGAATTTTCAGGTTGCAGCTGGCATACCGTCGTTGCCGTTGCCGACTGCAATTTTGAACATTCTAATGTACCACCAGCAAAAAAATAAAATGAATAAAGAACATTCCAATGTAAACTTTGAAACTCTAAAGGATCAAATGGAATTTTAAATATCTTTCTTACCAACGTTGGGATTATTATTTCTTTTTTCTAATGTCCCATAGTCAATAGTAAAAGTTTTTAAAATTAATCATTGATGATGCCAAGAATTGAAGCAAAATAAAATTACACCTGGGATGTGTTACAATTATTCAAAACAGAAAAGAGAATAGCATAATTTAACCATCTCTCAATAACTAAGGATAGTTTGATCAATTTTTAAAGTTAATTTATTATAAAATAAATGTAAACATATTTCACAATTTAATTTTCTAATTTTAAAATGTTTAATTTAATTTATTATTTGGCCAATTTCAACTCTGGCATTAATTAAACCACAGTTTTTTCTTGGTCACAATCACGATGTAGACTTGAATTTAAACCAAGTCAAAAGCCAACTAAAACGTCACAGAATTAAAACCCAAACAGGCTGTAAACCTGACCTTTTGAAGATGGGAATCTGTTTTTTTTTTTGTTTTTTTAATTTTGTTCTAATTATATATTCCAAACTAGTTTCTGTAAAAAAAAAATAATAAAATAAAGTAACACAAATTCAAAAAAAAAAGTTTGATAAAAAAAAGGTGCAAAAAATACTAATCTGTTTTTTTTTATAATTTTGTTCTATTATATATTCCAAACTAGTTTCAGTAAAAAAAATAATAATAATAAAATAAAGTAACACAAATTTTAAAAAAAAAAGTGAAAAAATACGAGTATTTGAAGATTAATTATTTTTGTGGCCCAGATAAAAAATATTTTCTGAAAAGGCAGAGATGGAGAAGCTAGGTGATGGCTGGCGAAGGTTAAGCATCGATTGATCCCCATTTATCGTCTGTTTAAGAAGAAGAGAAAAAAGGAGGGGAAGAAGAGAAAAAATGGGCTAAATGAATAACAAAATTCTTTTTTTTTTTGTTTATTTAGTAGGGAGGATAAAAAAGTAGAAGGAAAGGAGAGAATTTAAAATTTAAATTGAAGAAAAATTATAAGGTTTAAATTTTTATCTTCAAAAAATTAATTTCTTTTTTTTTTTCTTTCAACTCTTTAAAATTGAATTTCAACTCATCTCAACTTCAAAAATTAGGTTATGAAATAAAAATGGTTATTTTTCTCCTATTGTAATCGATCTCAACACACTTTTTTTACGTTCAAGATATTTTTTAATATGACACTAGAAAAGCCAGAGTCAGGTAGATGACTACTTTGGCAAAGTTGCATGACCAGATAGATAGCTCTAGAAAAGCATTTTTATTCATATAATTTAGAAAATTATGAAGTTAAAAGAAATTAATGTAGAATTAGTTAAACTTCTTTTGAAATCGTAAAAAATAATGGTGATAAAAAATTAGCTTAAATCAGTGTTTTCAATTTTTTTCATCCATCTAAAATTAACACCATTTATTTTTTTTATTAGTAGTGTTTTAATTTATCATACTCATAATATTTTTTTATGTTACAATTTATTTTTAATTTTAAATCTTACATTTTTATGTTAATTTATCATGTAATATATTATATAATATTTTAAAAAATGTATTTAATTATTATCAATATAATACTAATATTTAATAAATTAATATTAAAAAGATTGTTTTATTTTTTATAAAGTTGACCAAATGTAATTTTATCTTTATATTTTTTCTTATTTTTAATCTTCATAAATTTTAAAGTTTTTAAAATTAATCTTTATTATTATTTATAGGTGATTAGTATATATTTAATTATGCAACATTATATGTCCCCTTATTATATTTTTAGCCATAATTAGAAACATATCATATTATCATTGTACATTAATAAAGAAAATGTTCTGTTCTTTTTACAACTTTTAACATTTTCTCAGACCAAAATTTACAATTATTTTTCATTTGATAAAATTATATTTACAAAAAATTAAAATTGTTTAAGTCATAAACATTCCATCATTGACATTTTAGAGATTCAAAATCAGTTTAAATTTTAAAATGTCGATAAAATAACATTATACTTTGATAATAATAATAATAAATAAATAAAATTATACATGTGTTAGATTTGAGATCATTATTACTGTTAGCTTTTTAATCTCTAATAAAATAATAATGATAATAATAATAATTATTATTAAATTTAAATATAAAAATCATTAAACTATTCTAATTAAAAATTTATTAGATATTCTAACAGCTTAATGTGAGCTTTGTTTGTAAAAGAAGACAAACTCATCTTCATGGAAAAAAAAATTTAAAAATTGGTAGTATTGAAAGTATATGTTGACATCGAAAATTGTGAGAACAGAATTTCATTTGGGAAGTATACAAGAATGAGGCATTTGCTAGGGTGAATTGCTCCTCAAAATTATTCCTCACTGGGAAACAAGAAAGGAGAATTTCATAATTTTGTGAGGACAAGGATTTGTTATTTGATGTTAAAAATTGGTGTGTGCATTTCCATGGGCCACGTGTATGGCCTGTATTTCACTCCTTTACTCACAATTATTTTCCATTTAAAAAAGAAAAGAAATTGATATATTGATAGGGATAAGAAAAGCTTACTCACAGTGTGGGGTTGGCAGATCGATGGAAGTAGGAATGTCTCTAAACGCGCTTGTTCGTCTTCCTCTGTCGTCGAGTTCAAGGTTTCACGATGATGCACCGTTGCCGGTGAGGCACTCTCTGTTCACACGCCGGAGGCAGAGCTGGAAGCCTCAGCGGCAGCGCCACATGTTGGTTGTTGAAGCAAAGGGTAAAAAAGGAATGATGTCTCGCCAATTTCAGCGACCTCCTCCTCCTCCCTTACCTAAAATTGAAGACGACGGAAATCCCAAATTCGTCATCTTCATTCGCATGGCCAATGTAAACTTATCCTATCCCTCTTTAAATAATAATAATAATAATAATAATAATAATACACATGACATACCATAATCTTTCTTATTTATTATTTATTAATCCTAATCTTGTTTGCAGGTATACCTGTGGTACCCTCTTAGTATTGTAACGGGCGGCACTACTGCTAAAATCATGGTTGCAGCTAAAGATAATTTTCTCGGCAAGTATATCTACAAAGATACCCTTGATAGAAATCTCGCCGCTGTTATCTACCGTGTAACTCTCTCTCTCTCTCTCTCTCTCTGCTTCTGCTACGTAGTTGTTTTTAAATTAATGTATCTATGTTAGGAACTTTGGAATATTTCAATTCATTCAATTAATGATTTTTTAATATCAAAAAACGAAAATAGGGGCATTCCGAGAATTGAACTCGGGACCTCTCGCACCCTAAGCGAGAATCATACCACTAGACCAAATGCCCAGTATGAAATGTTGTGATAATGTAAACTTATTGAATGATAGGCCCTCATGTCAATAAGAACTTAGTGAATTAGTGCTTAATTAAATTGTTTATCTAAGTACATCCTTATTTGATGAATAAAGGGTTTATAAGAATGTCATAAGCTACTTTTATGAACATGTAAGTTCCTTACTGTGCTGTACTTTTTAGATATGCATGGTCCTGTCTTTATTACTGATTGCTTCAATTCAAATAGGATGAGAAGGAGATACAGAAAACCGCAATAAAACAGCATCGCGTACTACGATCAGCTACTGATTTCAGATACGGCTACAAACTTGTTGTAAGGATCCTATACTTTCTTTTCTACAATACCTCAATAAATATTTTAAAACCATATTTTAGTCTTCCAAAGTTGGAAACATATGCTTTACAAACTTTACATGACTATTCCCACCCTTTTTTTTTTTAAAAAAAAACTTCTCGATGTGATGAATTTGCAGGAAAATGGCAATGTAAGAGCTGCACTTTCTACCACAGACGTCATTGAGGTAACACTCTTGACATTGTCTTTATCATAATCATCATGTTTCATATTTTTTTTTTTGAAGTTTTAACTGAATTTTGCACCTTACAACAGCATTAGAGATGTATATGTTATACCAATACAACAAAGAAGAACCCTGGTTGTTTATACAACTTTTCAGTTTGATAAATTTAAATTTGCAGGGAAATGACAACTATCATTATCATTGGAAATTTTATGTTTAGATTTTAGAAGCTTGTGGATTGATGACAGTCTACATTATAAAGTGTATACTTTCTGCTTAATTGTAAGATTTTTATCCAAATATCCAGCGAAACGATTTTTGGAAGCTTTCCCTCTAATATATTATGTTTGCATATCCAAATTGAAGCTTCCAACACAAGATAAACTAAAAACCGTACTTGATAAAGTGAAAGACTTTTTTGGAGATGCAAAGGAGTCCTTTGGAAAGATTATACCGTTAAGCTCTACTGCAACGGAGGAATCAGAAGAAGATTCAAAAGAAAAAGCCAAGTAAGTTTTACATCTTATTTGCCTAAACAAAAGCTCTCAATTTCATCTCCTTTTCCTATTTTCTTATAAATCTTCCTTTATTTCTTTCTTTATCTTTCGGATGCAATATAGAGTATGTTTGGTTTTAGATTTCATCTAGCTGAAAGATGAAATAGATAGCTGAAATTTCTTTTAGAGTATTTTAACTTGGTAGATTTAATGGGATATCTCTGATTCTATGCGCTTGTAGGTAGCATTATTCAATTGTATGGTAGGTCAATCTAATTACATTTTTATGAACTTCTGATGGTTTGGATTACTTTTGTGCTACTGCCAGGGTTGAAGGATGAAAACCATAGCTGGGAATGGTTTGCTTGAATTGCTGAGTAATCTGTGGCGCTCATGAGCTCAGATAGTTTTGTGCGTTTTTGTGGATTTGTTGATGGGAAAGCTTCTGTGCACAACAATCCTACTCCCGGTTTTGTTCTTTTATCCGTAACCATCAAAATTATTTTAAACGCCGCCTTTATGCTGATAACTCATGTGTGTTATAGTCCACAATGCTTTGAAATAGATGGCATATAGATATATGACCATGTAATGGCACCATTATCAGTTCAAGACTTCAAGAGATTCCTGGAACTGTTGTACAAAATACGGGTTGGAATATTTATGCATTTTGTTTGACAGGAATTCATTAACTCATTCAGTGATTGCATTTTCAACTAGACCAATTAGCATTGGAATTGTGCTCCTCCTAACTCAATGCAAACTGGAATATCTTTAGAATTCACAATAAAATTTATGTGTTTATTTGATTGCGCCCATATTTAGCCACCTGTCAGTGGGAGAAAATTTACTATATTATTTAAATTTCGTGGGATACCTGTCGCGTTTATTTGTGGTTGTGGGGTAGATTTCTTCCAACAGAATTGTCTACATATTTTTCTCTCGTTTAACTCAATACTATTGAACTCAACTACAAACTTCTTTTATTTTCAAAACCTAACACTTTAATTACTATTGCATGTCAATAAAATTCGACTAAAATATAATATTTACGTGTTTAACCTTTGAATTTAAAAAACGTTTCTAATATAAAGTTTATTGATGTGGCTGAAATCCTCTTAAACCATCCAAAATTAAAATATTTTCCCTTGATCACCCCTGACGAAAGAAGTAGATGCATCTTTGGATGCCATTATTTTTTATTTTATAACTATCATCGTTTTTTTTGTTGTTGCAGTTTTCAGATCACTTCATGAACCCGAAAGTTTTCTCCTTACCCAAAATTATTAACCAGCTCTGATCATTACCACTTGAACCTGGATAATACGAAATCAGTTTTTTATTTTTATTTTCCAATCACTTAAATAACTTGTTATAGACAAAAAATTGTCTTCTTTATCGGGATTACGATGAATGCTTGTTTCTTTTTGTTCGTGGGAAATAAAAGTATACAAGAAATTAGGAAGTTTCTTGTATATACATAAGTATCTATAAATTTAAATAAAAAATGTGGTAATATACTTCAAAATATCATCGTTAACTGCCGGTGAAATTATGCATTTTAAGAAAGATTTTTGGAAATAGAATTGGGAATCCTAATTATTTTAATTATTTTTGAAATAATCAGAATTCTAATTCTGTTTTATTTAGATAAATTTAAATTAAAAATCTAAGAATTTTGAAATTGAAAATACATTATGAAAATGAGTTATTTGAATCAAGACATGTAATTTCTATATCTAGAAATTTAATATGGTATATTAAAATTTAAATTAATATTTATTAACTAACCACACTCAAGAAAAATAAAATAAGATACTTAATATAAGATAAATTATATAACTTAATAATAAAAAGTGAGGTTCATCGTGTGGTTTTAATTTTTAATTTTGAAATTTTTATAAATTAAATATAGTTTTAGTTTTTAAAAAATTATTGCAATAGTAAGTCAATTTATTTTATTCTAATTTTTATTATTATTTCACTAAAAAACATTATTAATAAAAAATAATGTTATGAAAAATAAAAATTCAATAAAATAAGAAAAATTAAAAACTAAATTAATATTATTATAGGTGTGTTTGATAAAACTAGTAAATGAACTATCTAAAAGTTGAAAAGTTATTTGAAAAATAAAAATAAAGTATAATTTTTTTTTTGTTAATTTACATTGAAAGTATTTGGTATACTGACTCTTCAACTAGATGATAAAGATAAAATAATAAATAAAGATATAATTATTATATTAGAACTTAAATATTGTAAATTTTTTTATTAAATATAAATTTTAAAATACTATTTCATTTCATTTAATTTATATATTATATTAAAAATAAATATAATAAATTTTATTAATTTATTTCTATTTATATACATTTTATTCAATAAAAATAATATGACATTAAATTTATAGTTATTTTGATATTTATATAGTATGAAAAAGATACTTTGATGATTTTATTTAATTTAACATTTATAATATATTTTTAAAAATTATACTATTAAATAAAAATTTATTTATTTGAAATTAAAAATATTTATTTATAAATTTTATAAAATATTTTTATAATTTAAACTTTTTTATCAATTAAAATTAAATATTTTATTATAAATAATTCAAATAAATTGTCCAATAATTAAACTAAAAACTTTAAATTTAAATAATAATACAAAAAATAATAATTTATAAAAAAATTAGTAAACATTCCATAATAAGTTGACAATATTGTTGTGAATCTGAGTGATCCTAGTAGATCTCTCATGCACTTACGTGTTTTGATTGATTATATATCTATCATTAATATTTGAAAGTTTATCTCGAGAAGAGGAATGTAATTTGAATATTGCTCAAGGTTAGTAAATATCTTATCATTCTATGAGTTGACTCAAATATAATTATATTATGCAAATGCAACTATTATAACATCAATATGAGTTTTCACATTGTACTGTGACATTCCATTGAGTATCTTCCATCTTTTCTTTAAAACTCCACGTGATCATCTTTCAATACAATTTTAAAGAGATGAATGTGCATGATTGAATGCTTCTTGAGCATTGATTAGGGGTTCATATTCAAATTGAGATTAGTGGTGGTGTCTTATCTTGGAATAGGATACCAAATATCTTTTTTTATTTCAATATATTTTATTTACAAAATAATATTTACCTATTAAAAATAGGATTAATTTATATAAAATTTTATCATAAGTAAAATATAAATACCATATCTTATAATGGCTTTGGAAAGTTCAACTCAAGAATGTCAATAACATTAAGAAAAACAATCATAAGAAAAAAATATAAATACCAATATTTTATAATGGCTTTGGAAAGTTCAACTCAAGAATGTCAATGGCATAAAAAAAATATGCATGTCGTGTGAAAATTCTTCTGTCCAACAGATATAAATCTGAAACATATATCAAAGTTATAAGTAGTTATTAAATTAAGGATAGCGATTCTTTTTCTCTTCCTATAAAGCATTTAATTTGTCTCAGGAATACATCCAACACTATCTTATCATAACACATCAAGATAATGATGTCAACTAAAAATTATGGTATAAAAAAAATAAAAAAATTTATGTTTACCTTAAAATAAGATATGTATCTTTCATTAGTAACAATTTAATATGGTATCAACTTAAAGGTTGGATAATTTGGTTTTATGATTGATTAGCAAGGTCTCTAAGGTCATTATGGTTTCATTAGAATGTTAAAACTGCTCTCCAACATCCCGATTAGAAATATCCATGACAAAAGTGTATGCAAATATGTCTACTTTTTCTACTACTATCATTTTCATACTTGGTTGTAATCCATATTTTGATGGTAGATCTTCATATAATTTGTGAATAAATTTGTCTCCATTCTAAATGTGCTCACACATCGAATAGGATGTCCATTTAGTATCTCATTCATAGAATTTTTTGTTTGAAGTAAAGTCATACATCGTTCTTTGCAATTATATTTATAGTAATAAGTAACTATTGCACCAATTGCACACCATGATATAATCAAATAAAGTACATATTTTTTCTTTTCTTTTCTCTTTCAATGTCTATGATGTACCTATTAGTAAATATATAATTAAAGTATTCATAAATATAAATCAAAGTACATAATACAAAGTTTACAATAAAAAATATATCCATGTAAGTTATGAATAACACGCCAATTAATGTTATAATAAGCTTTAAAAATTAAAACAAACAAATAAAGTAAGCAATCATTTTTCTTTAATATGCATATAATTCAACCAAATTGTCCTAAAACCATCAAACCTTATGTTAAGAAAAATTTGTTGTCTTTCTTCATTCTCAATCAAACTGACCGCAAAACGCCACAATTTACTATTCTCTTCCGAAACACATTCATATACCATGCAACTTATAAAACTCATTGACACCTTAATGGTAAAACTAGGACTAGTCTCTTTCCTAACACTACCCTATGTTTTCAATATCTCTATTTCCATTTTAAAAGTAAGTCAGGTTAAGTTAGGTTTTGAGTTTTTAGGTTTGTTCAAGTTAAAAATCTTAAAGCTTAAGTCTTAGTTTATTATCTATCCTAGACTTTTTTATTATCAAAGTATGGTCGCTTATTTAAGGCCTATCAGGCCTACGAGTCTACTTAGAAGTCCACAAAATATAAAAGGTTAGTAAATAAACCTAAATCCTATATATAAAAATTATTTAAAAATTTTACATATTTTTTAAAATTTATCATATAAAAAGTTGGTAAACAAATATAAAACACACACACACACACATATATATATATATATATATATATATATATATATATATGATTAAAAAGTCTACAAATTTAATATATTAAAATAAATTATAAAATTGTAATAAATTAATATATTTAAATATATTTTTAAATGAGTTAAATTTTTTTAAGCCTAAGTTTGGTTTGTTTATTTAAAAATGTTTTTTATTAAGTCTGAACTTATTTATTTATTGAACAAGTTAGGCTAAATCAAGCTTTAAACAGGCCAAATTGGAGGCTCCTATCAAATAGTCTGTCTCATTTCTATCCCTAATTTCCATGTGAGTTTGATACCAAACTATATATTTGATAACATAGTTTTGTTGTCCTTTATGAATATCTCTTTTTATGTTTCTCTTTCATTGTCAGTCATATTTTACATTTATGAAGGTATGCTCGTACAACCATTGTAAGAAGGTACTTGGGTAACACCAAAACCTTGAATAGATATCTGGATATAGCCTAAATCTTTCATGAAATTATAAAAATATGTATGGTTCTTGTTTATAAAGTTACCCATGTTAGAAACACGTTGATTATATACATAAACATCATTTGCACCCCTTTCACCACCATTTTTATTATTTCCTTCCTCAACATTCATATTCATTTATTCTCTTCATCAAACATAATTAGGATTCATGGATGTTAGAATAACTTTTTTGCCCTTGCATAATTATCTTCACACAATTGATGTCATATTTTCTCAAATGAAGGATCTACTAGTTTATTGCCAAACTTAACAACCATAGGTTCCTCTTATAGAAAATAAAGAATATATTTTATCAATAAATTAAAGATTTTATAATAAATAATTTAATTATAAATTAATAATTATAGTAAAAGAATCAAACTAACATTAAATTTTTGTTCCCGCCACTTGTTCAAACAACTAAGCCTTTTGATGACAGGATCGTATCCTAAAACAGTTTTTCCAAACTTCAAAATGTTCCAAAAGTATCATTCTTTCTTCATAAAATTATATTTATTCTTTCAAAACTTTATCACATCCTCGCTTGATAACAATTTCAAATTCATCATTAATCCCCTTCCATTTGAATCGTATACGACCATCGTGATACAAGATTTACAAAAAATTTTATCACAGTACTCTGTCTTTCTAAAATTCACATTTCCCTCCATATTATCCCATCTTACAGTAGATAATAGATACATTTAATATAAAATGCATTTCAACTTAGATGATTACTTAAGTATTCCGTAGATATTGATTTATATACTTAATAAACAAACATCCAATCCAAATATAAGTAAGAATTTGACAATAAATCATAACATAGTTCTTAATCAGAAATTACAATTTTATGCAATTTAAATTTTTTTTAACATATATTAAATTTATCTATATTTCTTTCTTGATTCAATTAAAAAAATAAAATATTATAAATAATATTATGTTATATGATTATTAGTATTATAATTTTGTTTATTATGTTATTCCATATGTCTGATTAAAAATGTAAATTTTTAAATATAATAATAAAAATAGTTATTATTAATATAATGAATTAATTTTTAATAAATAAAAAATTTATTAATATAATAAATCAATTTCTAATAAATAAAATATTTATTATTAATGTAATGAATTAATTTTTAATGAACGAATATTTGGTTACTAATATAATAATTTTTATTTTATTATATTTTAAATATAACAGGTAAAAATATTTATTGTTAGTTAATGAATTAATTTTTAATAAATAAAAATTTGATTAATAATATAATTTATCTTATATTGTCATTATTTCAGCTTATACAAATAATAAAATTTGATTTCCTATTAATTTGCTTATAGGATCTCATTTTTTTATAATGGAAAATAATAAAAAAAATTGATTTACTATTAATTTGCTTATATGTTCTATTTTTTTTATAATGAAAAATAATAAAGGATAATAAAAGTAATGTTAATGAATGGACAAAGATTATGGATAATTAATTGAGAATAAAGATGGTTGACACGCTCGTCGCAAACGCGCAAAAATAATTTCTAGATTTCCCTCAAACTATTGGTATAGTATAAGGTGCAACCTAGGTCATCTCCCAAAGACCATTTCAGATTCTTAAGCAAATAAGGAGAAAGTTAGAACAAGGGGATTTTGGAAAGATTTGATATGAAGTTCTAAATGCAAAATACAGAATGAAATTAATTTCAGTTAACAATTATCAACTCAAGGAATTCAGAGGCTATTTTCTTAACTAATCATTGATCACTAAAATCATGCATTGTGTTTATCAACCTAGGATCATCTGGAACCCCTAAAATGATCCTTGAATTCTCTACTGAGAAACCTCTCAGAATTTAATTGATTATGATCAACAAGATTTAGTAACCACTTAATCTTTTATCTAAACCAATTTCACAATCAGAATTCAGTTGAAGTAAGTAATAAAATGAAAACCTTCAATTCAATTACTTAATTTCTACTCTTCAAACTTTTGGAAAATGATTTAATCAATTATGCATTAATCAAAAACCAATTATAAATCAATTATGCATTAATCAAAATACGTCAACCGATCAAATTTTGATTAAAGAATAAAATTGAAGAATATAGTGAAGCAGAGTAGAAACCACTTAATAAGCATGTAAATAAAGATCAAGACCTCAAAGTTAAAATGAAAATAGCTTGAATCCTTGAATTGAAACTACAAACCTAGCCTTCCATGAAGGAGGCAAACTAACAACAAAGAAAAACTAAGCCTACCATGAAGGAGGCAACTAACAATAAAGAAAAACTAAGCCTTCCATGAAGGAGGCAAACTAAGAAGAAAGAAAGAAAGCTAGAAAATGGTGTTGGAGTTAATCTCCAAGGGGGTGTGTTTCTCCTCTTGTAAACTCTTATATTTATAGAGGATTTTTGAGGCATCATCTTCAGAAAGTCACCAACTAGGATATTACTTTTCTACCCTTTTATTGCTTTCACATGGGCTTTGTTGAAAATGCAAAACACTTTTGAATTTTTGTCACCAATTAGCACAACAATTTTGACTTTCTTGCACCGCAATTTCGGATGTTCACATGTCCGAATTAGAGCTTGACTTCTGAACAAAAGTTGTAGCCCCGGATCTTAGCTGTCCAACAGATTTGATTTCATCTCAATATGACTTCTGTATCTCAAGATATGGCCGGATCTTTGTACACTGTTCGAATTCCACGTCAGCAACACTATCTCATCTTTTGAGATAATTTCGAAGTCCTAAACATCCCATTTAGAGTCTGCTCTTGCTTTGTAACTATGGAAACTTCTTTAAGCTTTCATTCAAGACAGATTTCATGATTTTTGGATGTCTAAAACTCCTATTATGCTCAAAATACTATAATAGTGTCATTTTAATCGGGTAAGCAAAAAAATTCAATTAAACTTCATATGAACCCAAACTCATAAAATATGACAAAGACCACTTAATCGAACATATAAGAAGTCTTAATGAGATAAACGTGAGAGATAATTATTTATGAAATTTATGCTTATCAATGGTTTTAGCTTCTATTTTATTAGTTTTTAATTCATTTGTTTTGAGGTTCTATTTTTTTTTTAATTCTTGCTTTTGAAAGTTTCATGGTTATAATTCTCTAGAAACAACTAAAAGATTTTATATTAACATCAAAATATGACAAATCAAATTAAGGTTTAATCAAAATTTTCTTTTCATTTTACCAAATACTAAATATGTATGTGAAACAATTTTATCACTTGATGAAGTAAGCTTCCTTAAGCTTGTTATTGGCATCAACATGTGGACTTTTATAGGTTTTTACATGTGTGGTTATTGATTTTTTACTGGTAAGTACCTAGATTGTCATACTTTATGAACCTTTTTGATTTATGATTTTATAGAAGATGATTAATATTTTTTATTTTTACAAAAACAAGGTATATTGTAATTTATTCTATTTTTACAATGGGTCTATTTTTACTTTTCTTTTCTGATAGATGGTAATGAGAACACTAGGTGAAAAGTTAATGTTAAAGAGACAAAAGGAAGAACTTACACTTAGAGGATAAATTTCATGAACTAGTATGATTTTGTGATAGAATTTTTTTTTTATATAGATTTTCCTCCCTGAGCATACTTAATGCTACCAATAACTCTTTTAACCTAATCAATTGCTAGATTATACTAGAAATTGAGAGGAATGTAATGAGTTATATACATTTAAATTTGCTAAACCACAATGATAAAAATCAAGTGAATTTGTTAGAAAAGTTCCTACCTCATCTTAGGTGAATATGATAAAAAAGTTCCTACGCCAAATTAAAAAGATTGATGATTTGGTGTTGGTAACAAGTGATGTATAAGATGTGATAGGAAAAATAGTAGCTCCCTATTGCAATATAAAATAGCAATAAGTTAGACCTTTTTGCTACATCCAAAAAGCAAGGAGAATAGAAGTAACAACATGCAGGTTTATAATATAAGGTTGAATGATTATATTTGGGACAATGAATAATGAGGTATCTTATCTCTCACTCCGAATCCCCTCTTTTACTTAAAACATCTCTTCTTGAAATGTTCTTCTCCTCTTTGGCTAAAATTCCTTGTAAACATCCAATTATGTCTGAGATGATATTCCTCACTTAAGTTAAAATTTAAAATGTTAAAAAAATTTAAAAATAAAAAAAGAATAATAAACAATATAAATAAATAAAAAGGAAGAGGAGAAGAAGAAAAGGAAAAAGGAATAATATAAATAATGAAAATTAAATTAAAAAAAAGGAAGAAAGAAAAATTTTCAGTTAGAAAATTGTTAGGATAGTTAAAAAGTTAGTTAAGGTGGTTAAGAATTAGTTAGGAGCAAGAAAAGAAAAATAGAAGAAAAAAAAAGGAGACTCCCGAACCCACGAAAATTTCAAAAAGGAAAAGGGAGAGGGCTCTTAATATAAATCTGAAGGGACGGTTGCATGGGGTTTTGGCTAACAATTTCCCGCTACCTCTCTCAACTTCTCGATCTCTCTCAAGCAACTTTTCTCGGATTCTCTCTGCTACACCACTTTCTCCCTTAGATTCCGAAAAAAGAGAACCTTAACCACCTTAATCTAGAAGACCTCCTCGCATTTGGGGATCTTGGCTTGGATCTTCACTTTGCATCTGTAAGAGTTCCTTCCTCTGAAAAATTGAATCGGATAAAAACGATCCGGAGATATCAAACTTCTCTGCAAATCTCCGGGTAAATGCATGAGCACTTTAACCTATGCATTCTACTTCCATGTTCATCAGTAAGGTAGGCTTATTGAAACAAAATTGATCCTTGAACCATAATCGGATAATAGATGCATTCTGTGTGTGTGTTAATTCATGTATTCTACTTCATATGAACAATTGAAATAGATTTGCCTAAATGAACCATGATTGAATACTGACTGCATTCGTTATGGTTACTTGCAGCCATTCCTAAAATCAAAATTCAATCCGATGAAGGCACCCATCAAGATTCTAAGGCAAAGGCTTCAAATGATATGTCAAAGGAGAAACCATGTCCCTAAATAGATCAAGCTGTTTTGGAAATCATGAGGGCCATGATACAGGGCCTGGGTGTGTTTCTTTTTTTTTAGAGTTCTATTTGTCTGCCTGTAGGCCGTATCATGGCAATTACTATATCAACCCTCTGAGGCAAGGTCGTAAGGCACTGGTCACATGGAATTCTTTGGATCCTCCAATTTTTAGTTAAATTAATTATCGTGACTACTAAGTCTAAGTCGAAAGCTTGACTTAGTGGTCAGATTGTTGCACATAACCACTAGGTTCTAGGTTCGATCCCTACCTGTGATTTTTTTTTAAATCCCACTTCTGATTATTGGGCGCCTTTCAATTGGGCCATGTTAAAATCAAGCTTAGCTACCCATCTGCCCTTGTATTGGGCCATGATAATTGGGTCAAAATCAATGGTAAAATAATAATAATAAAAAAATTACAGAAAATGAAGAAGAAATGAATAAATAAATAAACTTCACTTTCTCTAATGCAAATTTTGTTCAAGCTCCATAGAATAAATTGAAATAAAAGGTTTAAAATAAAATAAAGACAAAATAGTTTTCCAAATATATATTATTCATTCTTGAAAACATTCATTCTTCAAAACAACTAATTTGGGTCAAACCCATTACAGTTAATTTTAGGTCAAGCCCATTGCCTTTGACTTTGAGTTTTCTTTATCCCTAATTTGGGTCAAGCCCAACATACCTCTTAAAATCAAATTAGCCCTTCTTAAAGTAAATCTTATTTAAAGTTAATATACCAAAAATCAAACCAAAATCCTAAAACAAGAAATATCAATATCATTCATTTAAGCGGTTAGTTTGGGTTAAACCTAATTCCTTTTTATAACTAATGTGGGTCAAGCCCGAATTCTTTTTTTACTAATTTGAAATCAAATCTATTTTCTTTAATTTGGGTCGTGTCCAATTCCCTTTTTGTATTTATTTATTTGAAATCAAGTCCATTTTTTATTTTACATTTGATTTGGATCAAGCCCAATAGGTTCCATAAGTCAAAATTAATCATTTCTCGATGTGAATTTGATTTAAAAGTTGATATATAAAGCAATTTTTTAAGAAAAAAGGAAAATATATTTTTCAATTTTTCTGAAATTTGTGTAACGGGTTCTAATAAGAATAGGTAGTGTTCTCTACTGTTCCGTATTTTAATTTGTGCGGATTCAAACGCGGCTTAGGACGGTTTGGATTTCGCAAGCACATAATTTTAGAAAATCACTCTTTTAACTAACTTCATTCAAAAACGTCTGCTTTCAAATTTTCTGAAATCCATGCAACGGATTCTAATTCGAATAAGTAGCGCTCTCTCTTGTTTCATATTTTAATTTGTGTGTACTCAAATACGGCTTACAACGATTTGGATTTCGCAAGCATGTAATTTAAAAAAATCACTATTTTCACTAATTTTGTCCAAAAAAACGTCTGTTTTCGATTTTTCTGAAATTTGTATAACGGGTTCTAATATGAACAGGAAACATTCTCTACTGTTCCGTATTTTAATTCGTGCAGATTCAAATGCAGTTTACGATGGTTTGGATATTGCAAGCATGTGATTTTAGAAAATCACTCTTTTAACTAACTTCGTTCAAAAATCAATTTCCCGTAAAATCACCCTTCTATTTTTCAAGAGATCAAGTCTCTTGACTAGAACTACGTAGCCTTGAATTTTCCATTGCACCAGGGTATATGTAGGAGCAAGATCAGGTCCTGTCAGGCTATTTTCCAAGCCTATTTATTTTTATTCTATTTAAAGGGATCAAACAGTTTTCAAAAATATCAAAATCACACTCAGTTTAAGGGTACCATTTTTCAGAATGGAGGAGTAGGGTGCCTAATACCTTCCCTACTCGTAACCGACTTTCGAACCTAGATTTCTTCCTCAAGTTAAGGTTTTTCAAAATATTTTCCCTTCAAAAATAAAATTTGGTGGCGGCTCCATGATCAAATAAATTCTTTTTCAAAAATTTTAGCAAGTTCGTCATTTGGTTGTAATTACGGTTATGACATTCCTTAACATTGTGATTGTAGGAAGTGTGGAAGTGATGTGTTATTTGTTCTCTTATCATAGAACTCCAAAATTAATGTTGGAATAGTGATTTAAATTTGTTTTGTTTTCCTTTCCAGTTGTCATATTATTATAGCTATTGAACCAATTGTTTACATTGGTGCTTTCATTGAGATGGTTGGGAATATGAGAATGAAGAAGTTTCAAGCCAAGGTAAAGAAGCTTCATAAGATCATTGAGCAGAATATGAAAAGGTTGTAGGCTGAGATTGTTCAAGTGGAAAAGGCCACTAGAATCTGTATGGATACATTCCAATTATCCCTCGAGAATTTTGCATAAAATGCTCAACATGGTTCGGGCTTAGGTTCCAGTTCCCAATTGGTTACACGACAATCATTTTAGGTCATACGTCTTAAACTCAATTTTCCATGTTTTGATGGATACAATATGTCAGATTAGATATTTAAGGTAGATTAATTCTTCAAATATTATCATACATCGAATATGGAGTGACTAACGATGGAAGTGGTACATACAGACAAAGACGGATTCCTTATGTCAAAATAATGCAACAAACCAACCCCTTCATGTTTTGGCAGGCTTTGATAAGAGCCCTCGTAGTAGAATTTGGGCCATCACCCTTTAATTGTGTCATTATTGAACCATCTTAGGCTTTATTATATTGTTTTATGAATAGGTTCAAAAGTGATCTTAGGCAAGAAGCTGCTTAGAGCTCTATGTCATTATTGAAAGTTGTTGCTTCCTAAACTTTATAAGAAAAAACATGTTACCAACTTCAAATCAATCTACTCATCCAATTATACCCAACCTAGATATACCTTACCAAACATGTCCTCTCAAACCCGAACAAATATAAATTGAAATACTGAGCCACCCTTGTTGCCAACACCTACCATCAAACCAGCACTACCTTCACCCACTACATTCGATGTTAAACATGAATCTAGGGAAAATATAATTTAGGAGGGACAAAAGAGTATGCTACAACTGCAATGAGAAATTCAGCTTTAATAACAAATGTCCCAATAGACATCTTATGATCCTCCAAATAATTGATGATAGTCAAAGTATTTTTGAATTGAAGCCACCTAACCAACCTTAACAAATGAGTTCACCACAACATTCAGAACAACCAAAGAAAGCCCAACATTTTTCTTTGCATTCCTTCATAGATTTTTCTACTAGTGGTATAATTCACTTTCAAGGCATTATTCAGGGAAATCTAATTCAAAATTTAGTTAATGGTGGTGGTATTGATAGTATCTTGTAGCATTAGAGTGTCGAATGTTAAAAACTACTTGTGAAACTAGCATATTTTATTCAAGGCAATGATAGGAAATGAGAATTACATACAGGCTGAAGGCAAGGTTCAAAACTTGATTGTTTAGATGTAAGGTTAATCTATTCAATTATTAGTTTACCTTCCTCCTATTTTTATGTTGATTTTATCTTGGATACTAGTTAGTTATTTACAATTGGCCCTCACACCACTGATTATCCTGCTATGAAGATTAAGTTCTTACAAAATGGATGATTTGTGACACTCCAAGGTGATACCATTAAGAAACTTATGATATCTTAATTCCATCATATTAGAAGGCTTCAACACATAAATGATATTACACAGATGTACACATTGTAATTACTCTAACATAAGACTAACTCTCAAGAGTTGTTGGACTTACCTGATAAAGTGGAACTTCAACATGGCTTACTCTTGCATACTTGTAAATCTAAGTTCTCTACTTCCCTTAGATTGCCTCTAACTAGAGAGCATGACCACTCAAATCCATTAATAGAGGGATCCTCACTCGTGAAGTTTTAATCACATAGATATCCCCAAAGCTAAAAAGCAAAAATAAAAAAATGGTGTGCGAATATATTAGCTAAGGGTATAATTCAATATATCAAAAGTCCTTTTTAGTCACCTATATACTATTGATTAAAAAAATTGGAGCTGGAGATTTTGCATGGATTATCGAGCCTTAAATGCAATCACCATTAAGGGTTCTTTCCCAATGCCCCATTGTGGAACAACTTTTGGATGAATTACATAGAGCTTAATATTTTTGTAAGCTTACCTGCGAAGTGCCTATCACCAGATCTTGTTAAAATCGAAGAATAGATACAAATCTAATTTCAGAATCCACACGACCATTATGAATGGCTTGTTATGCTATTTGGCCTCTCTAACGCTTCATCCACCTTTGAAAGCCTCATGAACTATGTGATTTAACTCTTGCTTCGAAAATATGTTCTTATATTCTTTGATGACATTTTAATATATACTATGACTTGACAAAGTCATTTACTATATCTAGAGAAAATATTGCAACTCTTATAGAGGGAGCAATTATATGCCAAACTCAACATGTGTTCCTTTGGTGCTAACAAAAGTGATTATTTAGGTCATTCTATTTGAAAGTCAGGGGTGGTTATAAACCAAGAGAAAGTGATTGCAGTGAAAGATTGGCCACGAGTCTAAAATATGAAACAATTAAAGGGTTCTTTAGGCTGATAAGATATTATGGGTGATTTATTCAACATTATCCTACGATTGCTACCCCTTTAATAGATTTGGTTAAAAATATGGTTTTTAAATATGATGCAGTAATAGAAGCATCTTTTCAGCACTTGAAGATGACTCTTATCTCAACTCTAGTCTTAGTACTTTCATATGTGTCTCACCTATTTGCCTTAAAAATGGATGCTTTAGGCATAGGGATAACTGTTATTCTTAGCCAACATAATCGGCCTAATATTTTTCAAAAAGAAGTTATCACCTAGACAACAACAATTAACGTATATAAGGGAATTATATGATATTAAGGAATTCTTAGCCAAGTTTAAACACTATCCTTGATATTAAGAAAATTTATGGTCTCATTCATCCTCAATAGCATTTCCTCTATTCTTATTTGAGCTTCTAACATCTCATCATTTTTCCTCTCACTGCATCAACTTCAATGCCTAGATTCCTTTCAAGTTGGTTCTCTTCTACCATTCTAATTTGCTATAGTATTGTGAATATCAACTCAATTGGAACCACTTTTGTTTCCATTGTATGATGGTTAGAATGTTTGTTAGTTAAAAGAAAGTAGAAAGGTTAAGATTTCAAATTAGAAATGATTTATTACCTTTGAATGGTCTCAAAGAGGATGCAAGCATTCAATAGCAAGAAATGGTCCCTTTTCTTTCCGAATTGGAGTGTTACTAACAACTAATCTAAAGGAGCATTCACTCCTCAATAAATTGACATCTTACTTTCTAACAATATGATTTAAGCTTCAAATCTAGAGTTTCCTCATTTTTAGTTATGAACCAAAGAGCCTCGAAGTAGAAATAAGGTTGATTACCGATTCAAAGGAGATTTTACTCCTCAATGAGTGGTGTCTTAACAGATATGTCACAACATCATAAGGATGAACCAACTTTAATTTATTATAAGTTCATGGAGATCCTTGTTTAGAGAAGAAACTACAACAACTTATATTCGTATTACAAAATAGAAGGGATTACATCAATTTCTTATGTTTGCATCACAAAATACAAAAGGATGTGGAAACAAAATAAAAAATGATTACATCAACATCTTATTCCCAATTCATTTACAAATAAAATCATCAGTTTAAGTGAAGCAAAATTAGTATGTCATAGTCTAGATTTCTTCCACAAAAAAAATCACATTATCCTTTTACTTCTACTTTATCTAAACCTTTTGGCAAGATTTTGACAGTATTCCATAAACTTGTTGAGCTTCGATGGTATCATGAAGGAATCTATATTTATTTGAACTTTTGCTTCATCTAAGTGTTTAATGAACTGTTGAGAATGAAAGTGAACTTCGTCGACCATGTCTTCATACTTCTTGATCTATGTTTCCTTTTCATTATTCTCATTAAATGCCTTTATTTGTCAACCTTCCACATATTCATTCTTTTCATTTCTTGTTTCAATGCCTCAAGTCTCCATTCTTCTTTTTCTTATCCCAGCTTTTTGACAAACTCCTCCAGTCTTGCTTTATTTTTACCCGCTTTTATGAATAAATCATAATACTTCTCAGCTAAAGCCCATCCATGATCATCTTGACATTCAACTCCACTCAAATCTTCTTGCAGGGCTTCTATTTGTTATCCTTGTGCACGATAATTAGATTCCATCCTTTCTCTTTCCCTATCACGCAAGCCAACACCTTTTCTTGGGCTTTTAACTTTTCTTGAATCTTCCTTAGTTTGATGGTGACACTATCTTATTGTGGTTCTTTTCCTTTTCTCGTCCTTTTTATTTGACTTGAAGATTCAAAAGCATTGGTAGACTCATCCTTCAGATGCTCAATTTATATATCTTTCTTTTCACAACTTCTTTGGAGAATAATCACCTCCAATTCAGGTTGTTCTTTCTTTTCCTCTAGCAGTCTCATTTAAGCCTTCATCATCTCCAAATGAGAAGTCATACATGCTATGATTTGAGTTTAGTCACGAGAAAACTTTTCATCCTTTTTAACAGACTTCGAAGGAAGGTTTGGTACCTCCCTCGTTTTCCTCCATTCCTCATATTCAACAGAAGCAGTTATCCTTAGCTTTCCCAATTCCTTTTCTCCTACCCTTTTGATGTCTCTCCAAGCTCTACGAATCTCTTCATGTGGTCTAGTATCCTTATTTTCATCATATTGGAAACTAGCACCTCTAAACTATTCTTCATGCAGCTTAATTTAAGTCTATTTCAACTTTCAAAGGACCAGAGCTAGGATATATACGACACAGCCAGAATATATGCGACACAACCTTGTGGACCCATTAACGGAACATTAAGGAAACCACCACAGCTATAAATAATGGAATTTGATCGGTACCAGGGACATATCCACACAAATTTTCTCAATTTAACCATGTGCATCTCATCCTTCCAATCACTAACTCGTTGTTCCTTCTAAGGGATGCGATGAAAATCCCTCAACAGATCGACCAAAGGACCCATATACCCTCTTGCATTCATATAAGTCACAATGCACACATACAATAGATGTAGACAACAATATAGAGTTTCCCCATTTTTACAGTGACAGATCTCCATTGAAAGGAAATTGTCTAATAAGATGGCTGGCATTGGGTTTGCACCTTGTTCTTCAAACTGGAATAAGACATCCATGTATGCTTGGTTTGGTGTGAATGGGAAGAATATCAATCCGTAAATGGTTAGTGCCAATGTCCGATTAAAGAAATTCCAACTATCTTTCTTGGCCAAACACTTTAGGTGAGCTTCCATAAAGGATTTCTTTAATCCTTCAACCATTCCTTTTTTCTTTAAATCTAGCTTATTAGTTGGTAAACCAATTAACTTATCCACTTTCTACGTGTTGACCCTTGTATAAATACACGCCATAACCTTCTTTAATTGGAAGTATTATAATTGTGGTGTATTCTTCAATTGTGGGAGCAATGTCTAGAGGGAAGATCTCTAAACATTTGAAAGTAGGATTCTAAAACTATGCGAGCACACTTAACACAAGACCTTTTATTGTGATGTTTAGCATATTTAATATCTGTCCATATCCTTTTGCGAAACCCAATTGAGCTTCTCTGGTTATCAGTTAACTGATCTCTTTCACTCTTTTCAAGTCGTTGCAAATCACAACAACTTTATTACTTTTCTATGGCTTAAATTGTTAGAATTATCTTGAACCTTATCCATTTCTTGCTATTGAATGCTGGTAGATCCTTTTGGTAGACCAAACAAGTTTCCTAAAAATAAAACAAAAGACATATGTGATTACATAGACAAGACAAAATAAAATGAGATGCATTCTAACTTATCCTAAGCTTCCTAATAACGTAATGTTATGCCCCTAATCCTATATCTATTGATTATTCCATGAATTTTATGTATGCTAACATGCAATGATGCAAGTTGAAAAATGTATAAAGCAAAATAAATGAGCGGAGAATTGTTGGTCTATTACTAGGCTTTATTTCAATTGTAATTACTTTTGAAAATTTTTATTTTTGTTCCATTTGTATTAATGAACTAACAATTTCACCATTTCAAAATATTTCAAATGCACAGGTCTCCTAAGAATTTTTTATGATAATATGATTTTCAAAATAACTTTTCAATTTTTTTATTTTTATTTTATTTTTTTATAAAATGATAAAATATGCTTATGCATTAATAAATGGATGTTATTTAAAAGAAGTGATATGAAAGAGGTATACTCCTGTTGTGTCCTAAGAAAAAGGGTTATACTAAAGGTTGAGTGTTCCTGAGGGTATGACTCTAACCAAGGTAGTCACTAGTTCAACAACTTGTGCAGAAATATGTTTTGACAAGAAACATTTTTAAAAATGAAGTCGCCACCAATTTTATTTAAATTATAAAAAATTGAAAAATTCTTTTATTTTACAATAGCAAATGGTCTACCAAAAATAGAATAGGTTCGGGAGTCGATTATGTATAGAGAATGATGGAAACTTAATACCACACATCTTTAGCACATCCACCATAAGGTGGTTTACCTTTAATCGAATTATGCAAATTAATAATAATTTAAAATATTTGTTTTATTACTTTTCATGCATAAGAAGGAATTAAATCAAAATAATATTTTTAAACAAATAGATAAGTATGTGAATAAAAAATTAAATAATGAGAACAAATATTGTGAAAATTAATTTTGATTGGACGGTTTAATGTCCGCTCCTAGTATCCTTCGATGCAATAAGAAACTCAAAGTCACATAATTTTCTAAAAAATAATTGTATGATTAATTTAACCAGAAAAGTAAACTTAATATTATTTTAAAAACATATTTCAAAAAAATAAGGTAGCATAAAATTACTCAATAATTCTCAAGCATCAAATGAAGGTAGCATCTACTACTCAAACATTTTTACTAAATATTATAGTCAAAACATATTTCATTTTGTTTTTTAAATCAGAGTAGTATTTTGAAGTTAAAAATTTTTATTTATATTAATTTTAAATTTTGTTGAAAAATAATAATAATAAGTTAATTAAATATAATATATTAAAACAAATATAATATACAGTCTTTCAGGATTTAAGTTAATATACAACTGTTGAACTAATCCGTGCACGATTATAATTACATCTAAAAGTGATATTAAACTACTCTCTTGCGTAAATCAAAATATAAATATTTAAACGATAGATTTAAAAAAATAATAAAAAAACAAATCAACAAAATAATAGTAAGAAAAATAAAATAATAAGGTAACAAAATATTATTACATGTTACAAAATAGTAATGATGACACTAATAATAATAATAATAAATTTTGCATACCCAATATCAAGGAGAACAACAATAATAAAAAAGATACAATAATAACTATTAAATGACAACATAATAATAAAAATTGATAAGGAAATCAAACACTAACACAAGTTTATACAACAATATATTTTTAATTTAATTATGAAACAAATCATAATATCAAATTTACCCAAATAATCTAAATATCATAACAGATTAATTTACTTATTATTAACATTAAATTAAAATAATAATAATTTTAAACATAAAAATAATGTTTAAGTTTTTTCCTAAATAAAATAAAATAAAATAAATAAAATTTTTAAAGTATATATATATATATATATATATATAACAATGGGAAAAAGTAAAAAAATAAAAAATAAAATAATATAGCCAAATGAGAATATATATAATGTTTAAGAAAACTGATCCAAAAATTAAAAAAGAATGAATTTGGTAACAGCATATATAATTATATATAATTGCAAGGAGAATTAAAAAGATAAAAAAAATGGTTTGAAATGATTAAATCTAGAAAAAAAATTAAGCGACATAAAATAATATACATATACAAATATAAATGATTATAATATATATATATATATATATATATATATATATATTAAGGTCGATTGGTTTGTGATTCTTCTTCATTGCTGCTTAAGTCTTCTCTTTAAATTAAATATTCTTATAATACTTTAATGAAACTTTTGAATCTGAAATAAAAATAAATAAAAAACCCTCCTCTAAAGTTGCTAGTTTTTTTTTTTATCAAGTCTAGGGAACCAATTTTCTGATTTTAGCCATGAAAAATGGCTTTCTTACTTGTCAAATCATCATTGTAGTTGTGATTAGGTTAAACTATTTTGTCCATCTATCTTTTTTTTTTCTTGAATCATATTTTTTCTAAATTTTGATTTTAAATTAATAAAATATCAAAATTAAAATTAAAGTAAATAATTATAAATATTAAAATAAAAAGGTAGAGTAAAAAAGTAAAAAAGAATTGCAAAAAAAGAGAGGATAAAAACGATATTCACGTCGATAATATCACATTAGACCTAATAAACCTAATAACGCAGTTGATATCCCAATCAGCTGAACGAAGATACAAGGTGACTTAGAATGATTGCGACTTCTATATCAAGATTTATCTACGATAGTGAAACCCTAATCCACGCATGTAAAAGGGAGGTTCTACCATACAATACACCACACCATCCTAGGTCTCTAAGGCCACACCACTCTTCGGAAAACAAACCTCTCACTACTCTAGAAACACGCAATTCCATTCTCATCTCTCTTTCGGTACCCTCCCGTAGGATCTTGAAGGCAGACGCTTTTTCACGATACAAATTGCAACGTCTTATTGACAGCTTTGCTGACATTACGGTTTTGTCATTTTTTTTCTAGAATTAGAATTATGGATTATTTTGTTGGATTAGAATGTTTTGTCTTATCGATCTATGTGTAACTAGTCTCCAAATCATGGAACTTTGGCTAAACTTATAATGTAACCAATTGAACCCTTTTTCATTTTTATGAATGATTCTATGTTTCTATTCAATTATGTTTTCCTTACTATGCTTAATTAATTAGTGAAAATTAACTACTCTTATAGATTTCTAAGTTAATTGGGGATAGACGATTGTACCATTGCCTAATTAACAAAAATATAAGGTAAACTGAATTTAAGGATTTTGGAGGATCAATTGAAATCCTTGATTTCTAATCGGTTATTAATTTAACAAGTTCGAATGTTCTCTATGATTCTCTTAATTATATACCTTGCATGATCATTGTGGATAGTAACTCAAGGGAAAAAATATTGCTATTGCATGATCATTGGATAGTAATAGAATGAGAACATATTGTTAGCAATTAACTCAAATCATTTGTAAGGAAGCTTGGGTGAAATTTGGTAAAGTTATAAGGGAATTCATATCTATGTTCTCCTACTTTTTTTTCTTTTTTATATTTATTTTAAATATTTGTAAATAAAACTCTTTTTTAGTAAGCTCAAAAAATAGGATTCAATCATTCTTTAGAATTTTTGAAATAGTATATGTGAAAATGATATTGAGGGTTTTAAATACTCCTTTTTACACCAACGGGTGCACTTGCCCGTGAGTAAAACTTTGTACGTACAGTAAATGCACAACAACAATTTTGGCAATAGTTATTCAAGCAACAAGGAACTTTTTTTGCTATAAGCTCCTAATATAATCCATAGCCGGATGGATAAATAAAAAACCTAAATAAATCACTAGAGATTTATTTGTGGTACTTTTGTCATGAAAAATTAAAAACTTAGGGTGAAATTTTTGTCGTTAGCCCAATTTTGGTATAATACTTCATTTCATTCATTGATTGGTATGACACCATTTGAAGCCATATTTGGAATAGACCCTAACAATGAACCACTATGAAATTAACCCAACTAACCACTTTGATGTTTAAGCTAGCTTAGTTCATCGAGATGCCATTTTAGATCAACTGAAATCTACATCAAGCACATCAACATATGAAACTCCAAACTAACAAAAGAATATGCCATATGGAGTTCAGCATAGGAGAGTTTATCTTAATCAAGTTACAACCGTATTGCCAACATTCACTTGCTTTAAGGAAGAATCAAAACCTGGACATGCGATATTTTGGCCATTTCCAAGTATTAGCAAGAGTTAGGGCTATCGAATATAAATTGGAATTACCTCAAGACTCTAAAATTCATCCAATATCTCATATCTCCATGCTTGAAAATTTTATAGGTGATTTGATGCTACAATATTTTCCTTTTCCATTGACTATAACTGCAAAAGGATCTTTTTCATTTCACTTTACCTATCTTAACAGGTTATTTCTGCTTTACCTGTCTTAACAAATCTTTTTCATTTCACTTTTCCTATCTTAAACAGGTTATTTTTGTTTTGTCTGTCTTAACATGTCTTTTTCATTTCACTTTGTCTGTCTTAACAGGCCATTTCTATTTTGCCTGTCTTAACAAGTATTTTTCATTTCACTTTGCCTATCTTAAACAGTTCATTTTTGTTTTGCCTGTCATAACAGGTCTTTTTCATTTCACTTTACCTGTCTTAACAGGCCATTTCTGTTTTGCCTGTCTTAACAGGTCTCTTTTCATTTCACTTTGTCTGTTAAAACAGGTCATTTCTGCTTTGTCTGTCTTAATAAGTCTTTTTCATTTCACTTTGTCTGTTTTAACAGACCATTTTTGCTTTATCTATCTTAACAAGTCTTTTTCACTTCACTTTGTCTGTCTTAACAGGCCATTTCTGCTTTGCCTGTCTTAATAGGTCTCTTTTCATTTCACTTTGCATATCTTAACAGGTCTCTTTTCTCATTTCATTTTTCCTGTCTTAAAAGGACATTTTTGTTTTGCCTATCTTAACAGGTCATTTCTTTTTCACTTGTTTTAACAGGTCTTTTCTATTTCACTTTGTTTGTCTTAACAGGCCATTCTTTTTCATTCCTGTCTTAACAGGTTTGCATTTTCCTGGCAACAGCACGACATCATATGCATTTTTCCTATCAACAACAGGACATCATCTGCATGTTTAAATTTTGTCTGCCTGTCATAACAGGTTTACATTTCTCCTGGCAACAGCAAGACATTATTTGCTTCTTCCTGCTAACAACAGGACATCATCTGCATATTGCCTAACAGGTCTGCATATTACCTGTATTAACAAGTCTTCATTTTGCCTGTCTTGACAGACTTGCATTTTTCCTGTCAACAACAAAACATCATTTGCATTTTACCTGTCTTAATAGGTCTGCATTTTTTCTCTCAACAACAGGACATCATCTGCACGTTTAAATTCTGTCTGCTTGTCTTAACAGGTTTGCATTCTTCGTGACAACAACAGAACATCATTTGCATTTTTCCTATCAACAACAGGACATCATCTGCATGTTTAAATTTTGTCCGCCTGGCTTAATAAGTCTGCATTTTGCCTATCTTAACAGGTTTGCATTTTTCCTGTCAACATGACATCATCTGAATGTTTAAATTCTGTCCATCTATCTTAATAGGTCTACATTTTGTCTATCTTAACAGGTCTACATTTTGTCTATCTTAATAGGTTTGCATTTTTCTTGTCAACAACAGGACATCATCTGCATATTTCCTGTTTGAGCAGGTCTGCATATTATCCGTCTTAACAGGTCTACATTTTGTTTGTCTTAACAGGTCTACATTTTGTTTGTCTTAACAGGTCTGCATTTTTCCTGTCAATAACAGGACATCATTTGCTTATTGCCTAACAGGTCTGCATATTGCATATCTTAATAGGTCTGCATTTTTCCTGTCTTGACATGCTTGCATTTTTCCTGCATTTTTCATATCAGTATCCTAATGTTAGGATCAGGTCCGCTAGTCACCTACCATATCAACATCCGTACTTATTAAAAGGGGATCTCAATCAGTAGAGGAACCAAGCCTAAGAAAGCTCCAGTTATCAGCAGCCTGATGCATAGTTCAGGATTTGAAAGCCTAAAAATATGAATCAAGAAAAAAAAATTATGATTATCAGGCTATGTAAATTGCAGAATCCTTGGGTAAAATAAGGATTGAAATGGTCGGAGAAGATCTTGATCTTAGTTAGGTTAGTAGAACGGCTTCTGGTCCAATAGGTCGATAACCCCAGTTTGAAGCATAGACAGGTGGCTATGATGGTCTCGGATTGGTCATAGGAATAAGTTCAGTCTAAAGCAGGTTCTGTATTAAGGTACCTAGGCTAGCTAGAAAGTGGTTTAGCTTAAAAAGCTTAAGAGAAAGGATCGAGAATTGCTCCTATTTGATTGATCATTGAAGTAAATCCTGTTATGACAATAAGTCCCCCGCTGGGTCATACACTTGGGCTGAACCTTAGTTAAATAACAGAAAACCAGCCCAAGAATGGTCAAGATTGGTGATTGGGTTGATAAACAGTAGTTACCAGAGAAAGCATCACGTTTTCAGCTTCTAGTTTCAGTTATATTTCATCAACTAAAGTTATTTTGCTAAGAGGTATAACAACACGCTTCAGCATAAAAACCATAAAACTGGTCCTCAGGTTTGTCCACAAGAGCTTGCTTTAAATTTAATTCGGGGCGTTAGAAACTCAACCAGAAGTTTGGTTTAGTGGTAAGCTTGCTGCTCATAACTCCTAGGTCTTAGGTTTGAATCCCGTGGGCAGCCATTTATTTTAAATTCCCAGTTTATGATCAACTGGTTGCTTTTCAACTGGGCCAAGTCAATTGGGCAAACATACATGATTCAAAATTAGATTGTGAGTAAATTGGCTCAAACACATCGCCTCTTTTTTAATTTGAAATCAAACCTACTTTTTTTTTCTTAATTTGGATCAAGCCCAATTCCTTTTTTAAAATTTGAGATCAAATCCTCTTTTTTTTTTTAATTTGGGTCAAACCCAATACCTTTTTCTAATTTAAAATCAAATTCATTTTTCTTAATTTGGGTCAAGCCCAATTTTCACTTTTTTTAATTTGAAATCAAATTTATTTTTTTTAATTTGAGTCAAGCTCAACTCTCTTTTTTTAACTAAAAATCAAATCCACTTTTTAATTTGGGTCAAACCCAATTCCCTTTTTTTATTTTTTTTATTTGAGATCAAATCCTTTTTAATTTGGGTCAAGCCCAACTTTCTTTTTTTAATTTGTGTCAAGCCCAATTCCTTTTTTTATTTGGAGTTAAACCTTTTTTTTTCGGATCAAGTCCAATTCTCTTTTTTTTATTCAAATCTATCTTTTTTTTAGATCAAGCTCAATTCTCTTTTTTTTAATCAAATCCATCTTTTCTTTTGGATCAAGCCCAATTCTTTTTTTATTATTTTGAAATCAAGATCATTTGTTACATTTGATGTGGGTCAAACCTATTGTCTTCAATTTTTTATTTTCTTTTATCTCTAATTTGGGTCAAGTCCAATAAGTTCCATAATCCGAAATTAGTAAGTTTGATTTAAAAAATTGATTTACAAAGCGAATTTTTTAAGAAAAAAGAAAAATATATCTTTCAAATTTTCTAAAATTTGCGCAACACATTCTAATGTGGGTAGACAGTATTCTCTACTGTTCCGTATTTTAATTCGTACAAATTCAAACGCGGCTTACGACAATTTAAATATCGCAAGCACGTGATTTTATAACATCACTCTTTTCACTAATTTCGTATAAAAATGTCTGTTTTTGAATTTTCTAAAATTCGTGCAACGAATTCTAATGCGGGAAGGTAGCATTCTATACTGTTTCGTATTTTAATTCGTGAAAATTCAAACGCGGCTTACAATGATTTGAATTTTACAAGCATATGATTTTAGAAAATCACTGTTTTCACTAATTCCATCTAAAAATGTCTGTTTTTGAATTTTTTAAAATTCGTGCAACAGATTCTATTACAGGCAGATAGCATTTTCTACTTTTCCGTATTTTAATTCGTACTAATTCAAACATTGCTTATGATGGTTTGAATTTTGCAAGCATGTGATCTTAGAAAATCACTGTTTTTACTAAATCCATCTAAAAGTGTCAAATTTTTTTTAAAATTTTCTTAAATTCGTGCAATGGATTCTAAAACGGGCAACAATATTCTCTACTGTTTCGTATTTTAATTCATGCAAATTCAAACGTGGCTTATAACGATTTGAATTTTGCAAGTACGTGATTTTAGAAAATCACTGTGTTACTAACTTCCTTCATATAAATCTATTTATATTTATTCTATTTAAAGGGATCAAACAGTTTCCAATATATCAAAATCACGTCCTCATTTTAAGGAACCATTTTTGGAATGGACAAGTAGGGTATCTAATACGGTATACCTTTCCTACTCGTAACCAACTCCCGAACCTAAACTTTTCATCAAGTTAGAGTTTTTTCTTTAAAAATAAAATTTAGTGGCGGCTCCACAATATAAATAAATTCAGTTTCTAAAATTTTAACAAATTCGTTATTTCGTTATAATTACGGTTACGACCATAACTAAATTAAATCCTTTTCAAGTATTATATAAAAATTTGAAGATCATATTCTATTTTCAAACTTCTAAATATAAGCTTAATTTTCCACATAATTCTCATTTGCTGTATACCGTCGGAAAAATTAAAATAGGATTGTAAATGAAATAAAGGTCTCTTCTTATTGCTTTGACTTTCCAAGACACCAATGAGTTGAAAAAGAATTCTCAAACCATTAGAGAAGAAATCATAGGTGTTTAAAAGTGAAAGCTTCTAAAACATAACGAGCATAGATGATCTCTTACATATTTATCATGTCATCTATTTTTTTTAAAATAATAAAAAATATATTATAATTTTAATTAAATATATTTTATTTTTAAATTTAATTTAAAAATTAAAAATCAAAATTTCGTAATCAATTACTTGATTAATCGATTATGTGTGTAAGATAATTAAATACGTAATCAATTACCTTTGTGATTATGTAAAAAAAATAAATTAATTATTGATTGATGTAATTAATAAATTAAAATAAAATATAATCGAATATAATTACTGTATGTCTATAAAAAAAATAACAACCAAGGAAAATATAAAATAAAATTTAACAAGGTAAATTATACTTTATATTATTTTTACACTTTAGTTATTTGAATAAAAAGAGAATATGTTATGTATATATTTCTATTTCATTATCTTAAACCAAACTATCGTAAAAATGACTTGTTTTTTTTAAATGTGTTATAATTAAGTTTAATTTCTCTAAAAATGAATTATTCTCACTTTAAAGATAAAAAATCTCAACAATTGATAAAAAAAAAACTAAATTTTGACACATGTATAATTTGTCATACACGCAAGGGTAATATCAAGAATTGACTGCGTAATGCCAGTTTGTGATTAAGTTGAAAATGCTAAAATCAATTTTCATGAAAGTTAAAAAAATCAATGTCGTCCAATGTATACCGTAAATTGTAGAGTGAAAATGACAGCGGGATATTACATACAAGTCATAAGAAATCATGGAACAGTTAAAATTTATTGTATCAATTTTCTCATCAATTATCGAGATGCTTATTTTTCTGTCCGAAGTAAATTATTCATTTTGCGGAGTTTAATTCAGAGCAGATAGAATTACAAAGATAGAAAAATTATATATATATATATATATATATATATATATATATATATGAATAAAACAGGGATTAATGTAGAGTGTGGATTGTACTAGAACGGCGGTGGTGAAAAGAAAAGCAAAATGTTAACCAGAAGATTTGAACTTGGAAACCATCCGCTGGTTCGGGAAAACTCTAGAAAGAGGAGCCAACCGAGGATGCGGTGCTTTCCAGAACCCTCTAAGTTTGTATATATGTCACAAAAGCGTTATCACACGCACACTTGCATTTCACTAACATCGACACAAATGGCACATGCTTTATCTTCCAATCTGGCATCGACCTATTTTCGTCCAACCCAATTCCTCCATTCGTCAAAGTTAAAACCCGTGAAGGTGATGATGGGCGAAGCAAGAGAAAAACTTGACAATGTTCCAAGACACAGCAACAAACACCAACCTTTGCCCAAAAAGAAAGTAGCCCCTGCCGCACCCATAGGTAATTAATTAAGCTTAATTTAAAGTCAGTTGTTGTTAGAGTAAACTTAATTATCAATTTATTTTCTTCTTTTTTTATGTAGTTAAATGTAGTTAAGATTAAGTATGTGTAAACAGGGTTGTGGGACCGATTTCCTACGGCGAGGACGGTGCAAGAGATGATGGAGACGATGGAGAAAATGATGGAGGATCCTTTTGCTTTTAGCACACTTGAGTGGCCTTCTTCTCCTCTTCCGAGTGAAGGAGTGGGTGGGTATCGGAGGAGGGGAAGGGCACCATGGGAGATAAAGGAGGGGGAGAATGAATACAAGATGAGGTTTGACATGCCTGGAATGAACAAGGAGGATGTGAAGGTGTGGGTGGAGGAAAAGATGCTTGTTGTTAAGGCTGAGAAGAACACCACTCCCACTCCTCAAGGACAACAACAAGAGGAAGATGAATGGTCTGCTAAGAGCTATGGTAGGTATAGCAGTAGGATTGCTTTGCCTCAAAATGTTCACTTTGAGAATATTAAGGCTGAGGTTAAGGATGGTGTTCTCTACATAACCATACCCAAGGCTACCACCTACTCAAATGTCTTGGATATCCAAGTCCAATGATTCATTTTCTTTATCTTTTTTGTATTTTTATTAAGTTCAAAGATAGCTTTCCTTTTTTCTAAAAAAAAACGGAAAAGAAAGAAAAGAATGTGTAAATATACTTTTTATTTGCTAAAATATAATGTGTTTATCAAATTTTCGTTCCTTTCTTTTACAGACTGGCGATATGTGGCAAAAGTTGGAAGGAAACAATTTCTTCAACATATAAAACAGCAACTTAAATTTGGTTATTTTTTAAAAAAATTTCAACCGTTCGATCATGGTATCAAGAAGTTTGTGTCTAGATTATAACGAGGGGTGTTAATCTGTTTTATAATGGTATCATCAGAGAGTGGTGTTTTATTGATGTAGTAGATTGGACATTCAATTAATAGCGAAGATAAAATAAAAATAAACATTAGGGTAGTTTTGTTAATCGATAATTACACGCACTGTTTCTTCCTTTTGTCTTATATCAATGGTAATTCGGCTTAACATCCTTTTAATTAATAAATCACGGTTCTTCATTTGAAAAAAAAAAAACAATCCGTTTTTCCGTGTTTGTTTCTATTGCTAGGTGCTCTGTTCAGGAATAACTTATACATAACTTATTTTGATCATAATTTTAATCGAGTTGAATATTGCTTAATTGTATTAGAATAATTATCTTGTTTTACCGGGAGTAACATATTTTTATTTATCCTATTCTTTTATTTTGATTATAATTTTAATCGAGTTGAATGCTGCTTAATTGTATTAGAGTAATTATCATGTTTTATCCAGGAGTAACATATTTTTATTTATTCTATTCTTTTATTTTGATCATAATTTTAACCGAGTTGAATGCTGCTTAATTGTATAAGAGTAATTATCATGTTTTATCCAGGAGTAACATATTTTTATTTATCCTATTCTTTTATTTTGATCATAATTTTAACCGAGTTGAATGCTACTTAATTGTATTAGAGTAATTATCATGTTTTATCCAGGAGTAACATATTTTTATTTATCCTATTCTTTTATTTTGATCATAATTTTAACCGAGTTGAATGCTACTTAATTGTATTAGAGTAATTATCATGTTTTACTCAGGAGTAACATATTTTTGTTTATCCTATTCTTTTATTTTGATCATAATTTTAATCGAGTTGAATACTGTTTAATTGTATTAGAGTAATTATCATGTTTTATCCAGGAGTAACATATTTTTATTTATCCTATTCTTTTATTTTGATCATAATTTTAACCGAGTTAAATGCTGCTTAATTGTATTAGAATAATTATCATGTTTTATCCAGGAGTAACATATTTTTATTTATCCTATTCTTTTATTTTGATCATAATTTTAACCGATATAAATCATTATCAAAATTCTTACAAATAGAAGTTTATAGCAGTTAAAACTAATCGCTATTAAGCTATAGAAATAAAATAAATTAAGTATAGTGCTGTTAGATAAAACAAAGAGAGTTCCGATTGTATTAGTGGATGAAACTTTAATTTTTGTGTTTCTTAAAATCGGTTTGCCAAAATTAGTCTAGTTAAAAAATGAAAAGATGATTAAAATTAAAAAAAATAGTCTATTTAAAAATTGAAAAAATGAATAAAAATTAAAAAATAGGTAAAAATTGAAAAATTAATTCATATTTAAAGTTGGAAATTTTGTTAATTAAAATAAAAACTATTTAGTAAGATTAATTGTTAAATAAGCTAATAAAAATTAAAAAAAAAACAAGCTAAAAATTTTATTATTAAAATAAAAAATATTGATAAAATCAGCTATTAAATTAATTAAATAAAATAAAATAAAGAATTAAAATAAATTTTTTAGTAAGACTAATTGTTAAATGAACTAATAATTTTTTTTAAAAAAAGCTGAAAAATGTATTATTAAGATAAAAAAAATATTGATAAAATCATCTGTTAAATTAATTAATAAAAATAAAATAATAAATAAAAATATAACTATTCAATTGAAATTTAATAATTTTATTATTTATAAAATTAATATTTTATTATTTAAATTAAATTATTGATTAAAAATAAAAATAATATTTTTAATATACTTATTTATATATTTTTTAATAAAATTATACAAATATATTTTTAATTATTTGAATAATTATATATTATAAATTTTTTATGATAATCTTATTTGTTTATATATTTTATTATAAAATTTATGATATATTTTCCAATAAAATTATATTTTAAAAAAATAAATATTTTTAAAAAAATTAAAAAATATTTATTTTTAATTTTATAAATAAATTTTAAAGGATATTTCCATGAAGAAAGTATATTTTATTTTTAATATTTTTATTAATAAAAATTAAATATTTTATTATAAACTATTCAAATAAAATATTAAATATTATAATTAAATAATAATATAAAAATAATTATAAATAAAATTATTAAAATATATTTAAAATAAATATATACTAAAAAAATATTTTTAATAAATTTTTATTTATCAAAAATTATCTATCAAAAAATATTTTAACAACTGTTTAAATAATATAATCTTTATAATTTAATATATTTTTTATTAATTTAATTTATTTTATGTAAATTTATGTAACTATTACATGTGTTGAAAATATATATTTTTTAATAATAAAAGAATTTTAAATTAATAACTGAAATTTTACAAATTAATAAAAATAATGTTTTAAAAATATTAATTATATTATCTAATTATAAAACAGTAAAAATGTTTAAATTATTTTTCAAAAGATTAACTAATTATTTTATTTTATTTTTAATTGAAATATATTATGAATCATACTTCTTGTCAGCCTTTGTTCAGTAACAGCCGTGGAATGTTAAATCACGTTCTAGGATTATTATAAAAGATAAACATCAAACAATACTACCATAAATTCATAAAACAAAATAAAAACACTGATGAAGATAAAATTGAGAATATATGAAGAATGAAAGGATCACATAAGTTGAACAACAGTTTTGAGATATTGGCAGGGCAAAACGATTAAGACGGCCTACAAGAGAAATATCATCCACATGTAAGGCTTGTTTTTAAGATTTTTATTTAACTAATATTGAATATTTTATTTGATGGGTTTAATATGTTAATCAATTTAATTTATATAAATTTTTAAGAAAAATAGAAATCATAATATTTTAGAAAAAAATATATTAACAGGTTCAAATTTGATAAAATTTTAAAAATAAAAATTATATATAAATTAAAATAGATATAAATATAATTAAATCTCAAATATATTATGCATTGTTTTTATTATAAATTTTCTCTAAATAAAGATCGGGCTGATTAAATAAGATAAAGTTTGTTTTCAATAAGGTAAATTAAAAGTTCGAGAGATAACTTTTAAAATATTAAATTTAAAGAAGATTATTTGCACGAGTCAAAAGTTTATTATAATTATTTTTTAAATTAAAAATTGGAGTAATGACGTCACGAACTTGTTTATTTAATCACATGCTGCATTTGTAAATATATAATGCAGTATGCTGTGTTTTTATTAAAAAAAAATATAAGAAATTATTGAACATTTAGTTTTATAATTAAAAAACAAACAGAGATATGTGAAAAAAATACTTTTTTAGAAGAAATCAATTACAACATTAATCTACATTTCAATTGTATAAAAAAAATTATATTTAAATTTTGCTAAATATGTTGTCTTTTTTTAAAGGGTTCAAATTAGTTATCTTAAAAAATATGAAAGTGACGTATTAAGTAATCAGACGTTTTCATCCATTGTTAAAATACCTATTTGTCTATAAATAAGTGCTTTGGAATGCATTATAGGATTAAACTAAAAATTAAAAATATGCTAAATTATATATTTTAAAATTTTAAAAAATATATTAATTGAAAATAAAATATAAAAAATATATCTATAATAATAAAATATAAAAAATATTAATACTTATAAAAGCAATGTATGGATTCGAGGTAAGTACTAATGATGTTGAAGGTGGCTTAAAAAAAATACTAATTTAAGGAAATCTGAGATTACCAATATTGTTGGGGTCGACGGTATGACTTGAAATAGTTGAATTTACACTTTCGAAGATTGAGGCTCATGTCATCCATAATATATTAGTGGAAAAATTCGAAGGTATTGTTCGATAATATCACCGTCAATAATTACCTTACTTTTACTGATGATGAGATACCAATGGAAGGAGCATAACATAATAAGGCTTTACACATATCAATAAAGTGCATGGATCATATTATGACCAGAATTTTAATTAACAATGGTTCCTCACTGAATGTAATGTCAAAAGCAACACTTACAAAACTATCATTTGACATGTCGCATATGAAACCAAGCACCATGGTAGTCCGGGCATTTGATGGATCTCGCAGAGTAGTGATAGGAATGATAAGCCTACCTGTTCAGATTGGTCCAATTACTTTTGAAATGACATTCCAAGTAATGGACATTACTCCCGCTTACAGTTGCCTTCTGGGAAAACCATGGATTCATTGTGCACGAGTTGTACCATCCACACTCCACTAGAAGCTGAAGTTCATCATCAATGACAATCTGATCATTGTCTCTACTGAGGAAGATTTACCAGTGAGTAAATCTTCCTCTACCCCTTATATCGAAGCCGCTGAAGAGGCTCTTGAGACCTCATTTTAGGCACTTGAGATTGCGAATGCTATTTATGTGAAGGAGGGAATGCCCATTACAAAGATCCAGCCATCGAATGCTTCTACAATGGTAGCAAGAGTCATGCTTAAGAATGGGTATCAATATGGACATGGTTTGGAAAAATATGAGCAGGGTTTGAGCAAGCTACCAAGTCTGATGGAAAATAAAGACCGCTTTGGCTTACGGTACAAACCTTCAAGAGCAGATAAGAGAAGGATTGCAAAGGAGAAAAGAAAGAAAAGACTGGCCAGGTTGGATGACAGAGAGCCTAAGACTAAGGGGGTCTCCATATATAATCTGAGGAAGACTTTTTGGAGTGTTGGATTTGAGTTTTCAAGCCCAATAGCTGTCGTGAAAGAGTACACTCTGGAGGATGAGCATGTTAACTGGGTTCACACTTGTCCATCAAACACAAGGCTTGGCAATTGGGAAATCATTAAGCTTCCTGTGATTTTTAATTCAAACATCAAGTAATTTTGTAATATTAATCTTATTCCTCTGCACAAGGCTTTAAGATTCTCTTTGTTATGGGCGTACATGTTTCTTTTCAATATATCATTAATAAAATGCAATTTGAATTTCTAAATACTGGCCTCCCTCTTCTACTTGTATTCTTTACCTTGTTAGAATTTTTATTCATTTTCCTCTTTCCATTCCTAAATGATGCAGATATAAAAATAGCACGTTTGAAGATGAAAATAATGCTAGTATCACATCAAGTAGCTTTGATCTACCCATTAATCAGGCCAATGAGGAAGATGACAATGATTCAAAACCATCACTGAACTGTTGCGATTGATGGAGCAAGAGGCCAAAGAAATACAACCTCATAAGGAACCGATTGAGATGATTAATTTGGGGACCAATGAGGAGAAAAAAAAAGTCAAAATTGGCACACTCATGAAAGAGGAGGGGCGCTACAAGTTGATAAAGCTCTTGCATGATTATAAAGATGTCTTTGCATGGTCGTATCAGGATATGCTAGGCCTCGATACCAGTATAGTATAGCATAAATTACCATTGAAGGCAGAATATCCCCTAGTTAAGCAAAAGTTAAGGAGAATGAAACCAGAAATTTCTTTAAAGATCAGAGAGGAGGTTAGAAAGCAACTCGACGCTGGTTTTCTTGCTGTTTCAAAATACCCCCAATGGATTGTCAATGTAGTTCCAGTCCCTAAGAAAGATGGGAAGGTCCGGATGTGTGTTGACTATTGGGACCTAAATAGAGCTAGCCCTAAAGATGATTTTCCCCTACCTCACATTGACGTACTGGTAGATAACACAGCTCAACATTCCTTCTTCTCTTTTATGGATGGTTTCTCAGGTTATAATCAGATCAAGATACCTAAAGAAGACATGGAAAAAACCACATTTATCACACCTTGGGGCATATTTTGCTACAAGGTTATGTCATTTGGATTGAAGAATGTTGGGGCTACTTATAAAAGGGCAATGGTGACCTTATTCCATGACATGATGCATAAGGAGATTGCAGTCTATGTAGATGACATAATTGCTAAGTCAAAAAATGAGGAAGATCATATTGTTCATTTATAGAAATTGTTTGAGCGATTAAGAAAGTTCAAGTTGAGGCTTAACCTAACTAAATGTACATTTGGAGTAAAGTCTGGTAAGTTATTGGGATTTATAATTAGCCAAAAGGGGATTGAAGTGGATCCTAAAAAAGTTCGAGCTATTCTCGAAATGCCTTCTCCTAGCACAGAAAAGGAAGTTCGAGGATTTCTTAAAAGGATAAATTATATTGCTCAATTTATATCTCAGTTGACAGCTACATGTGAATCAATCTTCAAGTTGCTACGTAAGAACCAACCAATGGAATGGAATGATGATTGCCAGGAAGTATTTGAGAAAATCAAGCAGTATTTGCAAAGTCCCCCAGTCTTGGTACCACCAATCCCTGGAAAGCCTCTCATTGTGTACTTGATAGTGCTTGATAAGTCTATGGGTTGCAGGTTAGGCCAACGGGACGAGTCTGGAAGAAAGGAACAAGCCATTTACTACTTAAGCAAGAAGTTCACCAATTTCGAGGTCAATTACTCATTGTTGGAACGAACTTGTTGTGATCTAGCTTGGGTCACCCGTCGCTTAAGACAATATATGCTGAGTCACACAACTTGGTTAGTGTCTAAAATGGATCCAATCAAGTATATTTTTGAAAAACCCGCTCTAACAGGAAGGAGTGCCCGTTGGCAAGTCCTCTTATTAGAGTATGATATTGTATATGTCACCCAAAAGGAAATCAAAGGAAGTGTTTTGGAAAACTATTTGACACATCAACCTGTAGAAGATTATGAGTCAATGCAATGGAGGTTCCCTAACGAAGACATAATGGCATCATTTGGTGAGGAGAAACTATCAATGGAAGAAAGATGGACGATGTTATTTAATGGTGCTTCCAACATATTGGGGCATGGGATTGGAGCTATACTAATTTCCCCAGAAAAGAAGTACATCCCAGTCACGGCCCGACTATGCTTTGTGTACTAGGGATCGATGAGGCTATAGAATCAAAGGTCAAAATCCTTGACATATATGGTGATTCGGCTTTGGTCATTCATCAGTTAAAAGGAGAATGGGAGACTCGAGATTAAAAATTAACTCCTTACCAGTCCTACATTAAGGAATTAATAAAACAGTTAAAAGAAGTAACCTTTGATCATATCCTTCGAGAGGAAAATACATTGGCAGATGCATTGGCCACTTTGTCATCCATGTTCGCACGGAGTCAGGAAGAAGACATGCCACTTATAAAGATCGAGCACCGTGATCATCCGGCCGACTGCCATTTCATTGAAGAAGAACCAGATGGAAAACCTTGGTACCATGATATCAAGAATTTTATCAAGAGAAGAGAGTATCCGTTGGGTGCTTCAGAGAACGAAAAGAGAACTTTGAGAAGATTGTCAATGAGCTTCTTTCTAAATGGAGAACTGTTATATAAAAGAAATCATGATATGGTGCTCCTTAGATGCGTTGATGCTACTCAAGCCATAAAAATCATCAAGGAAGTGCATGAAAGATCTTTTGGAACTCATGCGAATGGACATGCAATGACAAGAAAGATCTTGAGGGCCGGTTACTACTGTTGACCATGGAGTCTGACTGCTTCAACCATGTGAAGCAATGTCATAAATGCCAGACATATGCTGATAATATTAATGCTCCGCCAACATCATTAAATGTTCTATCATCGCCTTGACCATTTTCGATATGGGGAATGGACATCATAGGTCCCATTAAACCTAAGGCATCAAATGGACACCGCTTTATTTTGGTTGCAATTGATTACTTCACTAAATGAGTTGAAGCAGCTTTCTATGCGCATGTAACCCGAAATGTGGTAGTAAGTTCATAAAAAAAGAGTTAATCTGTCGTTATGGTCTACCAAATCAACTCATCACAAACAATACGACTAATTTGAACAACAAGATGATGATCGAGTTATGTGAAGAATTCAAGATTAAACATCATAATTCTTCCCCATATCGGCCAAATATGAATGGGGCAGTTGAAGCAGCTAATAAAAACATTAAGAAAATCAATCAAAAGATGGTGGTGACTTACAAAGACTGGCATGAAATGCTTCTGTTTGCTTTGCATGGATATCGTACTTCCATTCGCACCTCAACTAGGGCAACGCCATTTTCCTTAGTATATGGAATGGAGGTAATCTTACCTATTGAGGTCGAAATACCTTCCTTAAGAGTATTAATGGAAACGAAGTTAAATGAAGTAGAATGGGTCCAAACCCGTTTTGACCAATTAAATCTCATTGAAGGAAAAAGATTGAATGCAATTTGTCATGGCCAGTTATATCAGAGAAGACTAAATAAATCATTTGAAAAGAAAATGCATCATCGAGAGTTTCAAGAAGGAGATTTAGTACTTAAGAAAATTTTGTCAATTCATAAAGATCATATGGGAAAAGGGACTCCAAATTATGAAGGGCCATATGTAGTCAAGAAAGCTTTCTCAGGAGGGGCCTTGATCCTTACAAAGATGGACGACAAAGATCTCTTACATCCTGTGAACTCAAATACAGTAAAAAAAAATACTATGCATAAAAAAAAAAGCTTGCTAGATCAAAAATCTCAAAAAACGATCTAGGAAAAAGTTAGAGCAATTGAAAAGAAAGGAGAGAGAAAGAGAGAGCTCGCTAGACCGAAAACCTAAAAAACGATCTAGGCAAAAGTTAGAGCAATTGCAAAAAATAAAAGGAAAAAAAGAGAGCTCGCTAAATCGAAAACCTCAAAAACGATCAAGGCAAAAGTTAGAGCAATAAAAAACATGCTCGCTAGATTGAAAACCTGTAAGACAATTTAGGCAAAGGTTAGAGCGACCTACTAGATTGAAAACTCGAAAAGAGTGATCTAGGCAAAAATCAGGGTCAAATAAAATGATCATTAGACTGAAAACCTAGATAAGCGATCTAGAATATGAACGAGCACAAAGAATGCGTCAGGCTTTACAAATTGGGGTAATTGATTAGTTATAAACTGGGGCAAGAGTTACTTTGAATTGGCACACTGGGGCAATTGAGCATCGAAGCAAGTTATGGATTGACAGTTACAAACTGGAACAAGAGTTACATTGAATGACACACTGGGACAATTGAACAGTTGAATGTGAAAATCAGAACAAGTTATGGATTAACAGTTACAATCTGAGGGAAACTGATAACTGGGGCAATTTCATTTTTTCTCTAAAGCTTATTAATGGGTTACTAAGGTTATTGAAGTGTGATATTAACATTACTCATTGAAAAAACGGTCCTGAATATGCTGCTCATAGCATCCTTCTGTAAATATTTTTCATTTTGTAAACTTCACTCAATGTATATACCATTCCTTCCTTTCTAAATATTATTGTCTTCGACAATCACTTTGTTCAATAAAAAACCATGATTTTTCTCTCATCACCTAACCCCACAACATTTAATAGTGACATACTGAAAGGAAATATGTGCTGGTATTAAAATAATAGCATTACAATTATTTGTGTCTTAAATGTTGTAGTAAGCTTTATGAGGATCCAATAAAATTTGCGTGTGGTGGAAAGTGAGAACATTGCTCTAACTCTTGAATCTTTATGACAGACTAAGAGTAACTCAGACACAGACTAAACAAGGGTACACTTGAATGTCAAATAGCGTCAAATTAAATCAAGAAATCTCACTCATTCTTGAATCTTGGACAAGCAAGCTCACGAGGAACAGTAATCTCATAAAAGCCATTTAATAAAATCACAATAGTTTTTGACCATCATGCATCATCATTGAATTATATCGTCAAAGCATTTAGTATCATGCACTCTTGCATCATTATTAATAAACTATCTTAAACCTATGTCTAAGGGTTAATACATCCATTTCATTCTAAGGGTCCACGCACCCACCTCATTCCAAGGGTCCACGCACCCACTTCATTTCATTCTAAGGGTCCACATACCCATTTCACTCCAAGGGTCCATGTACCCACTTTATTCCAAAGGTCCACGCACCCATTTCACTCCAAGGGTCCACGCACCCACTTCATCACAAGGGTCCACGCACCCATTTCATTCCAAGGGTCCACGCATCCACCTCATCCCAAGGGTCCATGTACCCTCTTCATTCTAAGAGTTCACGCACCCATTTCATTCCAAGGGTCCACGCACCCATTTCATTTCAAGGGTCCACACACCTACCATTTCATTCCAAGGGTCTACACACCCTCTGCATTCTAAGGGTCCACGCACCAATTTCATTCCAAGGGTCCACGCACCCATTTGATTCCAATGGTCCATGCACCTTCTGCATTCTAAGGATCCACGCACCCACCACTTCATTCCAAGGATCCACACACCCTCTCAGTTCTAAGGGTCCACGCACCCACTTCATCACAAGGGTCCATGCACCTATTTCACTCCAAGAGTCCACACACCCATTTCACTCCAAGGGTCCACGTACCCATTTCATTCCAAGGGTCCACGTACTCACTTCATTCCAAGGTCCACACACCCACTTCATTCCAAGGGTCAACGCACACTCTGCATTCCTAGGGTCCATGCACCAACCTCATTCCAAGGGTCCACACACCATCTTCATTCTAAGGGTCCATGCACTCATTTCATTCCAAGAGTCCACGCACCTACTTCATTTCATGAGTCCATGCACCCACTTCATTTCAAGGGTCCTCGCACCTCTGCATTATCGGTATCCGTGTATCTTCCAAACCCCAAGATCATCAAAACTTTGTGTTTATGGTGTAAAGTACAACTTTCCAACGTTCATAACTTGCACACACTTTTTGTCAAGAATTGACTCAGGAATTTTTATTTTTTACCATAGACAAAATTAATTTACTTCTTTTCAAATTTCTTATAATAATAATATGAAAAACTTTGTAATTCTTATTATTTTATAAGAAACTTGTAAAGAGGGGCAACTGTGAATAACTAATTTTATCCATATTTATATATAATAAAAATTAAAAAAAATAAAAGATAAAAAATTGATTAATTAAATAAGATAATAAGATAAGAGAGGTTAATTGCTGATAAGTAGTAGGGTAGTGGTGATCAGTTTTGGTTAGTGGGATAGTGGAAGAGCAGTTATCTGATCATGGGGAAGTGGTCAGTTATCTGGGAAATGGAAGAGTGATTATGGTGAGTGGGGTAATGGCAGAGTATTTTAGGTAACGGGAAAGGCATATAAATGACAGGGAGCGTACCAGAAAAAGGCACATACGTATACACAGATACACATAGAGACGTACGTGAGAAAGAGCACTAGATAGAACGTACGGACGGAAGGAAAACTTAAAGAGGACGTATTGTTGCCTGTTCCCGATTCCTAATTTTGATATGTAAATTTTCCCCCCCAATGTCCATTTGTTACCCTTTTTTTTTTGCTTTGCATACATATTGTCTCATTTCCTAATTCTGATGTGCAGAATCTATTCCCTAATATCGCATCCATTCCCTTGTTGTTTGCTTTCAACATGACGATGCATGTGTCCAATTTTCAAAATTGATCTGTGAAATTTCCCTAATATCCTAATCAGTTTAAAATTAACTTGCGACGTCCCTTCGTGAATTTTAATTGATCACCTTTATATTTTTTTAAAATTTTTTTCTTTCATATGAGGGTTAAGCAGTGTTAATTGAGTGGTTGATCCATCTTTGACACTGTTTGATTTGTAAGAGTTTATTGAGTAGCCATTTGCTACCTTGAACCCTATGCATTTCCTTCCAAAATATTTAAAAGGTAAAATTAAAAAAAAAAGGAAATTTCTAAATTCTTCTTAAATAAATTTTTCAGGTCTTTTTCTTTATTTATTTCGTAAAATAAATAAATAATTTTTTTTAATAACTTACATATTAACAACACAAATCAATAAAACTATTTTTTTATTTGAGTGAAATAAATTTTTTGAAAGTTAATTGCATCCGTACATAATTAATTAGAAGGTAACCATTTTAATAGACATCGTAGGATGCTAATACCTTCCCTATGCGTAAATAACTCCCGAACCCAAACTGGTTTCAAAGATCACAATTTCAAATTTTTTCTAAATTTCCTTTAATAAATTTTGGTGGCGACTCCTCTGTCTTTTTTAATTAAAAGTTTTTGTTCGTCATCCCGTCGTGATCCCGATTACAACAGATGGCGACTCCAGTGGGGACATTTTCGATAGTTAAGCCTAATCTAATTAATTATGGATATTCTCTTTAACTTTATTTTTATTTATTTTACTCTTTTTTTATTTTTATTTTTATGTAAATATTATTTTTTGTTCATGTTTGTTGTGTTTGTATATATTCAATGTTGTGAACCATAGGATAGAAGACTTTCTGTTGTATATTCTCAGTTGCTTGTTTGTCTTGCAGATAGGGTTGGGTAGTTTTAGGAGTGAAAGGTTTGTATGCTCCCCTTTCACACAATTCACTTTCACTTACCTCACACACCTTTTGGGCTGTATACCCAAGCCTGTGCGAGCTTAGGATTAGCAGTCACCACTCAGATTGTTACTAGTATCATTAGTTAGTCATATTGAGAAGGCATTTCCCTACTTATGACTGGTTCAGGAACTGGGTCCTTGTTTGTACGATAAGGGCAATCTGAAGGCCATGATAGTCCGTGAGTTGTCTAGATCTATCCATGAAACCATGCACATAACAGAACTAAGCAACCTTCCAAAGTTAGGATTTGAACCTTAGTAATATCTTATCTTAATTTTTTCACCTGAAACAGGACACATGGGGAACATGTTTCTTTCTCTTTATCTTGTACACGTATATTCACATTTAACCACAGGACATATTATAACATGAGCATAACAAATCCAATCATTATCATCATTTTGGCATAAAAAATAATACTAAATTTTTCAATATTTGAATATGAATCTTAATCATAAAAAATATGTTCTCAGAGGTCCATGCATTTTTTACATATATCTCGTGTGTTACTGAGACTTTTAGAAAAAAAAAATACTCATATAGATTCAGGCACGTTAGTTAAGTTTTTTTTTTAAAAAAAGATAAAAAAATATAATAAAATGCTCATCCACACATTTTTTTATGCATTAACTAGACATATAGATAAACCCAAAAATAACATATTCATGCCCTAAAAAATTTTTTAGAAAAAATCATATAGGCATAATCATTTTTTTTTACATTAGTTGGGCCTAAAAAATTATTATAAAACGCTTATATAGCTCCACGCATTTTTTTCATGCATTAACTAAACAAACAAACAAATGTCAAAAATTGTATTTTAAAAAAAATTAGGTACATTCACTTTTTTTTTGTTTCAATTAGGCTTTTAGAAAAAATAAAAAAAATTATGCATGTTTTTGGATATTTAGAAAAAGAAGAAAATAAAAATAACATATTCGTATATTTTTTTTAAGAAATTTTTTTGACATGATTGGTGCATTCAATTTTTTTTTGTTTTAGTTGGGTTTTTAGAAAAAAAAATTATTATCATATAGGTTCAAGCATTTTCTTTCGTAGATTTCGATAAAGAAAAAAAAATAACATGTTCATTCATTTTTTATAAAATTTTTTATCATATTTATACATAAAAAAATCACATGTTAACTACATTCAGTTTTTTGTTTCAGTTGAGCTTTTCGAAAAATAAAAAGTTTTATGTGTTATTTTCAGACATTTAGATAAATAAAAAAAACAAAAATAGCACGTTCATGCATTTTTTTTTAAAATGACATCCTAGGTATATTTAGTTTTCGTTTTAGTTGGACTTTTAGAAAAACAAAAAATTTCATGCATTTTTTGGATATTTAGATAAATAAAAAAATAAAAATAATATGTTCATGCACTTTTTTTAATTTTTTTTATCACATTTATACAAAAAAAGTCACATATTTAGTACATTCAGTTTTTTTTTGTTGAGCTTTTAGAAAAATAAAAAAAATATTATATAGGTTCATGCATTTTTTTCGTACATTTACATAAACAAAACACAAAAATAACATATTTATACATTTTTTATATAAAAAAAATCACATGTTAGATACATTTAGTTTTTTTTCTTTTACTTGGTCTTTTAGAAAAATAAATTAATTTTTTTTTGAAAATTTAGATAAACAAAAAACAAAAATAACATGTTCACACATTTTTCTTTCACATTTATACATAAAAAACACACATGTTTAGATACATTTTTTGTGTTTTAGTTGGGCTTTTAAAAAATAAAAAAATTCATGCTTTTTTTTTAAATATTTAGATAAACAAAAAATAAAAATAATATGTTCGTGAACTGACACGCTCGTCGTAAACGCGCAAAAATAATTTCTAGATTTCCCCGAAACTATTGGTATAGTATAAGGTGCAACCTAGGTCATCTCCCAAAGACCATTTCAGATTCTTAAGCAAATAAGGAGAAAATTAGAACAAGGGGGTTTTTGTAAAGATGTGATATCAAATGCTAAATACAAAATACAGAATGAAATTAATTTCACTTAACAATTATCAACTCAAGGAATTCAGAGGCTATTTTCATAACTAATCATTGATCACTAAAATCATGCATTGTGTTTATCAACCTAGGATCATCTGGAACCCCTAAAATGATCCTTGAATTCTCTACTGAGAAACCTCTCAGAATTTAATTGATTATGATCAACAAGATTTAGTAACCACTTAATCTTTTATCTAAACCAATTTTACAATCAGAATTCAGTTGAAGTAAGTAATAAAATGAAAACCTTCAATTCAATTACTTAATTTCTACTCTTCAAACTTTTGGAAAATGATTTACCAATCAAAAACCAATTATAAATCAATTATACATTAACCAAAATACGTCAACCGATCAAACTTTGATTAAAGAATAAAATTGAAGAATATAGTGAAGCAGAGTAGAAACCACTTAATATGCACGTAAATAAAGATCAAGACCTCAAAGTTAAAATGAAAATAGCTTGAATCCTTGAATTGAAACTACAAACCTAGCCTTCCATGAAGGAGGCAAACTAACAACAAAGAAAGAGGCAAACTAACAACAAATAAATCCTAAGCCTTCCATGTAGGAGGCAACTAACAACAAATAAATCTTAAGCCTTCCATGTAGGAGGCAACTAACAATAAAGAAAAGCTAAGCCTTCCATGTAGGAGGCAAACTAACAAGAAAGAAAAACTAAGCCTTCCATGAAGGAGGCAAAACTAATAAGAAAGAAAGAAAGGAAGAAAGAAAGAAAGAAAGAAAGAAAGAAAGAAAGTGGTATTGGAGTTAATCTCCAAAATGGTGTGTGTCTCCTCTTGCAAACCCTTCTATTTATAGAGGATTTTTGAGGCATCATCTTCAGAAAGTCACCAACTAGGATATTACTTTTCTACCCTTTTCTTGCTTTCACATGGGCTTTGTTGAAATTGCAAAACACTTTTGAATTTTTGCCACCAATGAGCACAACAATTTTGACTTTCTTGCACCGCAATTTCGGATGTTCACATGTCCGAATTAGAGCTTGCCTTCTGAACAAAAGTTGTAGCCCTGGATCTTAGCTGTCCAACAAAGTTGATTTCATCTCAATATGACTTCTATATCTCAAGATATGGCCGGATCTTTGCACACTGTTCAAATTCCACGTCAGCAACACTATCTCATCTTTTGAGATAATTTCGGAGTCCTAAACATCCCATTTAGAATCTTCTCTTGCTTTGTAAATATGGACACTTCTTTAAGCTTTCATTCAAGATAGATTTCATGATTTTTGGATGTCTACAACTCCTATTATGCTCAAAATACTATAATAGTGTCATTTTAATCGGGTAAGCAAAGAAATTCAATTAAACTTCATATGAACCCAAACTCATAAAATATGACAAAGATCACTTAATTGAACATATAAGAAGTCTTAATGAGATAAAAGTGAGTGATAATTATTTATGAAATCTATGCTTATCAAATTCCCCCACACTTATCTTTTGCACGTCTCGGGCAAACTTAAGTTAAGGATTGGTGACTATTTTTTTTTTTTTTTTTGAAAGAACATCAAAGTTTTGAGTTGATTTCTCAAGAATTCACAAAATTTCATGAAGCATCCTTTCATCACATTTTTGAAATTACTTAGAAAGGCAACTTTAATTTGAAAAACATAGATTGAGAAAGATAAAACCTCACATGATATACTCTGAATCTCTCAAGTGTTTGATTTGGTAAGTGTTTCTCTCAAATTCAATCCATGAAAGATGAACTATCATAGGCTTGCATATCTTCTACTTCTCTACTACTATGTACACATGCAATGCACAAATCAAGAGGTCTTTATTTTGGTTCTAACGGGATTAGAAAGATGAAATGATATATTGAAGAGATACAATGTTAGACCAAGGAAAATGGTGAGGATTGAGAATTGATTGTAAGTGCAAGTGTGAGAAACAGATATCACTTCTTCAATTTTTATTTTTTTTTTATTTTTTTTTCAATATAATAGTTTATTTATTAATTTATTGCTTCAGTTTTTTTTTTCAACCATGATATTGATGAACACAACAATAATCTCCCCCACACTTATTGAAACACTTATGGTATAATAAATCCAGTATTCCTCACCTTCTATGGTCAGACAAAATTGTTTTTTTTTTTTTTGATTTGTGGTGAGCTAAAAAGAAGAAAAGGCTAATCGGCTCAAAGGGCTGATCAAAGGATAAAATTATACGGTTTGGTTATTTGGCCAAGTCGTTTGTTCAAGAAAAAAATGCCTCAATCATTTTTGTACAATTCATGTGAAAATGTAGCTTCAAAAAGAATCAATGCAAGTTCTGAAGTAACATATTCCATGGATGAAAATCACACAAGAAAGAAAGTAATTAATAAGGCTCAAAATCTCACAGGTAATATATTTATCAAATCTAATCTATCCAGTTCAAATATGTGTTGCCAAACTAATTAATCTCAAAATATAAATCATTTTGCTTCAATTATTTTATGAAATCTAAAGAAAAACATACTTCCACATTCAAATTTTTTTTTTTTTAATCATAAGATGCGTATCAGGAGTCAAGTGTAACTCCTTACTCAGCCATCTTACTCAAAGCAAGTTTATGATTCTAACCTAATTTTTTTTTTGTTTTTTTTTTTTATATATCGGACCATCCTCCCCCCAACCTATCCGAGACATTGTCCCCAATGTCTTAGATGGAATTTCATATGACAGGAAAAGAAATGTGAGAAAACCACCAAAGTAAGGAAAATTTATAACCGAAGAGTGGTATCTGGTTCTCTTTTGTCTCTATCATCCTGATTTGGTTGGTTCACCAGCTGCATTGCTATATTCTAAAAATGGTGAAAATTTCAAATAAATTGAAAAGAAAATGTAAATGACAAACATACATGCATGAGAATGAACAGTAGTTGTGATTGTGGCTCACATCTTCCTATGGTTTTACGTCCAGTAACGGCTGAAACGCCTTCTAAGAGTCGAGGATGTGCTTCCCATTCAGTTTTCTTGTAAACTGACAAAAGGGTCTTTTAAAGTCAGATTCCCAAGACTATAACGTGCTTTTTCCTTACGGAATGGTTCAAACAAATCAAGAATAGTATACCTAAAAAAAATTGTTAGAAAGGTTAAAAATTTTATACAAACTCAAAAAATTGTTAGAAAGGTTAAAACTTTTATACAAATTCCTAAATAAGCCTAGGAAATTAAAATGGTCCCCGGCAACGGCGCCAAATTTTGACACGCTCGTCGTAAACGCGCAAAAATAATTTCTAGATTTCCCCGAAACTATTGGTATAGTATAAGGTGCAACCTAGGTCATCTCCCAAAGACCATTTCAGATTCTTAAGCAAATAAGGAGAAAATTAGAACAAGGGGGTTTTTGTAAAGATGTGATATCAAATGCTAAATACAAAATACAGAATGAAATTAATTTCACTTAACAATTATCAACTCAAGGAATTCAGAGGCTATTTTCATAACTAATCATTGATCACTAAAATCATGCATTGTGTTTATCAACCTAGGATCATCTGGAACCCCTAAAATGATCCTTGAATTCTCTACTGAGAAACCTCTCAGAATTTAATTGATTATGATCAACAAGATTTAGTAACCACTTAATCTTTTATCTAAACCAATTTTACAATCAGAATTCAGTTGAAGTAAGTAATAAAATGAAAACCTTCAATTCAATTACTTAATTTCTACTCTTCAAACTTTTGGAAAATGATTTACCAATCAAAAACCAATTATAAATCAATTATACATTAACCAAAATACGTCAACCGATCAAACTTTGATTAAAGAATAAAATTGAAGAATATAGTGAAGCAGAGTAGAAACCACTTAATATGCACGTAAATAAAGATCAAGACCTCAAAGTTAAAATGAAAATAGCTTGAATCCTTGAATTGAAACTACAAACCTAGCCTTCCATGAAGGAGGCAAACTAACAACAAAGAAAGAGGCAAACTAACAACAAATAAATCCTAAGCCTTCCATGTAGGAGGCAACTAACAACAAATAAATCTTAAGCCTTCCATGTAGGAGGCAACTAACAATAAAGAAAAGCTAAGCCTTCCATGTAGGAGGCAAACTAACAAGAAAGAAAAACTAAGCCTTCCATGAAGGAGGCAAAACTAATAAGAAAGAAAGAAAGGAAGAAAGAAAGAAAGAAAGAAAGAAAGAAAGAAAGTGGTATTGGAGTTAATCTCCAAAATGGTGTGTGTCTCCTCTTGCAAACCCTTCTATTTATAGAGGATTTTTGAGGCATCATCTTCAGAAAGTCACCAACTAGGATATTACTTTTCTACCCTTTTCTTGCTTTCACATGGGCTTTGTTGAAATTGCAAAACACTTTTGAATTTTTGCCACCAATGAGCACAACAATTTTGACTTTCTTGCACCGCAATTTCGGATGTTCACATGTCCGAATTAGAGCTTGCCTTCTGAACAAAAGTTGTAGCCCTGGATCTTAGCTGTCCAACAAAGTTGATTTCATCTCAATATGACTTCTATATCTCAAGATATGGCCGGATCTTTGCACACTGTTCAAATTCCACGTCAGCAACACTATCTCATCTTTTGAGATAATTTCGGAGTCCTAAACATCCCATTTAGAATCTTCTCTTGCTTTGTAAATATGGACACTTCTTTAAGCTTTCATTCAAGATAGATTTCATGATTTTTGGATGTCTACAACTCCTATTATGCTCAAAATACTATAATAGTGTCATTTTAATCGGGTAAGCAAAGAAATTCAATTAAACTTCATATGAACCCAAACTCATAAAATATGACAAAGATCACTTAATTGAACATATAAGAAGTCTTAATGAGATAAAAGTGAGTGATAATTATTTATGAAATCTATGCTTATCATGAACCTTTTTCAAAAAAAATTCACATTTATACAAAAAAAAATCATATATTAGGTGCATTCAATTTTTTTGTTTTAGTTGGACTTTTAGAAAAATAAAAAATTTCATATTCATTCATGCATTTTGAAAAACAAAATACAAAAAGAACATGTTCATGCATTTTTTTTACACATTTATACATGAAAAAAATCACATGTTAGGTATATTCAGTTTTTTTTGTTTGGCTTTGAGAAATTTTTTTTTTTTTAACATTTGTTATGTATAAATGTTTAAAAAAAATACATGAATATGTTCTTTTTGTATATTGTTTTTCAAAATCCATGAATCTATATGAAATTTTTTATTTTTCTAAAAGTCCAACTAAAACAAAAAAATTGAACGCACCTAATATATGATTTTTTTTGTATAAATGTGAATTTTTTTAAAAAAAGTGCATGAATATCATATTTTTATTTTTTGTTTATCTAAATATTCAAAAAATGCATGAAATGTTTTTTATTTTCTAAAAGCTCAACTAAAACACAAAAAATATATCTAAACAAGTGATTTTTTTATGTATAGATTTGAAAAAAAAATGCATGAACATGTTATTTTTATTTTTTATTTATCAAAATGTTAAAAAAAATTATTTTTCTAAAATTCCTAGTAAAAGAAAAAAAACTAAATGTATCTAACATGTGATTTTTTTATAAAAAATGTATGAATATGTTATTTTTGTGTTTTGTTTATATAAATGTACGAAAAAAATGCATGAATCTATACGATATTTTTTTTTATTTTTCTAAAAGCTCAACAAAAAAAAAACTGAATGTACTAAACATGTGATTTTTCTTTTGTAAAAATGTGATAAACAAAATTTTAAAAAAATGCATGAACATATTTTTTTTTGTTTATCTAAATGTCCAAAAAATGCATGAAATTTTTTATTTTTCTAAAAATCCAACTGAAACAAAAACTGAATATACCTAGGATGTGATTTTTTTTAAAAGAAAAATGCATGACCGTACTATTTTTGTTTTTTTATTTATCTAAATGTTCGAAAAAAAAAACACATGAAATTTTTTATTTTTCGAAAAACCCAACTGAAACAAAAAACTGAATGTACCTAACATGTAATTTTTTTATGTATAAATGTGATAAAAAAAATTTATAAAAAATGAATGAACATGTTATTTTTGTGTTTTCTTTATCGAAATCTACGAAAGAAAATGCTTGAACCTATATGATAATAATTTTGTTTTTCTAAAAATCCAACTAAAACAAAAAAAAAATTGAATGCACTAAACATGTAAAAAAAATTTCTTAAAAAAAATGTATGAACATGTTATTTTTATTTTCTTTTTTTCTAAATGTCCAAAAAATGCATAATTTTTTTTTTATTTTTTCCAAAAGCGCAACTAAAACAAAAAAAAAACAGAATGTACCTAAAATTTTGGTTTTTAAAAATACAATTTTTGACATTTTTTTGTTTGTTTAGTTAATGCATGGATCTATATGAGTGTTTTATAATTGTTTTTTAGGCCCAATTAATGCAAAAAAAAAATGATTGTGCCTATATAATTTTTTGTAAATTTTTTTTTAAGGCATGAATATGTTACTTTTTGGTTTATCTATATGTCTAGTTAATGCACAAAAAAATGTGTGGATGAGCATTTTATTATTTTTTTTATCCCTTGTTTTAAAAAAAAAAAACTTAACTAATGTGCCTGAATCTATGAGTATTTTTTTTTTCTAAAAGTCTCGCTAATGCACGAGATATATGTAAAAAAAAATGCATGGACCTCTGAGAACATTTTTTTTTATGATTAAGATTTATATTCATATTTTGAAAATTTTAGTATTATTTTGGTGCCAAAATGATGATAATGATGTGATTTGTTATGCTCATCTTATAACATGTCCTATGATTAGATGTGAATAACATGTACAAGAGAAAGAGGTTACCCATGTGTCCTATTTCAGGTGAAAAAACTAAGATGAAAGTTGCTTAGTTCTGTCTATGTGCATAGTTTCATAGATAGATTTAGACAACTCACAAACTATCATGGTCCTCAGATTGCCCGTATCGTACAGATAAGAACCCAGTTCCTGAACTAGTCATAAGTAGGGAAATGTCTTCTCAATATGACTAACTCATGATACTAGTAACAATCTGAGTGATTGACTTAACAATTATCAAGTGGGCATGAAGCCCTTCAACAACAACTGTCCAAACACTTGCTAATCCTACACTCGCACAGGTTCGGGTATAGAGCCCAAAAGATGTGTGAGGTATCAGGTAAGTGAAAGTGAATTGTGGGAAAGGGGAGCATACAAACATTTAACTCCTAAAACTACCCAACCCCACCTGCAAGACAAACAAGCAATCGAGAATATACAACAGAAAGTCTTCTATCCTATGGTTCACAACATTGAATATGTACAAACACAACGAACATGAACAAAAAACAATATTTACATAAAAATTAAAAAAAAGTGAAATAAATAAAAATAAAGTTAAAGAGAATATGCATAATTAATTAGATTAGGCTTAACTCTCGAAAATGTCTCCAGTGGAGTCGCCATCTGTAGATCGGGATCACGACGGGACGACGAACAAAAACTTTCAATTAAAAAAGACAGGGAGTCGCCACCAAAATTTATTAAAGGAAATTTTGGAAAAACTTGAAATTGTAATATTTGAAACCAAATTACGTTCGGAAGTTATTTACACATAGGGAATGTATTAGCATCCTACGAAGTCCATTAAAATGATTACCTTCTAAGTAATCATGTACGGATGCAATTAATTTTCAAAAAAATTATTTCACTCAAATAAAAAAATAGTTTTATTGATTTGTATTGTTAACATGTAAGTAATTAAAAAATTTATTTATTTATTTTATGAAATAAATGAAGAAAAAGACCTGAAAATTTATTTAAGAAGAATTTAGAAAATCCTTTTTTTTTAATTTTGCCTTTTTTAAATTTTTGAAAGGAAATGCATGCATAGGGTTCAAGGTAGCAAATGGCTACTCAATAAACTCTTACAAATCAAGCGATGTCAAAGATGGATCAACCACTCAATTAACACTGTTTGACCCTCATATGAAAGAAAAAAATTAAAAAATAAATAAATAAAAGTGATCAATTAAAATTTACAAAGAGACGTCACAAGTTAATTTTAAATTGATTAGAATATTAGGAGAATTTAACAGATCAGTTTTGGAAATTGGACACATGCGTGTTGAAAGCCAACAACAAGAAAATGAATGAGATATTAGAGAATAGAATCTACGTGTTAGGGGGCAAATTTTACGTATCAAAATTAGGAATTGGGAACAGACAACAGAAAAAGAGAATCAGATATTACCTGGTTTAAAAAGGTTGAATTTGATTTGTTCCTTCGCTCCTTCGTCGTTGCTCTTTCTTTACTGTGTATCCTTTTGTACGTAGTTCTATCTTATATTCTTTTTTTTGTGCTCTTTATCACGTACGTCTCTACGTGTATCCATGTATATGCGTCTGACCAGCTCCCTATCATTTAGATGCATTTCCCGTTATACTCTACCACTACCCCATTCACTATAATGACTATGTATATGCGTCTGACCAACTCCCTATCATTTAGATGCATTTCCCGTTATACTCTACCACTACCCCATTCACTATAACGACTCTCCCACTTCCCATTATCCCCACTATAAATAACTGATTACCACTACTCCACTACCTATCAGCAATTAACTTTTTTATCATGTTATCTTATTTAATTATTTAATTATTTAATTTTTATCTTTTATTATTTTTTTAATTTTTATTATATATAAATATGGACAAAATTAGTTATTCACATATATATAAATTATCAAAATAAAATATGGAAATTATTTTGTAACATAATTACTAATTGTTATTTTGAAATGAATATTTTAAATCTTGCTTTGACAAAAAAATTAATTACAAATAAAATTTAAGTAATTTTCATAAACTATTAACAATTTTTATATTATACATAAAAAAATAAGTATTAAAGAAACGAACATATAATTTTTAATAAAAAATAAAAATATTTAGTATGTTTAAAACAATGGTTATTTAATTTTTAAATAATTAAAAGTATTTAAAAATATACATCAGAAACGGTTATAGGATATTAGCTTGAAGTGTAAGGTCTATGAAGAATTATTAAACAACCAATACTTTGAGAAGTACTCGGAAGAATACACAATCTTGTTGTTGGTTTAGTTTTGAATTTGGCAAAGAAGTGAGTACAAAAATTTGTTTAACATAGATAATGAATAACCTTCCCTTTTCAAATTTGATTTAATACCTTCTGGATTGAAGGAATAATTGTTTGTATCTTTTATGTTTGAAATTGTTTGGATACGTCTTTACAATTTAAAAATTTATTTGTATCAGTTAAACATGATAAAAAATAAGTTAAATTAAAATGATTGTATTTAATCTAAACATTAATTACATTTTTTTATTAATTTAATTATTGATTATATATATATATATATATTTGTTGTATGTTAAGTTTATAGATATATATTACTTAATAACTTTTTTTAATATGAAATTTTTTTATAATATAATTAATGAATTATATAATATTATCTTAACAATTATTTATACATAAAATCATTTAATTTGATCATTTATAAATTTATTAGTTTGTTGTGAATATTTATTTGTATTTAAATAATATATTGTATTAAAATAAAATTAAATCAATTAATTTTTTACTTATATAGATTTGATATATTCTTAAATTCAACCATTAAAATATTAATAAATGATGTGAATTTATGAGTTTAACGCTTAATATTAATTGATACTGTTTATAAATGATTTTTATGTAAGAGTAAAAATAATAAATTTGGATCATACAATTTTATATAAATGATTAAGATTATAAAAAATTTTAAACAATAGGATCACTTAAAATTGTTGCATAATTTTTAAAAAAATTCTCATAAATTGTGTGTTTAATTTTGACCATTTAAAATAAAATATATGATCAACATTTATTTTTTTTATTCTTTCATAAAATAATTTCTCTCATTTAACACACATGATTATTAAAACTTTCTTAAAAAATAGATAAAATAATATATATATATATTAGTTTTTAATAAATTGAAAATTAATGTTCGTTTTTTTATAAATATTAGTTCTAATGAAAAAATATATACTATCTTAAAATTTAATTTTTCCTATTTAAATTTTTATAGTTTGTTTAAAATAAAATAGAAATCAATTAAAAGTACATTAATTGTGAATAGATCATATTTTTTATATTTTATATTAATTATTAATAGATAAAATAAAATATTGATTAATATAAGAAATTTATATCTCAATTATTTATGAATTATTTATAATTTTTGATGAAAAGATTATTGGAATAATATTTAATTTAATTCTATATTCATAATTACTAAAATATTTTAATAAATATATATTATCTTATACTTTTAACTTTTCAAATGTTATTTTTAGAGTTATTTTCTGATAGGAAAAAAATATGTACAGTGGAACAATGTTATATAAAATTAGACGAGATTTTATTTAATAGTAAATATTTACTTTAATTAGTATTCATGTTTATAATTAAGAATATTAAATTTATGTATTACGTTTGACTACATTTAAAAATGTTAAATTAAAAAATTATAATTTATTTTGTACATCACAGAGAAATATAAATAAAAATATTTAAAATTTTAGAGTATGCATGGTTATTTTAAAACAATTGATTAAGTTTTTGATGTATTAAAGAAAGAGAATATTTTTAAATTAAGAGTGCAAATAGTTAAAATTTTATAAAAAAAATTATTAAATAAAAAAAATTAGAGTTAAGATTACATTAGAGAGAGAGTTGTTTTCTGTACAAGAAAATAACAGGTTTGGAGTTATGACTTTGTGTGAACTTTATCAACTTTGTACTCAACTCTATTCTATACGGCTAAACCAACCCTAATTAGTAGTATTAAGAGAGAAAAGCTTTTGAAAAAAAAAGAAGAAATTTTTAAAAATATTTCTAATTTTTTAAAAATACACAAATGAAAATTAAATATTTAAAATTATGAGCATATTTATTGTAATTTATTAATTAATTCTTATTTAATGAAAAATATTTTTTAAATTATTTTACCCAATTAAGAGTATGCCTATTTAAAAATTGGAAAGAAAAAGGAAATTTTCAAATAAAGAGAATAAAATAAAAATAATTTAATGTTAAAATAAAATTAGATATTTTCTTAAAAAAATTCCTAATTTATTTTTATAAAAAAATATGTTAATAGACTAAATGATTGCAAAGTTACATGTTAGAAGAAATGAAATATGAGATAAAATATGAGAATTTATATTTATAATATAAAAGTTGATAATTAAAATAATTTTTCTAATATTTATTCTAAGAATTATGATTAAAATATCAATAAATAAAAATTATAGAAAATATGCTAATAACATTAATTTTATATTTTTTAATTTGTATCTTTAAAATAATAAATTTAATCAAAATATATTATTAGTGTAAAAGAATATACTATTTTCTATTTGTAAATTATTATATAATTAAGAATAATTATTTTAAAATAAATTTTAATTAATTAATATTGTAAAATATCAAAGTTACACCAATGTCATTAAAAAGTTAATAGTGGAGAAACCAAACTAGCACGTTATTGGATCGACCTTTATGGAACAACAATAATTGCGGACATGGCCGTTGGACATTATTATTTATCTATACTTGGTTCAAGATTTATCCCCGTTAATATTTTGTTGGTCCAAATTCAAACCATTATAACAAATCCTACTAAATTTAGCATCAAAATATTTGTAATATAATAAATATTATTAACTTGTTTTAGTAGCATCCTAAATTATCGTTGGGACCATCAACAAAGTTCTTTGTTTGCTTAGCCAATATACAATTTAGTCTTTTCTCAGTATTGATCTAAGTCCACACGTAATCCACCAGTTCACCACAAATAATTTTTAAGAAGAAGGATTTTTTATGCAACAGAAAAATATATACACATATTTGTATATATATATCTAACGGCCAAAAAATCTATAAATATATATATAAAGAAAATAAGGAAACTAGACGTTAGGAAAAGAGGGTTACCATAAATAATTGTGGACGAAATAGGTAGTGGGATCCACTAATTTTTTTAAAAAAAAAAGAAAAAAGAAAAAAAAGCGTCGTTTGCTTTTAATGACACGAAGATTCATAAGATAATCCAGAAGTATCAATGTCGTGTCCAGTTTATACCGCCACCAAGGAGCGTAGTAACTTGGTATAAATCTTAAAGTTAAAACCCTCAACGTTACTCAAAGATATCTAAGCAAGTTCCAATTTTTTCCCTATGCAATCGGTATTTGTTGCATTGGGTATCGTGGGTCATTTAATCTGAGTCACGTTCATTTCTGAAGCAACAGAGTTTGGGTTCACTCTGCTGAATGTGGCTATAGAGAGAAAGAAGCAAAGAGGTGTTTTATATCAGTTCGTTTTGCGTTATGGGTGAATCTTCGACTTGTCTTGTACGATCCTTCTCCACAACCGTTGACACTAGTTGCAAATCCCAAGAGGTGAGTTTTGTTTCAAAATTTTTACTTTCACGTGATTCTGTTATGGTTTTCAGTGACCCAAATGTTCATTTTTTGTGGGTCTGTTGGGGTTAGTTACCAAGAAATGGCGATACGCTATGTTTAGTGTTGCTTGTTGAGACACCCCAAACGGAATCAGATGAGAAGTTGGAGTATCTGTAACTGCCTTGTTTTGTTTCAATTTACATTTTAAATTTCCTTTGCTCATTTCTCCGATGACAATAGTCTTTCTGCAATTTTACTGTTCTGTTAAAGCGTTTATTTAATTTCATTATCATAAATATGGCGACGTCCTTTGCCGAAATTCTGAAATTTTCTCTAATCCAGCCTCGCGTTGTTCTTGTCGAGGATAGGAACCACGCATGGGTTTCAATGTCACTGGTAAATCCATGAATGTTATTGTTCTGCTAAGGATACTTTTATTTTTTTAATGTATAAAGATTAAATTTTGAAATTTCCTTTCCTGTGCTCGGTATGTGATAACTTGTCATATGTTTTGGTATTTGTTTAACTATTTTTATTTTTTGTTCTGTTTTAATTCCAGTGTGACCCCATTCGTGCTCTTGGAGAATCTATCTCTTTCGGGAGGTTTATCACAGAAGGGTTGGATTGGGAGAGATGGTCAACATTCTCACACAAGCGCTATGTAGAAGAAGCCGAAAAATATTCCAAGCCAGGTTCTGTTGCGGCGAAGAAAGCCTACTTTGAGGCTCATTACAGGAAAAAGTCTCAAGAGAGAGCAGCTGCATTGATCCAAGAAGCTAATGCTCAAGCTAACAGAACTTTGGATTCAGAAGCTTGGGAAGGAAATTGCAGCTGTGCTGATTCGTCCATTGGGATGAATTCTAAAGTAGACAACAACATTGTGACTGCCAATGAACAGCCAAATAAAGACTCTGTTAGTTACCAGGTTGTGGAATGTGGCGACACAAACCAATATAAATATGATTCCAGACCTATTTTGGATTCAGAAGCTTGGGAAGGAAACTGCAGCTGCAATGACTCATCCATTGAGATGAATTCTGAAGCAGATCACAATGTTGTAATTGCCAATGAACAGCCAGATAAAGAAACTGTTTGTTACCAAGTTGTTGAATGTGCCGATACAAACCAATATAAATATGACACCAGACATATTTTGAATTCAGAAGTTTGGGAAGGAAACCGTGGCTGCAATGTCTCCTCCATTGAGATGAATTCTAAAGCATATGACAACATTGTGACTACCAATGAACAGCCATATAAAGAAACTGTTTGTTACCAAGTTGTTGAATGTGCCGATACAAACCAACATAAATATGATGCCAGGAATATTTTGGATTCAGAAGCCTGGGAAGGAAACTGCAGCTGTGATGACTCGTCCATTGAGATGAATTCTAAAGCAGATGACAACATTGTGACTGCCAATGAACAGCCAGGTAAAGAAATCCAAATTGTTGAATGTGCCAATACAAACCAATATAAGTATGATGCCATACAAAGTGATTTAGACACTTCCAATGTGGAAGGAGCGGAGGATGTGCCACATCCTTGCATTGATACAACAAATCTTAATGTGGAAAGTTGCACCCTGCTTGATAACTCTAACCAATTTCATCATGTTGAAGTCCATAAGAATATTGCTGTCCATGTAGAAGAGAGGGCGCTTGATCATGTAAGTCTACACTTTCTTTCTTTTTTATACCCAATTTCCTTTTGTTTCTTCTGATGAGTAAATTTGTAACTGCGGCCACTCTGCACCTTTATCACACTGATGCTGCAGGGCGCTGGTGGTCAGGAAGTGTTGGCATTGCCTGTCAAGGGAAGAAAAGTAATTACTTCTCCAAAATTATCAACCAGAACTAGAGCTGCAAAACTTCCTCATTCTCTTGATGAAAGGAAGGCTGCTGCAGCCGTACCAGCCAGAAGTGGAATACAAGATGGTTTGAGAAGTAAGAAGTTTGTTGGAAACTCAGTTGAGAAGAAGAGACCAACTGCTCGGTCACTCCACATGTCAATCAATCTTCCCTCCTGCACCGGTGAAACAAGCAAAAAAATTGCTGCAGCTTCACAGTCCAGAAATGGAAGTTTTTCAACAAGTAAGAAATCTGTTGGAGGCACAGCTAAGAAGAGAATAACTGCACCATCGCATTACATGTCGGTCAATCTTCCATCTGGCACCAGTGTAACTAGCCCAACAGCTACTGCAGCTGTTAAACCGAGAAATGGAATAAACTTTGCCGCAAAGAGTATGAAGTCTGTCCAAGACTCGGTGGAGAAGAGACCAACTGCAAGTAAAGCAGTGCCGGATGAAACAAGTAAAACAACTTCAGTGATTGAACAGAACAGAATTAAAAAAATTCGTTCTAATTTGCCCAAAGATAATCCAGTGGCATTGCGGACATCAACTAAGGTATTAACTTATTATCCACCTTTTGTTTGTACTTATATTCATATCAGTGGTTTTTCTGAGAAGGAAATGAACAACATTTGAAATGGCACTCTTTCTAGAAGTGCTGGTTGCTGAAGATTTTTCCCCCTTCTTTTTTAGGCATCCCATGGTTTGCTAAATCAACCTTCAGCAAATCCCCCATCTCAGGGTAGAAGGTACTGCCTTTACGGCTTCAGCTGCATGCATCATTAGAAAATTTCACTGACGTGTTTGGATTTGTTTATGTCAGGATTGAAAGACTGCTTAATAAGTCTGTTTCTGGAGGTGTTACATCAAATGCAAAACTTTCCTCCTCCATTTCTTTAGAGTAAGAACATTTTACTAGTTGCTAATATTTTTTTTAATGTGCACTTTTTGAATTGCGACGTATAATGAAAATCCTTTTTCACAACTACTTTTAGGAGCTACAAACTGCTTAATAGGTCTGTATCTGGAGGTGTTACATCAAATTCAAAACTTTCCTCCTCCATTTCTTTTGAGTAAGAACATTTTACTAGTTGCTAATATTTTTTTAATGTGCACCTTTTGAATTGCTTCATATAATGAATCCTTTTTTCACTACTACTTTTAGGAGCTACAAACCGCTTAATAAGTCTGTATCTGGAGGTGTTACATCAAATGCAAAACTTTCCTCCTCCGTTTCTTTAGAGTAAGAACATTTTACTAGTTGGTAATATCTTTTTTAATGTGCAGTTTTTGAATTGCAACATATCATGAATCTTTTTTCACCTACCTTTTTGGAGCTACAAACTTCTCTAATAGCATGCTTCGCTGGCCTTTTTCTATAAATATGCAATTACGGATCACAAATTTGAATTTCAGAATAAAGTCCAAACATGCATAAAAACATACAAGGTCTCATGTTTTTTCTTTTGTTCTTGTGAATAAATTTGGCGACAGTAGCTCATCATCTTCAAGCACCACCAAAAGCAATCCCCAATCAGCTACCGTATCTTCACCTTTTAGATTCAGAAGTGAAGAAAGAGCAATGAAACGCAAAGAGGCAAGTTGTTTTCCTTGTCCCTTACACTAGCTGTGCAATTTATGGCTGAAGTAAAGGTTATAACTACCTTACCCATTGTTGTATTTCAGTACTTGCAGAGGATGAATGAAACTAGATCCAAGGAAGAAGTGAAAGTTCAGCTGCAAAGGATTCCTAAGGTGAATAATTTTATAAGGGTACTCCTGGTACATGAGTCACCTAGTTTCTAGGCAATACTATATTAGTAACAGACCCCCAATTGGGAAAGTATATGTGAGAAGGGGGAAAAGGAATGGAATGGAATTGAGCAAAACCCACAGGACAGGATTAGAATAGCTAGTCAGTTATAAGCGAAACTGTTACAGGTTTAACTTGATTAAAGTAAGGGGAGAAGAGAGTATTTGGTTGGTTAGTCAGGACTAGGTGGGAGAGCGAGAGAAATCCTCTTGACACTCATTTTATTCTCAGCTGAGATCATTCAAGAAAGACATTGACTTGTAATATTTTCCTTCATACACTGGTCCAGTTCGTACATACTATTAGTAGCTCTAGTAACTGATCCAAACATGTCAAAAAGCTGGAAACACTGAATTTGATCTGATATATAAGCTGAAATGCTTATATATATGTTCCCTTTTCTTTTCTGTTGATGGTCCTGAGTGGCACTGCAATTTAGAAATGGAGTTGGTCAAGACATGGATGGATGCCTTCATACCTCATTTTCAGGTGATTTCACAACTTTAATTTGATGATCATGCAGGGGAAAACAGAGAATAATCCCAAGGACTCTATATCTATACTAAATGAGGACAGGCCTGGTGGATCACAATCAGCAAGTAATCATACCAGAAAGGTATATTTGCCTGTTACTTCTGATGTTGGAAATGACACCATTGACTAAATGCTATATAGTATAATAGCAACCATTGACTAAATGCGTGTTTTCCACCTAGATGCTTCTTTGCTGGCTTAGCCAGAAAGTCATTGTTTGCGGCTTTTTTTTATTATATGCTAAAGGATGTTGTTGTTTGATCAAAATTGTGTTCATTTTGCAAAGGCTTTTTTTGACCAATGACCATCTCAGTCCCACATAATCTGTCAACCATTATTCTCTGTCGGTTAATTCCTACCCTGTGGATGCTTTATATCACTTGTGATTTGTAACATTGTACTTGCTATTTTCTTTGATTCTGGGAGATGTTTCTCAATTTTATTTTTTATTATTCTTTTTCCAGAGCTCACCTACACTGCCCCGGTCACCACCAAAATTTGGGAGGAAAGCAAGTTGTAGTACAGTGCAGAACAGGAAGTTAGGAAATTCATGGAAGCCTCCAATTTGCACCAAAAATTCCAAACGCACAACAGAAAAAGTTAACCGAACAACAAGGCAATCGGTAGCTTCATTATCAAATACCACAAGAGAAAATGCTTCCCCAAATATTCAGCATTGAGAACATGAAAACGAATGAATACCTGACTGAAACGTTAGTTTTGACAGCCTCAAGTTCCTATTAACTGTGAAAAAAATATTTCGAAGGAAAATTTTGTGGTTCTGTTAGTTTTGACCTAGATAGGAAGAATACAGAGTTAGAATTAGTGTGTAATTAAAATAGGTTTAGGCTATATATGTAAAGGTAAATAAGACTTTACTTTGCATGGATAAACTTTACCTTTGCTGTGATCAGGGGTGGGAATAGATTATGTCACGCTTTGCGTGTTTAAGTGCAATATGCATTAAAATTTTATGCTTGAGCCTGAATTTATCATTTGTTATTAATTTTTTTTTTATTAAAATTTGATCTATTTTAAAGTTTAATTAATTTAGGAGATTTAAAATTTATATATATAAATGATTAAAAAATTTATAAATTTACAAAATTTTAATGAAATAAATTATGTAAATATAATATATTAAAATATAATATAAATTATAATAATTTTTTATTAGTTTTTTAAATAAATTTAAATTTAATTTATTTATTTAAAATTTTAATTAATTTAAATTTATTTAATAAAGTAAAAAAAAATGAACAGTCAAAATAATTGTGCGGTGATTTACAATCTATTTATATTTGAATATATGTCTGATTTTTTATTTTATAAAATATTTTTATCCACATACATAGAAGTATATCAATTTTTTAGTGGATAAGGATGTAGGTTCTTCTTGAGTGATCTGAATCAATTTCACGTTTAATTGTGATTTACCATTTTAATATGGATTATTCAAATATTAAGTGTTGAGAACATGAATATTCTTTTGTTTTGAAAAATTTTAGCCATACATAAAAGAGTGTTGCAGTTTTGGTATGCGGCATTCCTTTCTTTAATTTGTTCTGCCGCAGACTAACCCAATTTGGATGAATGAAAAGAAAAGAAAAAATTCGGATTTTATTTTTTTATTTGTATTTGTTTTCTAAGAAAGACTGAAATTAAATTAGGTGAAATTTAAAAAAAAAATTCTTTTTACCGAGCATGAAAATGGAAAACAAGTTTTTGTTAAAATTGTTGATGTCATATCCTTAAATTTTGATTTTTATAGATTACTTTATAATTAGAGTTATTTTTCGTTTATTAACAAAAAAAAAAAATTAATAAATAAAAAAATATAAAGAGATAATTTATATCAATTTAATTAATATATTTTTATATAAATTTTAATCTTAAAACGATTTAAAAATCATCAATTGACAATTTCACCTATTTAATATAAAAAAAAGTATAAAATTTTTATAAATAAAAGAAAAAAAAATTTGAGATAGTTTCTTTTGACAAAATTATTTAGATTAATTTTTATAAGTTTTATATAAATTTTATTTTTAAAAAAATATTTTAAAAATCATTTATTCAAAATTGAATAAATCTTATAAACACTTATAAAGATTTTATAGAAAATATGTTAAAAAAATTCTAGAAAAATTTTACGGCATATAAATGATTTTAAAGTAATTAAAATATAATTTTTGAAATCCATTTTACAATATTCTATTTTTTTCTAAAAATAAGAAATTTAGTTAAACTCAAAATATACGTATATTTTATTTTTTCTTTTAAATTGATTTTTAAATAAATTTTTAAAAAAATTATCCTTCATAAATATTTATTTTACACTTTAAAAATAATTTAAAATTTTTTATTCTTTCAAATACATAAATTTAATTAAACCTGACTAACTCAAAATAATAATAAAATAATATAATTATATAATATATATATATATATATATATTCAATTAAATAAAAAAGAAAACACTTTCCTTTTTATTTTCAGAACACACGTTAGATGGAAGTACTCCACCATTTCTAAAATTTCATACTTCAATTACTTTCAATATTCGTTCGATAATTTTTAAATTCAACTTAATGTTTACTTTATCTATTAATAATTAATATTTAGATATCAATTTTTAAAAAAAAATATTATTATTTTTTTTTCTAACCTCCTGTTAAACCAAGGTTTCCATGTGGAGGAAAAATTAAAATTTTTTTTAATTCTTAATTCTAATTAGTTCAATATTAACCTATGCTAATAATTTCTACATTAGATTATCTAGGGATGAAAATGAGATTCTTAAATTTTTCTATATCCACATCTTGTAAGTATATCGACGTGAGTAGAAAGGTAAAGAAAAATTTAATCGGCCTGACGAGAAAGGTAAAGGAAAATTTAATCGCGTACATCGGCGTGAGTAGAAAGGTAAAGGAAAATTTAATCGCGTACGTGTAAAATTTAAGAATAGAATTTAAATTTTTCTAATTTAATTTAAATTTGTTCAATTAAAATTGGCTAAAATATGATGATTGAGGGGTACATATTTAACATGAATCTATGTTTTTATAATGTTGATACATATAATACTTAATACATGAATAATAAAGGATGTCACATTCTTTTATTGATGATATATATAACACTTTATACGATGAAGGGATGTTGCATGTTACAGTTAAAATTATTAAATATTTTTAAAAAATTAAAAATAAATATATAATAATAAAAAAATTATTATCAAACTTTATTTTTTAAAATTTACATAAATAAAAATTTATATTATTAATATGTCTCTTCACATCCTCTTTTCCATCCATTTAAATATCAAGATAATTTTTTTTTTTCATTTTTACTCTTTTAAACAACTAATTTTTTTATTCTATTTCTATTCCATTTTTTATTTTTGTAATTTTTTTTTTATTTTTTTTTTCAACATCATCCAAACAAAACATAAAAGATATTTTAGATTTTTTTTATAAAATGTGTTCATTCTTGGTAAGTAAGGAAATAATGGTTCAAATATAGAAGTATTCATTACCCTCCTCACTGTTGAGAAAACTCGGTAAGCTTTTTCAATTGATAACAATACGATCAAGCCATTAGAGTTAGTTTCCGTGATCTATGCTCCCAGCTCCTACTTTCCAACATGATTAAAATATACCAAAGTTTTCAAGATCAAAATTTTCCATGCTTTTTAGCACCAGGCAATCTATTGTTTGATATATAGTAGTAATATACGACTAAATCACTTCTACTTCACACATTTTTTAAGAAAAATGTTAATAATATTTCTTTTGCACAATCTTTTCATCGTGTACTATTATTGGGTAAATCTTAGTGAATCTTGTTAAATAATGACTCTATTTTTATTTTAATAATAATGAGTCCATTTTTATTTTAACAAGTCCCACACAAAATTCATTCAATAATAATCCATGTGTTGAAAAGTATGTGGAATAATTTGTTACTAGCATTTTTATCTCTGCTTTCTTTCTAAAGCAAGAAAATAATGAGAAGGAAGGAAGCTTATTAATTAAGCTCAATATTTGTCATCACCCATTTTTATACATACTGCAATATCCAAATCCTTGATGTTCGGAAAAAGAATACCCCAACCCTTGAAATTCTTCAATAAAGATGTAGTTAGCTACAAGAAACATTAAAATGTCCTTTCATGAGTGAATTTTGACTTTTGTTGAGAAGGGCAGGGCAGATCATGCTATGAATAGACCTTTATCTATTACTGAATAATCAGCTGAATCATAAAAGTGGGTTGGAACTTCTGTAATAAGCCCTGGATCATAATACTCAGACATCCCTATATTCTGCAGACCGAAGTTCATATTATAGCATTCACGTTGTAGCCAATAGAAATGCAAGTCCTCATCCAAAGATGCAGAAGTTGCCTCACCTCCCAAAAGTAGGTTCCTTTGGTAAATATCCAGATCAGAAATGCAACTGAGATTATATCCCTGTGTTTTCAAGCCTAAATTTGTAGTGGAAATGGGTACTGATGATTGATCATTCACCATAAGGCTTCCTGGTTGAATAGGAAAGGTGTCAACTGCATTCCCTATGGAACTCACAGAACTTGCATAATCATTCTTGTAATCTGCAAACAAAGGTTTTGTTTCTATACATGCAGCAACCTCTTCATCCGTTATGGAGGGAGTGGAACTAATTGAAGCAATTGATTGTGATTGATCAACTTGGATGTGATGCTGCTTACCATGTAATGGCAACTGACTGAAGCTATCCTCTACATGAACAAGTGACTTGTGTTCTTCTTTGTGTTGCATATGTGGAACTTCAGTCCAAGAGTACTGTGTTGCCATGGAGCAATCAAACACTGCATGGTTTCCTTCTGACTCTAGAGGGGCAAAAGGTTGATTAAGGCCCATCCTTAAACTCTCTCTCATCTTTGTATCAGTGATGTTACCAGTCAAAGGCTTTCCTTTTTCAGCCGTGGTGGACTGTGACACTATTCCCTTGGGATCACCATCAAGACTTTTAGTTTCCATGTTCTGAAGTTGTAATGATCCATCTGAATAATTGTAACTGTCAATTGAAACTTCATTTTGTTGCTTGTTAACCGAGTTCTGAAAGCCGAAACATCCCAGATCTTTTGAAGGTAAATCCGAATGCTTCATTCCACTTGAGGAAGATCTCTGATCATTTTCTTTCTGAATCCTACTCAAATAAAGCCGGTATTTCTGCACAGAAAATTTCTCATCAGGAACCTGAGATCAAACTTCAAAGTTATGGAACATTGAAGAAACATATATTTTTTCTATCCGATTGTTTTGCTTTATTGAATTTACAAGAGGATCTGCATCCGAGTTGTAATATTTCCAAGAAACAATTGCATGGGATCAATGGTTTGGAGGTTACTTCTCATATCCTATTGCATTAAAGTGAAGCTTTGTTGTGGTTCTAAGTCTTCCTAAAAGAGCATATACATGAGATGTAATCATGTATACAATAAGAAATATTAAAAATTCTAGATGCTTATTTGAATGAAATATATCATTATACATGTTTCTTTCTCAATAGTCTAAGGATAACAACACTCAGGAGTGAAATTATAGCATCACCTGCAAGTGGCTAGCGACATTCTCTCTGGTAAGCCATGGAACATTCATCAAATCTAGTATTTTCTTTGGACCAACTTCTGCAAAAGAGAAATTATATGTTACAGATATTTCTGTGCACGAAATATATGATTATGCCCGGTAGTCACACTTTAATTCATTGAGGAAATGCTAGGTTAAGCTTAACAACTGGATTGGTAGAAGTTACAATGATGATTTGGAATAAAAGTTTATAGAAAACCTTGAGAAGAAACTTACTATCAAATCCAATCTGATTCACGGCTTTGACAAACTTCTGATGAAGGTCTACAGACCAAACTACTCTAGCTTTCTTGGTGGAAGATGGATCCAAAAATTCTTTGTCATCATGTTTGTTGTCTGCATCTTTTCTTTTTTTGGTTGAAGTCATATCTTCTAAAGCAAACATGTTCCCATCATCTGACTGCTCTGACACATTCCTCATCAAGTGAATGCTCTCAAAACTCTCAAAACTTTCAAATTCTCTTGCCTCATGTATCCTTTTTCTGAAGACATGTTGCCATATATTTCGCAGTTCTTTCATCCTTATAGGCTTAAGGAGATAATCACATGCTCCATGTTGGACTCCTTTCATCACTCTGCTTGTTTCTCCATCCACAGACATCACTGAACAGCATTGCAAAGTGTGACTAGTCAGAGCTTGGACTTTCAATCATGTCATCAAAGGATTACAATGATATCATTTAAGGAAAAACTTGAATATATTATCGATAGAGAACTGACTTATGACAGGAAGATCCATCTCAAGCCCAACATGCTCAAGAAGTTTGAAACCATCCATGTCAGGCATGTTTACATCGCTGATCACTATATCATATCCATCCTTCCTTTCTCTAAGCAAGTTTAGAGCATGTCTTGCCAAACAACATGTAGTCACTGAATCAAGTAACAGAAAAGAGTCAATGATTATCAAAACACCCATCATAACATATAATACATATAAGCCATAAGACATGCTCTTGCTTTCCAAAATTTGCCAGTTCTGTGAAATCTCATTGGTGAGTTTGTAGTGATGTACCAAGGCCTCACATTTAAAAAACCACAAAAGATGTACATTTTTATTTAATCAGATTAATTTGGTTACTTGATATATTTTTTTAAGAACTAATATCAGATGCCACCACCAACTATCCTCTCACATTAATGTTAGTGCATGCTATCAATGGATTAGAAAGTGGGATTACCAACATGGTATATCAGTTCCAGAGATACCATAAACAATGGCAAATTTAGATTAGGAAGAATCAAATTCGACAAAAGGGATCTTTTTATGCTTTTTCTAGATTATTTTAATAATAACAAAGATGGCAACATAGAAGATAGAACCGGAGCTAATAATTTTATTATAACCTGCTCCATCTACTAATAACTTCTGCGATCTGAACTTTTCGGCAATCCTATGTTTTTGCTTCTTGAAAAAATGAAAAGAATCATAGTTTAAAAAGTCGGGAGATTAAGTTATGAAGTAAAAGCTAAAGTTAATCCAAAATTAAAAAACAAATATTTAAAATGCTGTAGAAACGCGTGTAACTAACATTAGCTAACTACGAAGTGCAGGCTAGAAATTGAAGAAATAATCATTTATTTTTCAAAAAATTTATCAAAAAGATTGAAAAAAATAATCAATTATTTTTCAATTCAAAATTCATACTAAAATGTCATCAACTTACATGCTTATTGTCACCAGGATTGAAGTAATGATAGAAAATTAGGATTATTTACACAAGGTTTTAGTTCAAATCTGGTTACTTCCAAAAAATTTACATGGTTATTAGAAGGAATTTTGTTTAATTTTTTTTTTTAAAAAAGACACATTCCTTAGAAACTGAAACCTGGCAATATGAGCATAACCCACTACATAATTAAAATTCAGAAAATAAAACCAAAACCTAAAAAGCCATGATCTGGACGGTAGAATAACGGTGTACTAAAAAAAGCTTTACATCAATTTGAAGATGTTTAGTAGATATGAAATTAACACCAGTAACTTAGCTCATAAAAAAAGTGTCAGTGTGTATATATGCACAAAGAGAAAAAAAAAAAAAAAAAAAAACACTCATGAGTTAAAGAAACAAACCTTCATAATTGCACTTCTTGAGCATCTTTTCAAGGATCTTGAGCCACGTAGGATCATCATCAACAACAAGAACTCGCAGACCTGCAGGAAAATCGCGTCGAGAAGAAGAGAAAGAACCATTGTCCATGTTGGTGACACACAAAGAAAAGAGGATCACTGCTTCTGTTTGGGAGTTGAGAAGAAAAAGGTTGGTCACTATAAAAATATCAAAGCAAAGAGACACAAAGAGAAAGAAAGAAAGAGAGAGAGAGAGAGAGAGAGAGCAACAACGAATATTGGCGCCGCACAGCTAACGGTCCCTGTGGCGTACGTTAGTATATATCCCTTTGGGTTTGGTCCTACCTATAACTTGGAAGCTAATTGCTAAAGAATAGGAACTATGAACAGTGAAGCAGTTTTTTAAGTTTACGGCCGAAAGATAACGAGACACTCACACTCAGTTTAGACTTTTCATTCAAAATATGACACTAAAATAAATAAATAAAGCAAAGTGAAGTGAAGTAACTAACTTGCAACCAATAAGGCATCTCAGCAGAAAAGTGAGCTTGTTAAAACGCAAAAGCCGTCTCAGTGTATGTACTATACTGATATACTGATATACTGATAACATGGGCGCAAAAACAAACAGTGTTTCTACTTTTTACTATACCTTCTCGAATCTGTGATGTGGAGCAGCTACATTTCCAAAACAATTATTATTACACCACAGAATAGCATTTTTCTCCAATTACTTTTATAATTGAGAGATAACAAGTATGCAACAATATACATTATGTGATAGACAAATGAAGAATAATAAGAGCTATAAAAAATTGTCTTATTTTATTATGTATAATATTATACAGAAGGGTAGGTGGTGGCTTGTTTTAGTGAAAGAAATAGTAAAAAAATAAAATATATAATAATTAAAATTATTATTTCATTATATGCATTAGTTTGGAGTGACAAATTTAGGATTTGAAAAGGAAAAAAAAAATCAGTTTTCATATCTTTTATTTTTATTTTTGTATAATTATTTTCTTCTTATATATAATAATCTGACACAAGTCCATTTATTTCTTTGTTTGTATGAAACTCTCCCTGAGGGTGAGGGGATCCAAACTATTGAAAAGGAGGGAAGAAAGGAAAGGATGGAAACCAGACAGGAAAATGATGAAGAAAAAGTAAGGGGACAAGAAATATAAATAAAGAGGACATCAACTGTGTTTTGTCAGGTAGGAATTGGTTTGATTTATAAAAATGGGAAAAAAAATAAAAGGAAAAAGGTAAGATGGAGAACGTGAAAATTCATTCCATGACTGACAAAGTTTTGGTGGAAAGGCACGTGGAATGCATTTCACAGACAAGATGGGAAAGTTGTTGGGAGTAAGAGCAATTGTTACAGATGCCCAATTGGATCCCAAACTAAATCCTATTGGCTTCACACAAATAGTAACCACCTTCCCCTGTTCAATAAGGATTCACTAAATAAAATGATAGTGCCCATTTTAAATTAGTCTTAATTATTCATTCACAATGTATTCAGATTTATCTTGCTCTGTATGTATAGATATCATTTTTCGTAAACAAACTTGTGCAAAATATTACAATTACAATATTTATACAAATAATAAAGATTCTTTTAACACAATTTTCCGCATGCTTTTAAGTTGCAAGATTGAAATGAGCTTTAGGGTTTTCTTAATTTGAGACTTAAAAATGCAAATTAATAAACCAAAAAAAACATTAAACAAAAATATAGAAATTTATATTTTTAATAATAAAAATGAATAATGTTATTGATTTCAAATTTTTATAATTACATATAATTTTATGGTTATTTTTGTAAAGAAATATGTTAAAAATGATTAAATGTATACAGTAGAATCCCCTTCTGAGTTCTCCCTGGGTTGGATCATCTTGCACTCTTACGTGTCAATGTTAAGCAGTGGACCCAAAAAAGTAATGGAAGCAAGACAAAGCACATACAAATGTAGAGGGACAAAACATCAGTGTCAGGTCAAAAATCAAATATACCTGAAGGTCCAGTCTCCGTACCATTGGTGCGTGTTTTCCACGCTTTGTTAAATACTAAACCTTTCAAAAAGGTACCCAAATGGGGATTGTTGAAAACTTTAAAATTGTCTTTCAAAAATTTAAATTATTAATTGATGATGCGTAAATAAGCAATAACTTACTCTGATATTATGTCATAAACCAAATGTTATAAAAGTTTGAACAATTTTCAATAACATATGTATTTACAAAGTTAACCAAACCTTTATTACTACATCAACTAAATACAAAGTATATGTGGAATTTAATAACCAAGAAGAAAAACAAAATTGATCGGACCATACTCAATATACACGCACGAAAACTGTATACAAACGTATATATGATTAATCATTTAAATAAAATTTGGATGATTAATATTCTTTATTCTCTCTTTTTTTAATCAGTTAATCACTATTCCATTTCTTATAGTAGTTATATATATATATATATATATATATATATGTAGTTTTCAGTGAAATTTGGGACTAGAACTGACCGTAAATTTTAATTAAATATCAATGGAGGTTGCACTAACTAAAAAAGGATGTGAGAACACATAAATAAATCAAAATCAAAAGGTATCCAATTATGCCATCTTAATGATCTATGGAATCATATTGACCCATTACGTGCACCATAATAACGTAAGATTACTCAATGAGTGTAAATTGTAAGCCAAATTTTATTAACATCAACTTGAAATAATGAAAATGAATAAAATAAATAAAGGTGTTGAGCATAACAATCTAGAGATGGCTAATCATGTGCATTGATAGAGGCCACGATACCCCTACCAATATAACATTTGAAGGCCAAGATAGCTCCATTTGCTGCGCATAAGAAGGGATAAGGTAGCATCTGCTTTAAAACTCTATTAAACAATGATTTATTTGAACCAATTATGAGTTAATTAAGTTCCATGACCAACAGGACTAATGCCAACTTCATGCTTCTTCTTCCTTTATTTTATCTCTCACTTGGTGGTTAATTAAGGTTCATTTGAAGATGTTACCAAGCCTTAATTTTAATTTCTCTTTCTATATATCTCTAGAGAGAAAAAAAAATGGTGGTTTCATTTTGAAGTTTCGGCTACGGGGATTTAGAGGTATGCCTTTGGGGAGTGGGGTATAGAAGAGGGTTTAAGGATATTTGAGATAGCAAAAGAACTATAGTAAGTAAAAATTAAATGACCTTAAAAGGAAATTCCCACTAAGAAATTCTTTATGATAAGGGGAATTATTTTACATAAAGGAATGGGCAGTGAGGCCAAGCATGATTGGAAACTCACAAAACAGAAAAAAAAAAAGACAAAAAAAAAGGATCAACTCATGCAACTTCAGCTAAGTGGAGCACAGCTTTCATTAGTTTAATGAAAAGTTAAGAAAATGGGTCTGCCTTATTCTCCCCCCTTGATGCTTCATCACTTCCTCTCTTTAACTGTTTATTCTTTCTTTCTTTCTTTCTTTTTAACTTTTCATTGTTAAAATTTTCACTATTTTTCCTGTAACTGAGAGCTGCAGAGTAATGCAATGAGCGAGTTGTGTCTGGAGAATATGCCTGCACCTAATCATTTGAGCCACTTGCTGGAGCCACAACCTTGTGTTGTACCATAAAATATAAAACACGTTTGGTATAACTATTGAATTATATTTGATGCCTTCATAGGGTGTTGTTGGGTTGTGTTACCTTACATATAGATATTTTGTGCTTACTGAAGTAATGGCATTAGCATCAGCTATTGCTTTTTACACCTTTCCATTTTATTTTTTATTCCCCTTCCTTTTTTTTCTTTAAATTATTATTCCAAAATTACCTTTATACTTATGCTTGTTATCCCATGAGTTATTGTCATTCCAATGATTTTTAAAATTTTAATTTTGGAATTTATTTTTTATATTTTAAAATTAAAACTTTAAAATGTAAAAAATATATTTTAAAATTTTAATTTTGAATGATACATTCCAAAATGATAGTTTTAAAATGTATATTAAGAAACTATTCTAAAAGTTTAATTTTAAAATGTAAAAATTATATTACAGAATTTTAATTTCCGAATATTTTACTGACAGAATCCCGGAAAGCAAAATAAGCAGGATATGTTCGTCATTTCATGGGAAAAGAAGGTTAGAAAAGTAAAAATGTAGATGTAAAAAGTGTTATTTCCCCAAACATGTAGTAATGGCACACTAGCCCAAAATCAGCCCGAGATTATAATTGGGCCATTTGGGCTCCATTAATGAATCTTGTACTTCTTTAACCAAAAACAACTGGGCCAACATTGGCAACATCTCTTTTAATCTTCTTTACTTTTTGCTTATTGTGAAAACAATAATGTTTATTTTGCATCCTAAAAGGGGCCGTCGCCGTAAAATGGGTGAAAAGAAAGAGAGATAAAAAAAGGAAAACAAAGAGAGAGAAAGAGGAGAAGGAAAATGAATATAAGAAAAAAAAAGTGTAAAAAAATAAAAATGCTTGTGAAAAATAGCTACCATAGTGTTTATGATGAGTCTGTTGACCATAACTTAGTCGATGATTATTATTATTTATTGGTGTACCAAAAGCCACAACGTGTCAATTTCGAAGCCATTGAACAAGAACTTTAGACTTCTTAAGCCAAAAATCAAAATATCTATGATGCCTTTCACAGTTTGTAATGTTTTCAATTTTATAATCCACTGTCCGCATTACTCACACGGGGAACCAGATTTGTATAATTGTATTCTTTAAAATTCCATAATACACTGCTAATTTATTAATCATCATGATTGATTTATTGAAGTTACCATTTACAATGGCATAACTCATTGGTTGCATTTCATGGGCAACTTCTAAAACTTTATTTATATAATAATAATATTAACATTTTGTCAAAGTTTCCAGAAGCTTGAATAAATCTTAAGAGCAACTTCCTCAATTGTATGTAGTTCCACATAGCAGAAGACTCTTCAACTCCAAAGCAGAAGCAGACACTTCATAGAGAGGTTTCTATAAATATTTGCTTTTATAATTAACATCATTTGTGTTCAAAGTTATAGCATGTAATTGAATGTATACACATGTGAATCTGGTATGGTTGGAGGTAGTGTTTCAATGTAAAGGTACAAACGTCTTAAATTCTCCTTGGCAATTGTAACCTTGTCAACCACATCATTGTTGCCAATAACCACCCATAAATCTCTAGGAGTGACCCTCCTGAGGCTTCCACGGCAAAATGGGCATGATTCTGATCTCATATACCTGAAAATTTCATGTTACAATTTGCAATGCAATAAGTTAACCTGTCTCCGAGTTATCATTAAAATCAAGAAATTTAGCCCACACCTAGTTTGGATAACTTTTTCCATAAGTATTTGTAGGAGAAAAAAGACACGAAAGTGAAATACATCAAACTTCTCCCATATGTTAAAATCAGCTTATAGACATTAATTTTTTCAAAAGCTTTTTCATCTATTTTTTGCAAAATTTAATGTGCATGAGTTGATTTTAACTTGAGAAAGTTGAATCATTTTACATCCTTATTATTTTTGTTCTATAAGTACTTGTTGAAAAGTTTATCCAAACTATAACCAAGTGTCAAGTTTGGCATGTAAGAGTACCAATCATGGAAGCAGCTAATGCATAAAGAATGTCCACAATTAGGCAGAACCATCTTCATGCTGTTTTCCATGCATATGCCACATTCCTCATCTCCCTCTACATCTTCATTGACAAGCTTTTCTAGCCTCTTTCTGCTCACATCTTCTGCACAGCTGCTTCTTTGTACATTATTAAACTCGCCTTGAAGTAACCTTAATGAAGGGTATATAACAGCTGCAAAAGCATGCCATCATCAAAATTGATTCAAAGTTGAAGAGAAAAAGGCAGCAAAAAAAAGTAGATACATGTAACATTAAGACATACCATAGAAGTCTTTTATAGTTGCTTTCCTTTCTTTTGAGGAAATAGAAGGCATTCCATTAGCGTATACCTGAATAACACAAGGCACAGGTATTTCATCTACATTTTTCAGGGTAAAAGGGAGGGGCAAAATAGACAAAAAAAAGTGAAAGAATTTGAAAACTGACCAAAAAACATAAGAAATTAACCAGAAGGGATAGTGACTAACATTGAAAATAAGTATATGGAGTAAGCCCAAATACATGGGCAAAGAATCTGTACAACTAAAATCCAACCATTCAATCAAGTACAAGAAAAGAGGAGCAAAAGGGCTGTAGGATAATTTCATCTGAAAATAGTCTCCACCATAATCTCCAGGAAGTGCTGATGCCCTGCATTTTTATTTTTTTTTTAATAAGAACAATATATTATACATAAGCTCAGCTACAGCTAGCATAAGCATAGATTAATCAAACATAAAATTTCAATTCAGCAAAATAGAGTCACTGTACCACTTAACAACTCACCGACAAAATTGACCAAACAAAAGGAAAATTGTGACATATGGATATCACTTTTCTTTGTAGATAATTCTGCTAGATTATCAAAATTGGCATTCCAGGCAATGGCTTGTGTACAAAACTGCGTTTCTAGGTTGCTCCTCTTACATTCTCAAATTCTAAACCCAACTTTATCTATATTAAACTCATAAATTGTACACATACCAAGTTGTTTCTGTGAGATGTTGCAGCCCTTCGTCATTCATATAATGAAAAAAAAATTTGAAAAAAGGGAGAGCCAAATGATTCTACCTTTAAAAGGGGAATGGGATAATTTATAACTATGAGATATATCCTTGAAAAATAAATAATAAAACAAGGAACTTACAGGATATTAGCATGTTGGATATCAACTTCAAGGGCCTTAACAGAATCAGTGTAAGAAGAATTATTAGGCTGATTTTGCAACATTGCAAGTCCCAACAAGAAAAATGGAAGAAAGTTTGACAGAAAAAGAGTCTAAACTTTATAGAAATGGGACCAGTTTGGTTAGTTGCATCAAGTTTAGAGGGAATTTTTGAAGCATGGGGTTGGAAGGAAAGAAGAAAGGATATCTCTTAAAAAGCAGCAGAGAAAGCAGGTTGCTTAATTTTCAAACTTTGCACATTATAAGAAAAGAAAAGGATGCCTTCTCTCACATATCTTACCTTTTTCCTTCCCAATTCATTAATTTCATCGTCAACTGCACTGCACCAAAGCATGGTTTACCATTGACATTTGTATTTTGATTTTGAAAAGTCTCTAATATGGATGTAATACAATGAATCCTAGAACTTGTGCTACGCAATAATGTTCTTTAGTTGCCCTCCAATAAATGTTGTGCCAACTCTTCTTTACTTTTCCATTTCTCATCTTTCTGCCATAAGGAACATTAATGTGCCGCTGCCAGCTACCACTATTTTTTGGTGAAACCAGTTTGCTATGCTCTACAATTGTGACTCTATTTTATTCCCATGAAAGGGCCCAACAGCTAAAGCTAGACACCATCACACTTGGGAAAATAGGACGCTTTACCATGTCCTCAAAAACCAAAATGGCTACAAAACGTTAAACACTACCTCCAATACTCTTTTATCTGTTCAGAAACAACATAAATTTTGTAACTATTAATCTTTTTAAGGAGAAATTCAAGTTAAAGTTAATTGTTAGTTTTCTACGACACTCTTTTATCTGAATAAATAAATACACAAATAAAAATAAAAATGATATAATTAAATAAATAAATGATAAATTAAAAATTGTATCCAATAACTTTAATATGATAATTAGATTTTTTATGTATCTAATTTTTTTGCTATGATGGTGGTAAGTATTTCACCAATTCCAAGTGGGGAGTCACGAGAGACTGCATGGGTAATGCTAATTGCTAAACCAACCAAGGCTTTTGTGCATATGTCAAGAAAAAAGTCAACAGAGAAGAAATAATTTTTTTCACTGATTATGCTTTAAAAAATAATTATGATAAAAAAATAAAGTCCTTTAATTATATGACAATATGAATCAGCAAGAAAATCTATAAGGAAGTATCTATAAATTTATTTCTAGTTGTTTGAAATTGAAAAAATTTTATATGGTATCATCTAATAGATTAATTAGGTATTGATAAAATATTAATCTTAAAGTATATTGTCTTCATTAAGTTTTAATAATGTGGTAGAAATAATTAAATAATAGGGTGGAATTATGTTAAAATCAAATTGTTAAAAATTAGAATAGAATCAACTTTATTTTATTTAATTTCACACTCTTTTAACTTATTTTCCTAATTTATTTTATATCATTAAACCAGTATTATAATCTTAGTCAAATTATGGATAATAAATCTAAAATAATAATCAAGCTAATTTAACATTACTTTAACTCAAATTTTAGGAAAGAATAAAAAATTTTTAGAAAATAAATTAATAAAAAACTATGAGGAGATAAAATATAATTTATTCTAAATTACTACAAATGTTTATAATAAAAACTTTTATGATTATTTTAGAAAGTGTTGTTTTTTTTTTGTCAAATTGAAAAGTGTATATGATATAATCATTTTTGGAGAGACGTGTCCAGTAAATATACATCGGAAGCTGCCTTTGCCATCCCCTAATTACTTCTTGCATCTCGTTACGTACAAATAATCAAATGGTCCTTAAAAATATTATTTCAAAAACATATTAATAACATTTCAAAATGTATTTTTGAAATTTTATTCTCAAAATTTAAAATTTAAATTTTAAAAATATATTTTTAGAATATTATTAATATTTTTTCAAAAATATTTTTTTAAAGTTCAAAATTTAAATTCTGAAAATAAATTTTTAAAATTTTTCATAAATATAATTTCAGAAATTTAATTTTCGGAATGTATTAATGATAATTTAGAATTCAAAATTTGAATTTCAAAAATAAATTTTAAAATAAAATAAAGAATAAATAAATACTGTACACTGTTGATAAGGATATTTTTTATATAAATTTTTTTAGAAAAAAAAAGTGCCAAAAATAAGTCTAAAATACATGACACATCAAAACTGTTATGGGCCAGGTCCTTGACGTTGGCAAAGGCCCAAACACTATAAAGAAGCTAAACTGGCAGGTAGAAACCATTACTGTGGGCCAAGAACGGAGGCGTTGAAATACGGCCCCAGCATTTTGAATGATAAAGACTGCTTATGACCCAAAAAAAAAAAGTAATAAAACAAAGAATGATAAGATTGCTTAAATGAGATTATAACATCAGTAATATCATCCGTCCAAAAGAAAAGAATACAGTGCTATATTATTCATGAATTCAACGATAGAACTTGGTTAAATGCCTTTCACATAGAAAATTTAAAATATCTTGTTTAACCAATCATAATCTTCACAACACAATTCATCATGGCACCATTATATATAAATATTTTTTAATGTATATCTGAGGATATATAATAAATAAATATATATATAATTTTTATTAAAATTATATAATATAATGTATGATAATATTAAATGTCACAATTTTTAATAAAGATTATTGTTTATTAATCTTTTATTGTATAATAAAAGACATACATTAAAAAGGTTAATACACAAAATATCACAAAGTATTTTTTTTTAAAATATATTGACCTATTTCAATATTTTATATTTTAAATTTTCTAAAAAAAATCTTTAAAATAATTTATCCAAATACAAGTTAAAGCTAATATGTAAAATTTAATAGATACTATTTATACAACCTATTATATACATTTAAAATTTTAAACATACCAACCTAACATTTTCACATCGCAAGTGATACATCACATCTTAAAGATTTTATCAAATGACATGTTAAGACAAATTTTAATTAAAATTATTTTGATAATATGAAAATATATAAAAATAAATGCAATAATATTTGAAAATGTAAAACATTACTAAAAAATTAAAGTTTCATAACTGAATTTATAACTTCTAAATTTCAGTGGTCATTGAAAATTAATGCAGTGACTAATGATGATTATAATAAAAAAATAATAATCTTTTTTATTTAGTCATCGAATTATTGATAACAAACAAATATATTAAAAATAATAGATAAATTTGGTTGCAAATCCTTTTTTAAATATATCAATATTTGTTTATTTACTTGCTCATAGTAGATTCAAGTTCAATCAGAAGGTTAGATTATTTTGGACTCCTCTTTCCATTTTTTTTTTTTATCTCAATTTCATACCCTTATTTTGAATTTTAGCTAAAAATATCTTCTGTCTTACATCTATTTCCATACAATGTAGAATCTTTTGCTAATTTAAGTAAGTAAATCCTATGAATTTTTTCTATTCTATTCACATTTTTTTTCTATTATTTGTAATTTGATTTTATGACTTCTTGTATTCGATAAATAGGTTCATATCTAAATTAGTTTGACTATAATAGTTAATTTAACAAACATAAAAAAATTGTCATCTTTAAATTCAAATAGCAGGTGAAATATGCAACTAATCTTAGTGATCAAATATTTAATTGAAAAATTAATCACAACTAAAATATGATAACAATTCATTTAACTACCGATTTTTATTTTAAAATTAGTATCTCTTGTTTATTATGTAACCAAAATTATAATCAATTTTATTTATTTTTATAATTAACTAATTCAATTGCTAATTTTAATATCTTTATGATCAAATCATCAAATTTGATCATCAAATCATTATTATTAGAATTTTTTTACTACCTTAATTACAAAATTGGTTGCAAAATTATTTAACAATTCACTTAATTATTTTTATTGATTGTTTTAGTTCTTAATATGAAATTTTTTAAAAGTAATATATTATTAATGTAATTTTTTATATTATGAACATATTAAAAATTATTTTAAATATAATTTTGTAAGTTAATTATTATCCAAATTAATATTTTTAATTATATAATTAATAATTGATAACAATGTACACAAATTTTACGCTGTTAATATATTCAAATTAATTATATAAGAAGAGATTGTCTTCTACTTTGATAAAGTTAAAATGAATATCTTATTTTATAATTTATTAGATTGGGTAAGTCAAAACAATTAATTTATTAGAATATTCTCTTTAAGTTATGAGTTATAATAGCACAAGAAAATAATTGATTTTTCATTTTTTTCTTGAAAACAGCCGAAAAAAGGTATTTAATTTTTTGAAATAGATTAATATACTTATTCTGGAATCAATATGTTATTTCATATATCAAATTGCAAATTCTTTTATTAGAAAATAAATTTTTATCCCATTTGTAGGTCCGGCCCTTGGTAAAGTCAATGGCTAAAGTTTTACGAAGAAGATAATTATCACGTGTGATAATCAATATTATGTTTTTTTTTTTTTGAGAAATTGGCAAAAAAAAAAAGATTCCTTATCTTTGATATAAAAGCAAATGGAAGGAGAAAAGCGAAGTGGATAAACAATGAAAACACATATCATTTTTTTTTATTTTGTTTTGAAGGAAAAATATATAACAGAGACAAATTAAATATAGTATTTATCATGTGAAGAAAAGGAAAATATTTGATTAAAATGAGGAATTAATAGATCTATTTATTTAATATTATATACAAATATAAAAAATTATTTGATATTATTTTTCATTTTTTAACTAAATCAAAAGATTAGATATTTTATCAAAATAAAAAAAAATTCTTTCTATTCAAACAAAAATGTAATAATATAATTTTACATAAAAAAATTTATTTTGAATCCTATATTTTTTATATTGTATAAAAAAATAAAAAGATAAAAGTTTGATGGTAGATGAAACATAAACGTGTGGGGTCTCACAACAGTTTATGTTCCACTTAACTTACCTAGAATTTTTAGTATATTTATTTTTTAAATTATTTTTATCCAATTTAATATTATATTAAAAAGTCTCGTAAAATTATTTAAAATAAAAAATTATATGTTTTTAAATTAATTAATATTTTATCATATTTTTTATTTCAACATAATGCATATTATTTAAAATATTAATAGTTTTTATTATTAAATTATATATTGACAAACGTTAAAATTATAAAAAAAATTATTTAATTATAAGAATAATATCACATAATGTAATATTGATAAAAGATGATTTTGTCAAATTTTATACTTGTTTCAACTCACGCACTTATACAAAATTACAGAATAAGGGGGCGTTATTTGTTTACTTGTATTCTATTAACTTAGATTTTATACAACGATCTTATGGAGCTAAAATAGACTATTTTATGTTTAAGTTTGTGGAGTTAAAGATTAATTTCTAGATATTTAACTTCAAGATAAAAATGTACATTTTTATATGTTGTTTTTACTTTTAATTTAAATTTTATATAAAAGGTTTTCATTTACTTGTGAATATATACCTTTTTCAATAACACTTTTTGTTATATTATATATTGCGTTTATGATATTGTGAAATTAACGTGAAGTTACCCTAAAATATAAGAATTAATTTTAAAAGAATCGACATGCATAAAAGTTGTAAATATAATAATTTTTGTCTCTATACGTTATTAATCTGATTTTTAATTTGATTATTCAAATTTATTGTGTTATGATATTAATAAATAATGTTGTATAAAAATATATATTGCACTTAGGACAAAAACATGTTTTGAGCCTAATTTTATTCAATCCTCGGCGCTCAAATTTCAATTTTGATGGATATTTATGTGTGACTCTGGCCCCCGAATTAATATCCTTTATTATTATTATTATTATTATTATTATTATTATTATTATTATTATTATTATTATTATTATTATTATTATTATTATTATTATTATTATTTTGGTTGAAGTATACTGAATTCAACAAAGTTACATTACTAGACGTATAAAACGACAGAACAATCTGTTTGACGCGTAGAAAAAAAAAACAGTCTTGTTTTATTTTTTCGTTTTACTATTTTTCATAAAATTAGAATTTATTATTCTTTAAACGTATTCCATATTTTATTTTTTATTGAATCATATTTCATATAAAAAAGAGTCATACATTACAGGTTGATTATTTTTAACAAATGTACTCAATTTTGTTTACATGCGACGGCAGATTTTTTTTTTTACTTAATTTTATTGTTAGTTTGGTTTTTAATTTTTAAGTCTTTTTCGCCAGTTAAGTTAATTTTTTAAAATTAAATAAATTTGATTCTTTTATTAATCTCTTCATCTAATATTTTAAGTTTTAAATTTTTATCCAAATATATGAAGGTTTATGATAGAATTTTTAAAGTTTAAAAATCATAAATTTAGTAAATAATTAATAAAGTTTAAAATGTTTTATAGAATTTGATATTAGAATTTAAGAAAAAATTAATTTTTATTGATAAAATTTAAATAAAAGTATGTTGAGAATGATTTGATCAATTTAATCTAAGTAAATTTTGAATAGAAAATAAAAATTTAATGGTATATTGAATAGAATAAAATAATAATAAAACGATCAAATTTACTTAATTATAAAAAGAGATGGATTTAATTGATTTAAAAAAAAACTTAAAAGATGAAAATCATAAATAATTAAAACTAAAGCATCAAAAGAAAAGCAATTAAACCTTTTCTTTTTGAACTCTTCTCTAACTGTGTTTTGTGTTTGTCTTTTATATGCCACGGGAGAGTTTTTGTTAAAAAAAAGAAAAATCAGTCACATCTGTTTATAAATATTTTAGTTGAGTTTACAACGAATAGGAGAAAAGCTAGTTTGCTTAAACTTTATGAAAGAATCATTATTTTGATTTTCTTCGTCTGAACGAATTTTTTTATTAAAAAAGGAATCTGTCTGTCCACTTGCATGAATAGCATAAGAATCTCTTTCAATTATTGAATTTATTTTTCCATATAGCAGTTTGATCACAAGTTAGAATTTGATACTTGCAAAAGAGAACCATGGTTGCATTTGAATTGAAGAAGAGATAGTAAATATATATATATATATATATATATATATATATACCCATAGTGGACCATCAAATAGATTGCATCAGATTAGAAAGGGGACCGCACTGTTCCACAGTTGAAAAAGTTTTGTTGAACATGTGAAAATAAATGGATAGGATGAAAAAATAATATATATAATATAATATACAATACAATAAAAATATATAATAATCAAAGTTATTAATGATTAAGTGTATAGGCAGCATAATATTTAAGCACTTTTTCAAGCTTCAAAAAGCACAAAGACAATATGGTCTAAAGTTGCACCCACCCTTAATAACATTATGCGGTCTGCAAAAGCAGAAATGAAATTACATAAATTAATAGTCCTTCTAGTCCAATCATGCACCTTTTTTTCTTATCTCTTGGATTTGGCATAGTTAAGGTTGTGTGCAATACAATTTTTACATTAGATAGCATTTACATATCATCCATCACCTTATGCCAATACATTAAAAAGGACGTTTCAAATTCAGTCCAAAGTATTGGAAATACTTAATAACAAAGAAAAGTAACCAATAAAATACGTGGATTTGACCATAAGGCAATGGTGCATGGCAAATTATTAATACAACCTGTTTTTGCAAACCAACATCATAACTGTTCATGTTGTCGTATAGCCACAAGACAGGTTATTATACCCAATTAGGCCTGTTCATGGGAGCTTCTTCCGGTGAAAACAGATCAGTGGGCTCTAATATTAATTTCCTCATTTCGTCCTAGATTGACTGATTGTGCTTGTGCCTTGTGTGTCACTCTTTTTATGAGGGGAAAGAGAAAAAGAAAAGGGGAACATCAAGTCCTAAAGATAAAGAGAGATTCCAACTTCAGATAAAGATACAAGAAACGTGAATGAACAATCAACAAACTTATCAATCCAATAAAGTTAAAGTTAATAAGTGGGAGAAAGCTGGTTGAGATGCTGAACTCAAAGAAGCAGTTAATTTCATCACTCACTCAAAATTCTTGATGCAAATTATTAGTTTCTCTTCCCAAATTCAATGGCTTTATGTTCTCCTTTTCTGGTTACACTTCTTCTGCTATCATCATATGCGGTTTGCCAACTTGAAGGTATGTTGTTTCCTTTGGTAGACACTAGAACAACAACTTAGGTAGTTAGTTTTGAATTCAATTTCAGTTCTAGCAATCATGGATACCAAAAACTACAACTATTTTGTCCTAACTCCTATGTAGAAGAATATGTTTATTTCATGAAAATCATGTCATTTTATGATATATGGAAGAAAACAGAACCATGATGCGGCTCTAAATCTGAGATAAATTGACTTGGGATGCAGAATTTGTCAGTATTGATTCTGGAGGGACAAGTAACTACACTGATAAAAGCACAGGACTTGCATGGGTTTCAGACTTCGGGATCATGAAATATGGCAAGCCAGTGGAAGTTCAAAATCCTAATGGAAACAAGGTTCAGTATCAGAGAAGAAGAGATTTTCCAATAGATAATAGGAAATATTGTTATACACTTAGCACTGAGGAGAGAAGAAGGTATCTGGTGCGAGCAACGTTTCAATATGGCAGTTTGGATGATGGAGACACATACCCTCAGTTTCAGCTCTATTTAGATGCAACCAAATGGGGTACAGTGTCAATATATGATACCTCAAGAATATATGTGAAGGAAATAATCTTCAGGGCACCCTCAAACTCTATTGATGTTTGCATGTGCTGTGCTACAACCGGTTCTCCCTTCATATCTACTCTTGAGTTGCGGCCTTTGAATCTTTCTATGTATGCCACAGATTTTGAGGGGAGTTTCTTCTTGAAAGTGGCTGCAAGAATTAACTTTGGTGCTCCAAACAAGGATGCTGTCAGGTCTGGTAGCTCCCCCTCATAGAGTTTTCTTTTCTACATCTGCTATGTTTCTAGCACAAAAACAAAAACATTCAAACATTTGACATGAGACAACAAAAAACAATAGAACCTTATTTAAAATTTTGCATCATTTCTAGCTTGAATGGGGGAAAAAATTCCATATATTTTGCTGCCATCAGCTTGATTCATTTATTAACAACTATTTATCAGGTATCCAGATGATCCATATGATAGAATTTGGGAGTCTGATTTGATAAAAAGACAAAATTATCTTGTTGGGGTGGCCCCAGGTACAGAAAGAATTAACACAACAAAGAACATAGAAATAGAGACAAGAGAATATCCACCTGTTAAAGTGATGCAAACTGCAGTTGTTGGCACTAAAGGAGTACTTAGCTATAGGCTAAACCTGGAAGATTTCCCTGGCAATGCTAGAGCTTATGCATATTTCGCGGAGATTGAAGATTTTGGTAAGAATGAGACTAGAAAATTCAAATTGGAGCAACCTTACATAGCTGACTATAGCAATGCAGTGGTGAACATTGCCGAGAATGCCAATGGGAGTTACACTCTTTATGAACCAAGTTACATGAATGTGAGTCTGGAATTTGTTCTTTCTTTCTCCTTTGTTAAGACCCGGGATTCTACTAAAGGACCTCTTCTAAATGCAATGGAAATAAGCAAATACGTACTAATAGCTTCAAAGACCGACAAGCAAGATTGTAAGTTCTTCATATCAGTTTATATTTGGGAAAATTGATCTTTTTCTACATGCCCAATATAGCTTATTTGGAAGGGTAATTAGTAATCACATCAAAGATTAAATAATTTGAGTTTGATCACTAACTTTCAGCAATTACATTTGCTCTACTGAGTGAACAGATAGCTAACATACTTTTATTTTACAGCAAATTTTGTAAATGCATTTTACTTTTTGTCGGCCGCAAGTGTCCCGAAGAACGAAGGTGATCCATGTGTTCCAACTCCATGGGAGTGGGTAAATTGCAGTAACACTACACCTCCAAGAATAACAAAGATGTAACATCTCCATGCCTTTTTGTTGACACTTTTGTTTCATTCTAACCTCTAGTTTTGTGAATTGTCATTCTATGAATGTGTCATCTCTGACAGTAGTTTGTAAACAAACAAACAAGAATGTTGAATTCCAAAAGTTGGTGTTATAGAATGGGAGATACCGGGATAACTATATTTGGAGAAAGAATTAGGCTGAAGCATGATAGAAAATTATTATAAAATATTTCTATTGTTCACATAACTTTTTCCTGGAAGTTAAAGCAGTACAAATATTTACTAATTATAAAAAACTTGTTATTAGAAACCTGTCAAGAAGGAATTTGAAAGGTGAAATCCCACTGGAGCTCAACAATATGGAAGCATTGACAGAACTGTAAGTAAATCACCTTCAGAACAAAAAGTTTTTTTTTTTTTAATCTGGTTTCTTTTGTAATTCATTGTTATTTTCTTAGGTGGTTAGATGGAAACTTGCTTACAGGACAACTTCCTGACATGAGCAATCTTATCAATCTAAAGATTGTGTAAGTTCTTTAGTTTCACACATACCCTTTTACCGAAAGCTTGGGGTAGAATCAATATTTTTGGAAGAAACCATTCTATGTTCCTTTTTCCTTATTTTCATTTTTCAACCAATGAACATGCAGGCATCTAGAGAACAACAAATTGACTGGTCCACTACCATCTTACTTGGGTAGTTTGCCAAGTTTACAAGCACTGTATGTAGAACTTAATCATCTATGTTTATCATTTTCCTTGTTAACCCTGAATTTCTCCAACTGAACATAATTGTTACCCCCTCAGATAACAATGAATCATTCAGCATCTGTGGATCTATGACAGGTTCATACAGAATAACTCATTTAGTGGGGAAATACCAGCAGGACTATTGTCTGGAAAAATCATTTTCAAGTAAGTATGCTCAACAAAAACATTTTTATTATATCAACTCAATTTAAGTGAAGATGCTAAACACTCGCTGAACTTAAATTTAAAAGAACCTCAGTATTGACTTAGTATATAGATTGAAGTAACATACATTTTTTTTCCTTCCAGCTATGATGCTAATCCTGGACTACATAGAGGGAACAAGAAGCATTTTCAGTTGATGCTAGGAATTTCTATTGGAGTACTATTGGTTCTATTAATATTGTTCTTAACAAGTTTGGTGCTATTGCATAATCTAAGGAAAAAGACATCTCAACAAAAACGGGATGAAAAAGGTTAGTCCACAGTCAAATCTAATATTTTCAGATAGGCAAGTATCAAGTTCTACCAATACCATCAATGCATTCTTGTGTGCCCTGCAGGTATTTCTGGACGCAGCAGCACTAAGCCTTTAACTGGATACTCATTTGCTCGGGGTGGGAATTTAATGGATGAAGGTACTGCTTACTATATTACGCTCTCAGAGTTGAAAGAAGCTACTAATAATTTTTCAAAGAAAATTGGCAAAGGAAGCTTTGGATCTGTCTACTATGGGAAAATGAGAGATGGAAAAGAGGTGGCAGTTAAGACTATGACTGATCCGTCCAGCCATGGGAACCAGCAATTTGTAAATGAGGTAGCATTTTCATATTTGAATCTTGATTGAGAATTGGTTCTGTGCAATCAGCTGTTCTACTCAAAAGGATTGTATTCCTTGAATTTCATTAGTATAGCATTCTCAGTATTAGAGATACAATAGTGTCAATGCTCAAAGCAACAGCTTAAGAAATTCAAACTATGAAGCCTTCTTAACTCCAGCTTAGGTCTAACTACAGAACACCAACTTTATAGAACATGAATTTCTTAAAATGCTGAGGGGAACTAGAAAAACAGGAGAAAACTTCAATTTTCAGCTCATTGATTGTAGAGTCACAAATGCAGGTAGCCCTCTTATCAAGAATTCATCACAGAAACTTGGTTCCTTTGATTGGATATTGTGAAGAAGAATACCAGCATATTCTGGTTTATGAGTACATGCACAATGGCACTTTACGGGATTACATTCATGGTCTAATACCACACCCTTGTATTCATCTATTCACTTAGTTGTAAAAATTGTGTCATGACATAAAATTCCAATGTTTTGACAGAATGTTCAAGTCAGAAGCAATTAGATTGGTTAGCTCGTCTTCGAATTGCAGAAGATGCAGCTAAAGGTTGATTAATGACTATCTTTTTGGTCCATATGTAATTTTTAGTGTTTCACTTCCAACTTAACATTTAAAGAGCAGTTATTTATTCATTTATTTTTGTAGGCCTTGAATACCTACACACTGGATGCAATCCTAGTATCATTCACAGGGACGTGAAGACAAGCAATATTCTCCTAGACATCAATATGAGAGCAAAAGTTTCAGACTTTGGACTCTCAAGACTAGCTGAAGAAGATTTAACTCACATATCAAGTGTTGCACGGGGAACTGTAGGTTACCTGGATCCTGAGTAAGCCATGGTTCTCATGTCATATGTCTATGATCAACAATATCATTTCTCCTCAATACTCTGAGCTCAGTTTCTTTTCCCTTGAACAGGTACTATGCTAATCAGCAACTCACTGAAAAAAGTGATGTATACAGTTTTGGAGTTGTTCTGCTGGAACTTATATCAGGAAAAAAACCTGTATCATCAGAAGACTATGGTCCTGAAATGAATATTGTTCACTGGGTATGTTTACCTTCTCTCAACTATCCAAATTTGAAAAACTAACTCAGTGCCTGTTTGGTTTCTCTATATTGTTTTCACTTTTAATAACAAAAGTGTCTTATTAGTTTTGTTTTCAAAGTTTTACACGGTTTCTTTTACAATACTTTCAAAACAAGTACTCCTTGTTCTCTTGATGTCGAGAAAGAGAATAAAAAATCTACTCGTGTTTTATCTATTCAAAAGAATATTAATTATTTTTTTTATATATACTCTTTAATTTATCTAATTATTATCAACTAATAAATTATTACACCTAATATCATATGAAAAAGAAATTAAAATCATAATAAATGAAGAAAGATAAGAGTAAAGATAACAAAGGATTAATTAAGAAAGTCAGTAACATTAATGGTATTTCTTAACATTTATACTTCTTTTGTTTAACAGATAAAAAAGGAAGATAAAACGAACTGATAAAGTAACTTTTATTATGTAATTAAAACTCAAAAACAAAATATGGAAACTGAAAGCAAATAGAAAAGTTTGCCAAAATAGAAGCTGTGACAACATGGAACAATTGAACATGCACAATATCATGTGCAGCAAATAATTTTGCTAGGATTAGGAATATATGTATATATATCTTAAAAATTTTGTTTGAAAATTGAAAATTGAAAATTGAAAATTTCATGGGAATCCCAGATACAAATTTTGAGGTGTATTTTGCAGGCAAGATCCTTAATTCGTAAAGGAGATGTTATAAGCATCATGGACCCTTCCCTTATTGGGAATGTAAAAAGTGAGTCAGTTTGGAGGGTTGCTGAAATTGGCATGCAATGTGTAGAACAACATGGTGCCTCAAGGCCAAGGATGCAAGAAGTCATTTTGGCTATACAAGATGCTTCTAAGATTGAAAAAGGGTCAGAAAATCAACTCAAGTTATCATCATCATCTGGCCACAATCTTCACGAAAAACATTACTTGCAAGCTTTCTTGAAATTGAAAGCCCTGACTCTTCAAATGCTTGTCTCCCATCAGCAAGATAACTTTTTTTCTTTTCACATTAAGGTGGGTTTTGTACATTTCTTGTTACTATCTCCCTCTTACCTTCATCTTTATACTGCATTACTCACTCACTACTCACAACATACCTTCATATCTTAGAACCAACCAAAATGTATTATTCTTACTCTCTATTTCCTTAGTTCCAAGAATTAACAGGTTATTTTAATTTAATTTTGTTATTATCTTTATTGGGTACTGGAAATATATAATTTGGTTTTTAAAAACTGTTACGTATCTTATTTTGATCCTTAATAATTTTTATGCGCATAAAGGTTATCAAAGGAATAATAAATAAACACTAATAAATATATTTCCGGTTGGTATCGATTGAATTTGATCTTTTCCTAAACCCAATTTATATAAACTTTTTTGCACAGAAAAAAACAATAACTAAATGAGAGAACGTGATAACTTGTGAGAGCAAGTGAAAAATGAGTAATAGTCAATTTAGTCTGTGAAATATTAAGGTTGTATATTAATTTTTAAAATACACGATTATTTTTAACTTAAAAAATAAAATAACTGATATTTTAAATTTTAAGTTTATAACATAATTTTTTAAAATAATAATGGTAACTTTATCTTTTAAATTATTTTTTAATATACAATAAAATAATAAAATTTAAATTTTAAATTACATGAAAACTATTACAACCTTTCATTCCTAAACGAATTCCGTATTAACTTCTAAATTTTCAAAAATTAAAATCATTATTTATTCAAAAGAAATTTCTAGAAAGCCAAATTCAACACAATCCGGCCCAGCTAAGAATCAACTTCACCAGGAAGTGTAAAATAGCATAATTAATTATTATAATTATTAAATTTTTTTTTTATCTTTCTTACAAGATAAATTTAATTAAATTGTTTTTAATGTATATTTAAAAATACATAAAATATTAGTAGTGCAATTTTTTATTAAAAATTGTAGAAATTAATGCATTCATAACATAAAAGATATAATTTTTTAATAAAATTTTATTAATTTTTTATTGTATATCATTCAACACATATTACAAAAATTTGTTAAAGTCGTTTGGGATAGTTGAGTGTTTTTTTTAAATTAATTTTAAAAAAAATATGTTTAAATTTTTTTTTAACATGTTTTCAAAATAATTTTAATTCAATTTTTTTAAAAAAAGTTTTGTTCATTTTTAAATCATTTTCTACTATCACCTCTACCATAATAATAATAATAATAATAATAATAATAATAATAATAATAAATTAATTTATATTTAAAAAATTACTTTTTATTTTAATATTTTTTTTATTTTTTAATTAACATTTTCTATTTTTCTTTTTCTTTTTTGTAAATCCATATTAATTTAATAGAATAAAATGAGTTGTCTTACTTTTTTAATAATTTTTAAAAACTAAAAATTAAAATTAAAAACTCGAAAATAAATTAAATTTATTTTTTAATAAATTAAAAATTATCCTAAACATTTCATTCAAAATGGTTGCTAGTTTTTTATTTTTATTTTTTCAATTAAATTTGAAAAAAAATTGTTTAACTAAAATTAATTTTCACACATTTTAGAACAATTTTGAGTTAATTTTTTTAAAAAAAATCTTAATACTTATTTTTACTTAAATTTTAAGTTTATCTCTAAAAACTATAATTTAAAATTAAAACAGGATTTAGTTTTAAAAAGTTTCAAAAACTAAAATTTAAAAACAATCCTAAATGGAACCTAAATTATAAAGATGATAAAAGTAATTAAAATTAGTTAATTTTATATATTTTAAAAAATATCAAAACTTATTAATTTTACCTTTATTTAATATTATTAAGTTGAATTTTAATAAATATTTCACAAAAATATCCTATAAAAAATAGTAACAAAACATTTGATAAAATGTTTTATAAAAATAACTAGAGATAGTACATGTTACTTAAAGAATAATATCTTATTTTGAAAATTTAATTATATAAATAAAGAAATAAAATATGGATCAAGAACGAACTTATATAGAATCAATCTAAACCAACAATTAGTAGCCCTAATTATGGTCGATTTGTTGTCGTATCCCAACCTATGGCAAGCGAGCCTGGATCAGCTAGGTTTAGCCTAAATTAACACTCCTAATAAGGATACATCGAATAACAATTAACAAACTTAAGGATTTATATATAAAAATAAATAAAAATTGAGGGTCGAAGCTTTATTAGCCACATGGTAGCATACAATGAAAGAAACAAATTCCAACTTGGATTCTTTACATGCATCAAATCTCTATATAACCTTTTTTTTTTTCAGAAAATTTTTTGACTAATTTAAGAAGTGAATACACTAATCTTATATTACCGTTGACTAATCAAATTAAAAAAAACTTGTTAAGCATGTATATTGTTATTAAACAATCTCATTTTCACGATTGATCAATCCTATAATTATATTGACCAATGAGGACTAAATTGATATTTATTATTTTATATACTTTATTTATATGAACTGTTATATTATAATTCTACTATGATTAAGATTTTAATTTCAGAGAAGTTGGAGAGGATCCAATTTAAACCCATATTCATGTGACTTTTTGGATATGACGCGCAATAAATTTGTATTTTTTATTCTAGGTTACCTGCATATATATATATAAACGGAAATATGCATTTTTACTAATGTAAAAAATATATAAATAGAGTAATTTATATTTATAAATATAATTTTTTAATATTATTATCTTAAAATATAATAATAATGATTCTCGTATCGTAAAACTAATCAAGGAATATCAATATTCTCTCAAATTCAAAGGATATCAGAAAAATTATAAAAAAAAATGTTACCAATATTTTAGGGTTCCTTTAAGGTTTTCTACCCGATACATGCTCATTTTTTTATTTTTAAAAAAATATTTATTTATTTCAATTTATTAAAATATTAAAAATAAATAGTCATTTATTAAAAAATTAATCTAAACACTCCAGTCACCAGTATATCCGTATTTTAACAAAAATCAATAACATTTTTCTCAATATTATACACTTTTTTCTTAAGAATAATAGTCTTTGTATGATTATTAATTTTTAATTTTTTTAAAAAATAAAATAAAAGAAGTTAATAAATATAAAAAGTAAATATTACAGTAGTACTAAAAATTAACGCATGATCTACCCCACCAAGATCCTCTTTCATGACCTAGCATCACAAACAAGCAACTTGTATAAGATGTGAAAGTTGAAGATAAAAATAAAAGAACAAGTTAAATGAAATTGCTTATAAGTTTTAAATCTTTTTTAATAATCTATTATCCATTACAATAATTTACAAAAGAATTCTTTCAAATCATTTTTATTATTTTTTCCAAACAAAAATAAACACAATTATATCATTCCAAATGATTTATTTTCAATACATTCCATGGAATAGGTATTCTCGATCCAACGGCTGAATGGAAACGTTAGCCTTCTCCCAATAATTCTCCTTCACTGTTGATTATATTATACCATAGGTATAGCTAGAACAATCTGTATAATATATCAGAATAACAATACAAGCGTTCATTTGAAGAAGCTATTAACATTGAAATGTCTATTAATCTTTGTAGTCTAGAATCCGAATAAAATAAAATATGGCTGTATTTGACCTTATTTTGATGGATTGTATATCACGGAAACTTAAAAATAAAATAATATATAATAATTTAATATAATGGGTGAGTAGAATATTCACTAACAGGTGATAAAATGATGTTTTCTATTGCGCAGTCAACCTTGCGTGCTATACAAAATGAAGGATAAGATACATATAAATGTTACATATGAAACTGAAAAGAATAATTTGAAGAATTATATTCATCTTAAGCTTATTTGCAAAGGCTCCTCTTTGACCTTGGAAGCTATTTAATGGACTTTTAATTTCCATCCAAGGAAAAAAGAAACATGTCTTTATTTTATCTTCACCACCAAAACGGTACTTTGATGACTCTACGTCAATTTTTTTCTCATTTTTAATTTATATATTTCTTATTTATAACTTTGCGCTTTTTCTTATAGAATTTTAAACAATATTTGTTGTATAAGAGTGAGCAGCGATTAGGAATGGAAAAAGCCTGATTTTTAAGTTAGGTTTTATAAAAATCTGTACTTGTTTTGTTCTTCTTGAGAAAATAAGAGTAAAAATAAAATTTACAAAATAACTAGGATAATATTAGAAAAATAACCAATAATTTTAGGGTTTAGGGTTTTATTATATTTTTAAATGTTATTTTAATTTTTTTATTATATTTAAATTTTAGTTTTTCACATATTATATTAGATTAAACTATCTTTAATTTTTTTGTAACTTTTGCAAACTAGGTCTAAACTCAAATAATAATGGACGAGAGTTATTACCTCATACTAATTTTTGCAAACTAGGTCTAAACATTCTAACCTCTAAGTTTATATATTTCAGCAAAGTAACACTTTATAAAATAATACAGATTTCAACAATATTTAAATACTCTTTAAATAAAGTAAGTTAGCAAAATATCCTACCTATCTTGCATCTAGCAACCTGATGTGATTTTTTAGGCCGCGAGTAGTTGGAAAAATTATTCAAAATTAATTCTGTCTTTTAAAATGATGTCTAAAGCTAATAAAAAGTTTTTTTTTTAAATTTTTTGCACGTGTTTATAGGCTAAGGGTGGATTGAATTATGAAATCTGATTTTAATTCGAATTTAACATTATAAAGTTAAAATTTTATATTTATTGGACAGGTTCAGACCAATTGATTTTGATAACTCTAATGTTAAAGTTGAATGAACGTGAATTGCAATTAGGATATTAATTTTTTTTTTCATTTGTTATACATGACCATGGAACCTAACAAATAAATATTAACTCAAAATGTAAATCATTAGTATTAATTTTGTGTGAGAGAGGATAATGAATTTGTTTTAGTTGTCATAAATTTTCCTTCCAATTTAGGGTGGAAGCATCCAAATGTTTAGTTGATGCCATGCCATTATCAAAGAGATGCGCATATGTGAAGTGAACTATGATTTACCTAAAATGAATTAACCTCAAACATTCTTTTTACTAACTAAAGTTTAAGGTCATTATAATGCTAATTAATATTTTTTTCATTTTTTAATTTAATTTCAATATATCATATCATATCATCGAAGATTATATATCTCAAAACATTAGATCGTATAATATTTAAATTTAAATTAAAAAAACTAGAATATACAATAGAATACAACAACGGAATTCCTAGATAAGTTAGCCATGATCGTAGAGAATAATAACATACGTACTTAACACAAGGGACTCTAATCAAATAACATGGTGAGTTTCCTAACATGAACATAACACAATTTTTTAATACAACTTTTGTTATCATTAAAATTTATTAGTATTTATTAATTCAACAAGATTTTTTTTATAAATTTTCAATTTTTAATAATTTTAATTATTTATATAAATTAATTATAATGCATTTAAAGATATTTTATATTATTATTTAATTATAAATTGATATATTTAGAAATTACTAATTTTTACAATAATTATTTAAAATATTATATTTAATATATTTTTAATTAATTGATAATGTAAAAATTATATAATAACAATGTATTTTTAGGAATTATTAATTTTTATCATAACTATTTTAAAGATTATAATTTTAATTAATTGATAATGTAAAAAGTTATATACTAACAATATATTTTTAGAAATTATTAATGTTTATAATAGCTATTTTAAATATTATGTCTATTAAATGTTGAATTAATTGATAATATAAAAATTAATCTGTTATAAAAAAATGTAAAAATATATATTGAAGAATGTGTTATTGTTAATATGAGTCTCCTAAATAACACGAGTTGTATTGTATGTGTCGTACGCAACGCATCGTTTGTATTACGGCATTCCTTACCTCACCCACCGCAACACCCAAAAACCAAAACCCAACCACACTCATATATCCCCCAAAAGCTTCAAACTTTGGGACACAAACCATCAAAAGCTGAGCCCTTTTTCTTCTCTTCTTCATCGCTTTCAATTGCTCACTCGTTTCTTGATTATTCTTTTCGGTGAAGTGAAGATGGATCATCTTCATCCACTTGAGTTTTGAGTTATGACACAGTCTCTTACAAGTTAGAAGGAGGAATAATCTCTCTCTCTCTCTCTGTTTTGTGTGACCCAATTGATTCTGTGTTCAGCTTTCCACAAAGTAAAGGTGAAGAGGGAAGCATGGCAATGATGCCGTACCATTTTTCTCGGTTACCTTATCAGGATTCCCTCAAACTGCTCGAGGCTGATATACAGCATGCCAATGCTTTGTCAGTTTAATTTTTCCTCTCTCTCTCTTTATTATTTATTTTTCAGCAATTTATTAGCTTTCCTTTTTTGGTATATGTTTTTTTGGTTCTATGAAAAAGTTGGAAATGAAAGGCCTTTAGATATTTGTTGATTATTGCTTTTAATTGTTTCTAGTCAATTTTTTTTTTTAGAAAAAAAGAACAAGAGGAACATAATCAACTTGTATTTTTGTAATTGTTGCTCATCATAGGAATTTGCTTTTCACTTTTGAATTTGGTTGTGGTTCTTTCCTCTCTGAATTTGAATTTTGTGCTGTGTCTCTAGGGCTGCTGCAATTCCAAGATCCAAGGGTGGGACTCTTCTTCAAATGAAATTGGTTTACAATCACTTGGCTCCTCTCTTCCTATTATTTCTACAATGGATGGATTGTTCTTGTGCAGGGTTTCTGCATAGGTATCTCAACCTCTTCCACATACTTATATACAAGGTGGGTGAGTTTCTGGGTTGAGGTATCTATTTCTCTGCTATGTGTTGTGTTGTTCCTTTTCTCCGGTACATATAGGCTATACTTGATTCATGTTTTTCTGTTGCTGTTGTTCCTCTTTTAATTTACCAAAGGTACACAATGATGGGAAATCAAACATTTCTACTCATGGAAGGAAGGCTACCATAGGGGACTTTTATGGTGCGTGAATGTTTGACTTGAGGAAAACACCTTTTTTAAAAAACCCCCTTTTTTTATTTTATATTTTATGGCTGCCATCACTGACTATTCCTCACTTTGTTTATGCCATAAACAATTGAACTTTAGCTGTTATATTGCCATCTCTCCAGCGGCTTCATGGTAGTTTGGAGAAGTTGGATGTCTCTAAAGAAGGGAACTTAAGCATAGAAGGTTCAAGTTATGGCAAGAAGGTGATTGAAGGTGGGAAACTAACCAATGTTGATTTGCAAAGAGAAGATGAATGTGGCATTTGCTTAGAGCCTTGCACTAAAATGGTTTTGCCTAATTGCTGTCATGCCATGTGTATCAAATGCTACCGCAAGTGGTAATAATCATATAATAACATTTGTTTATATATCTCATGTTGTCAACTTGCATATTTATATATATGCCATTGCCAATGGTTTATCATTTAAACACTCTTCTGCTGGGGACCTTTTCAACTTGCAGGAACAGAAAGTCTGAGTCATGTCCTTTTTGCCGTGGTAGCTTGAGGAGAGTTAACTCGGAGGATCTATGGGTACTAACTTGTAATGATGATGTTGTTGATGCTGAAACAGTTTCTAAGGAGGATTTGTTGCGTTTTTACCTCTATATCAACAAGCTGCCTAAAGATCACCCAGATGCACTTTTCCTAATGTACTATGAATACCTGATTTAATTGTTTTAGGAAATAAGAAGAAAAAATTTGTACAGATAGGAAAATCCAGATTGCAAATGTGAATAGAGTCTGGTAAAAAAAAGAAGATAATCTGGTCATTCAATCACAGCTCTTGTAAGAGAAATTTCTGGATTTTTAGCCCAGAAAAAACCACTCTTGTTATTCCTGTGATTTGTCTCCATTGTAGACATTGCTCTTGCAATTAACTTGGAATTCGTTGAATAAGAATCCTTTGAGCTAAAATCTTCTTGTATGTTACTTGTTGACAGATTATGAGTCTGTGATTTTATTATTTGTTGGAAATGTTAATATGTGCATAACCATTCCATCTTTGATATTATGTCATGAATTAATTATCTTGAAAGCTCAAGGATTTAGGTGTAGAAAATATGTTAATGCGTTTATATCTATTAACGGTTTGTCTTTAAAAGTTTGAATCAAAACTAGTACCATGCCATTCTTGTTAGAGTTGGTAGACGAAATTCTTCAACTTTTCTATAAGTCATTGTTGACCTTTTATATGAATTTGTTCATATTAATTTTCAAGGCTTCAACTTAATCTATTTTTCAAAAACAAATAAATATAATACGAGATACAACGGCTTACACCATGACGGTTAGAGTGCGTTACAGGGAGTTGGAGTTTAAATTTCTTTAGCCAAAGTCTGAATTTATTTTTATTTTTGCCTAAGTTTCAAGGGAAGAAAATTTTTATTTAATTGTTGAAAATGAGCATAGAATGAACAATAGCTTCAAGGCACAAATTAATGAGAAAAGATTTTTAATATCTAAGCGTGACATATATTATCATTATTAGTTGAGTTATTATTATCCGATTGGATTGAATCATATTTTATGTTAATTATGTGTTATTTAATTAAATTTGAACAAGCGCGGTATACGGACTAAAGACTAAAGACTAAAGACAAGACCGGTTACAGAAAACGAAAAAACAAAAAGCTTTTTTTGAAAAAGTAGGAAAGAAAGTGTGTACTAGCAATAAATGCCAATAGTGCAAACGCAGTTACGTTAATTCAGACGAAGTGACGTTAATTCAGACGAAGTGACGTTTTACCTCTTCCAAATCGTTTTGAGTATGAAAACAGAAGAAAGGTCAACGACGAGTCTCGCAACGTTGCCGTTTACCATGTAGCAGTTTCAGGATCGGACTCTGAAGTACCAACGCAAAACCATAATAACTAAATAAAAATTAAATATACTTTTCTTACAATCCGACTTTCCTCGTCTTAACAGGTGCGCAGTTACGCTTTCTTTGCCTCTCCCTCTGCTATTTCAGATTTTCCAAGTCAATTTCATTTTAGGGTTTCTATTTTTTTTTAAAAAAAATTGGCTTGTTTACTTGATTTTAGATTGAATTCATTTGTTCAGATTTGATTTTGGATTCAATTGTTTTTAATGCTTTCTAGGTTATTATTTTTGTATAGTAATTTCTGAAAATAAATTAGAAATTGCAGATCCGAATCTTGTTTGGGAGGGAGGTAGCGAGTTGAATGTTGAGGGATTGAGATGTCTGAGAATAACGTAGCAGAGCAGGTTTCGGAAGCGGATTCGGATTCGGGTCCTCATGTGGGGCACGACCAAGCGAATGGTGTTACCGAATCAAACACTGATACTTATCAAGATCAGGTACCTACCATTATTAATTACTTAAGCAATGGGAATTGGGCGTAATGCTATTTGATTTTTAATTAATGCGAGTGATTGAAGCAGGGAGAGCATGCTGATCTCAAGGATGGAGTTTCGGGGGACCCTGAAGAGGGTAAATCTACAGAGGAAACTGCCAGAGATGACATGTTTGTTGATTGCCCTGATGAGTTAACCACATTTGATGGTAGGCACAAGGAAGAAGAAATTGCAGCTGCCGAAAATGAAAATGACAAGTCAGATGACAATCAAGTTATGCATCAACAACAGAGTCATTTTGTTGAATCGGGCAATGGAGTGGGAGATGGTTACTCCCCAGGCCAGCTGGAGAAGGCTGTTGCTGACAACGGAAGTATTGTGCAGGAATACCAGGTTTGTCATTTGTATCGAGAATAGTTTTAGCTAGCTCAGATTGAATTTGTCATGAAATACTCACCTTTTCTTTTTCGAGTGGAGCAGGAAGAAAGACAAACTGTTACTCAAGGAGTTTTTGATCTTCATTGTCAGCTAAAGGCTCTCACTTGTCAACGGAATGAAGCTGAAGTTGAAGTTAGGGAAGTGATTGATGTTCCATTGAGAGAGATGATAAAAGATTGTTTGGAGTTTGTGAAAACCGCTTCTGAAGAACGATCAAACAGTGAATCCGCTATAAGTGATCTTCGTGAATATCTGTCTGTGAAGGACCATGAGATAGAGGATCTTAATTCAAAGCTTGCCCAATTAACAGCCTCTAATGAAAGTCTGCAAGTTTCATCAGATGCTCAGCTCGAGAAGGATCATAACATTGAGATTGTGATAGATAAGACGATATCCACTCTTGCAACAGTTATTACTCAAGAGCAAGTATCGGATAATTCTATTAGCGGGAAAATAGCTTTTATTGGGGAAGGCACTACGCTTTTGATTGAAAAGTATAATCAGATTCTTTCTGAAATTTATCAACTCAGGGAATCTTTCTCTGAGGTAGGCTTGGATGCTAAAGAGCAGGAATATGGGAACATACTTGTTGATGCTCGTGGTGGGTTAGTGGAGCTCAAAAGAAAGGAAACAGAATTGGTTGAAAAACTAGCTCAGTTAGAAGATGAGAATCGGAAACTGGTTGACGAGCTTGACAAGGAAAAGGTGATGATAGGGACATTAAACACTGAACTTGGAAATATGAAAACAGAACTTGAGCAGGAAAAGGTTAAATGTGCTAATACCAAAGAAAAGCTTAGTATGGCTGTGACAAAAGGAAAGGCATTGGTACAGCAGCGAGATTCACTAAAGATGTCTCTGGCTGATAAATCCAGCGAGCTTGATAAATATTTGATTGAATTGCAAGAGAAGTCAGTTGCTTTAGAAGCTGCTGAACTTACCAAGGAGGAGTTGGCCAGAAGTGAAAATATGGTTGCATCCCTGCAGAATTCATTGCTACAGAATAATGCAATATTTGATCAAGTGGAAGAAATTTTATCTAATGCCAAACCTGATGAATCTGAAATGCTTGGTATACCTGAGAGACTAAGATGGCTTGTGGATGACAGAAATGCACTTAAGGATGCCTTCCTGGAGTTATGCAAATTGAAGGAAGCTTTATCTCTAGTGGAGCTACCAGAACCTGTTTCATCATCTGATTTGGAATCACAAATGAAGTGGCTTACAGATTCTTTTCATAGGGCCCAGGATGATGTGCATGCTCTAAAGGAAGAAATTTCTACACTGAAGGGAGCATCCTGTGTTTATATTGATCAGTTGAGTGTTTCTCTTTTGCTGGAATTACTGGAAAAAGATTACCTTCTGTCAGAATTAACTGATTTGAGGTTTACATATGATGAGCTTGTTGGCAAGAACCATCAGATTTCTGTGGAGAAGGATCAAATAGTGAATAAGCTAGTTGATCTTTGTGGCCTGAACATGGAAGATGGAGGGATTGATCAATTCTCTTCTAACACATCCACGACCATTGATTTATGCTTTCAAACTATAAAAGGACAGAGGGGTCCCTTCTCTAAAGCATCTCATATTGATGCCGAGTTGTTTGAAAGGATTCAAAGTTTCTTGTATGTTAGAGATCAGGGATTAATTCTCTATGAAGATATACTGGAAGAAGAGGTGCTAATTAGATCAGAAGTTAATAAGCTGTCAAATGAGCTGAAAGTGGCATATGAGGAGATTATAGCACTGAAAGAAGAAAGGAGTTCTCTGTTGCAAGATCTTGACCGATTAGAGGAGAAGACAGCCATGCTTAGGGATAAGTTGTCCATGGCAGTTAAGAAAGGAAAGGGACTGGTTCAAGATAGGGACAATCTAAAAGGTCTTCTAAATGAAAAGAACTCAGAGATTGAGAAGTTGAAGGTTGATTTGCAGAAGCAAGAAACTGCGGTTTCTGAATATAGGGATGAGATCAACAGATTGTCCAGTGACATGGAAAGCATCCCAAAGCTGGAGGCTGATCTTCTGGAAATGAAAAAGGAAAGGAATCAATTTGAACAGTTCTTAATGGAGAGCAATAACATGCTACATAGAGTGATGGAGTGTATTGATGGTATTGTTCTTCCTGCTGATCCAGTTTTTGATGAGCCGATAGAAAAGGTGAAGTGGCTTGCTGGTTATGTCACCGAATGCCAAGATGCTAAGGTACATGTAGAACAACAGTTGCAGCTAGTAAAGGAGGAGGCCAGTATACTTGAAATTAAATTAGCAGAAGCCCAAGCAACTGTTAAATCGCTTGAACAGGGATTATCATCTTCAGAGGACAGTGTTTCTCAACTAGCTGAAGAAAAGACCAAGTTAGAACATGGGAAAGCAAAAGTTGAGGAAGAGTTAGTGAAAGTTAAAGAAAAAATTGCTGAGGTTTGTATTACTACTAAGTCACTTGAAGATGCCTTATCACAAGCAAATAAAGACATTTCTAGTCTGTCCAAAGAGAAAGAGCAGGCTCAAGTTAGTAGAGTTGCTGCAGAGACAGAGTTAGAGAGTGTTAAAGATGAAGCAGCTAGGCAGACAAGCAAACTGGCAGAGGACAGCAGGACCATTAAGGATCTAGAAGATAAACTGTTTCAGGTTGAGAGTAATCTCAATTTATTGACTGAAAAGTATAATGCTGATCAAGTTGTCAAGACTGATATGGAAAATGAATTGAAGAATCTACAAGATGAAGCTGCAAATCATGCTAGCAAATTAGTAGGTGCGTCTGCAACTATAAAATCACTGGAGGATGCACTATCGAAGGCGCAACATGATATTTCTACCCTAGAAGATGCAAATAATATTGCTAAACAGGAAATATCTTCACTCGGCTTTAAGTTAAATTCATGCATGGATGAGTTAGCTGGAAAGAATGGCAGCTTAGAAAACAGGTCCCTAGAGCTTATTGGACTCCTTAATGATCTTCAGGTGTTTATGAAAGACAATACTCTATTTCCCAGAATAAAACAATGCTTTGAGAGGAAACGTGAGACCCTGAAGAATATGAATCTCATTCTGAACAAAATAAGAGACCATATTGCCATGACTGCAAAGGATTCTGAAGGACCCCTTGTGAAGGAGGTAATATTGTTACCACCCTCTTTTGGTTGTTATTATTTCCTCATGTTCTCTGCAATTAATACTGATTTACCTCCACCCTCTTTCAAATCATTGTATGTGTGTGTATCTCTATTGGTGTCTTTGTTAATATGACTTTTATCTATTTTTATTTATTTATTTATTCTGTGTTTTCTTCATATTTTGTGTTGTACTGTTTGCAGCAGGAAAATCCACTTGTGAGAAATGCATTCTTGGATGGTCTTGAAAATTTTGAAGTTGAACTGGACAATAGGGAGATTGCTGGTGCTGATATTGACACCATAATCTCATCATTTGGAAAGATTGTGAAAGGATTTCAGCTGAGAAACAAACACATAGCAGATAAGTTTGATGAATTTTCTGATTCTATTGATGAATTTATTATGTACTTCTCTTTGTAATTTTCAATGTATCACCAACGTATTCCTAGTAAAACTTTTTATTCATTGATTCCTTAATCAGTGCTCTAAAGGGATACCAGTTAGCAGGATTCTAAACGAAAGCACTTTCAGATGTTGCAAATTCATTGTTTTTTATTTTTTATCATTAAATTTTTAACTGTTGCAACTTTAAATTGTATCAGACCCTTAAATTGGGATTTAATTTGTCTATGCAGGGTATCTGGTGGCCGGGTTCTCATGAGTCGTCCTAGAGCAAGATTAGGACTGGTTGGTTATTTGCTCATCTTGCATCTATGGCTACTGGGGACGATCTTGTAGAAAAGTTGTGATCAAACCTACCTGGACTGCTCAACACCGAATGCCCTGCGCCTGCAAATTGTATTATAGATATAAAATTGTCCTTTTTGATTCATATCTTTCTTTTTGCTTCTTAATGAAGCCTAACCTGTTTTTCTTTAGTCTCATCAAATCCACAATTGGTTCTCTGCAATCACATATTAGGGATTCAGAGATTCTGGTCTTCAATGTTTGGGCTCATTTTTTTATAGCCTTCATTTTTTAAAGCGAAGTCCCTCCGTTGTATTGGCCTACAAATTGTTGCAATATTGAAGGATCTGGTGGGTAGAAAATAGAGAGATGATTTTTTTTCGCTTGTTAATGTAATAAAAGATGTAGAAAGATTTAAAGAGTGACTCATTTATATCTCTAAAAGTGAATTGGAATTAATATACAGAGACCAATTCAAGGATAACTCATCTCTCTCTCTCTCTCTCTCTCTCTCTCTCTCGTTGAAGGAAACCCAAATTTGTGTTTTTGTTCTGGTTCTATGGATAACCCATTTATATCTTAATTTATTAATTGTAAGTAGTTCGCTATGATTTTGTAATGGAAACAGGATTATTGGAGAGGAATGCGTGTTAAGTTTGATTTATAATTATGTAAGTTGATTTATATATATAACGGTTTTTATTTTAAGAATATAAAAGTAATAATTTTGATATAGTCACGATTATAAATTAAATAATAATTATATAAATTATTAGGATTGATTTGATGATAAAAAAATTTGATATTAGAATAGTTTTTATATGAGGTTTTAAGTTTGATTTTTATTATTTTTTTCATTCTAAAAAATAATAACAATTATGATTACTTAAAAAATATGTATATATTTTTATCAATATTGATTATTTTAAATAAAATTTAATGTTAGTTGGCGTTCTTTTTCATCCTTGGTTCTTACTTCCTAGCTGTTTATTTATTTTCCTCAAGTTATCTGGTTTTACTGAATATTACAAAACATCAATCGCATAGCTTCAGTGTGACACTGATCTTTATTGTATATCCATCTCCATATCCTTAATAACCATGCGGTGTAATATAGGTTTTTGGTTATGTCATTTCTAAGGTGAAGTTTGGTTTATAAAAATATTTTTTTATTTTTTGTTTTAAAATTTTATATTAAAAATAGTAAAAAAATATATTTTCATTTTTTTTATAAAATGTTAAAAAAATAACTTTTTATAAATAAAATAAAAGATTATTTGTGCAAATCAAACGCTACATAAATTTCCATCTTTCTTTATAAAACAAAATAGCATTTTACAAAGGATAATAAAAGACAAACTTTCAATCTTATAGACCCCTTCCCCCCGACCATCCCCCTTTTTTGGAAAAATGATTGAATGAAAATATTTTTTAATTTTACAAAGTACAAAATAGAAAATTTAAAATTCAATAAAACCCAAATTTACCTTTTTTTGTTGTTCTCATATGGTGGATAACTAGGCGAATTTATTTACCGTAAATAGTTAACTGTTATTTTGTAACAGAAAGGAGTCATATGATAGGAAAGGGTCTCTCAGCGTTTCGTTTCTGCTATTGTTAAGAAAAATAATTTAGATATACAATACATGAAAATGTTGTCATAAATTAACGGAAACCGATTACCCGCGTTTTGGATGAGTTGGCCACGCAGACCTAACAACTCGTTTCCTCTTCCTTTTCCTTTTATAAAGTGTTGCAATATTTCAGCATTTTCACATTCTAATTTCACTTCATCCCTTGTTCCATTTTTTTAGGTGTCAATTCATTTTCCTCAGAATTTCTGGTTTTGTTGAATAACAAAACCTTCAATCTCATATGGCTTCGGTATGATCTTCTTCCTCATCTCCATCTTCTCAATCATTATGCATTTCAATGCATCTACCCTCTTTCGTTCACGTCATTTCTAAGATTTCAATTCTCTTCTTTCTTTAAGAACAAAAATACCTTGATACAAATGATTAAAAAAAAAGAAGACAAACTTCCAATTTTGTAAACTCCACCAAACTATCTCTTTCAATTCTCCCTTCTAATGCAAATATTTTGATTAAAATTATCAAATTTGGTTAAAAAAAATTTGTGCCTATCTAGCATTTTTTATGAATAAAATTTGAATTTTATGTTTTTGTTCTTTCTAACAAAATTTAGGCAGAGATGAACTTTAGATGTATATTCTTGTCTTTGTTGCTTAAAGTTGAAGAAACTTTTCATCAATTAAACATTTTCTTGGTATACACATTTATTTATATATATCTAAATATACATATATGTGCAGTATGATGAACAAGGAGGAAAGCCTTTACCCAAGTTTGGGGAATGGGATGTAAATGATCCTGCCTCAGCTGAAGGATTCACTGTTATATTCAACAAAGCCAGAGATGAGAAGAAAATTGCCTCAGCATCAGGACGATTCCCTTCACAGCGAAGACATGATTCTCGCAAACGCAAGGATCAACAAAAACTCAAAAGTTCCTCAAAGGTACCTTCCTATTCATTCCTAAATTGCTTCTAAACCCTCTTAGTTTACATTTATATTGTTAATACCAATGGCAGCATCTGAATTATATTCACATGGTTTTGGGTGCAGAGAAAATGGTTCTGCTTTGGCCCTTAGACAAGGCTAATTAAGGATGTTTCCTGATGCCAGCGCGTATTAATTGATTCTTTATATATTGGTATCACCTTTCTTCTGAGGACATGGATGAAGTAGAATCCAATGAAATTGTGCACCCACCCTGCTCTAATCATCTTTTACCTTCTATCTGTTTCATGCATCATGCTATTTATGAAATATATTGCAACCTTTTTTGCAAATGGACAGGGCAGTTTTCCCCTCCAATTGTTTCTGATGATATCATGTACTATTACTATTCAACTATAACAAACATTTGTTAATCTTTTTATTTATTTTTTAATTTCTACGTATAAGATATATTTATATTTTAAGGCCTCTTCCAATCATGACTAAAATGTTATATCGTTCTGGTTGAAAGGAAGACTACATAAGATTATTATACCCCAGCAACGTATTGCTGACCAAGTTGGGTTGAAAATTGAAACTGATTATGGTTTGATTAGGATTGAATTGGACACATATAATTGAATATACGGATAAATATACTGTACCATGACTCCATCACGTATATAAACTGACTTGGGCTAATGATGCTGTTAATTAAATGCTTAACACGTAGGCTTCTAGATGAACATTGTAATTGTACTTATTTTTCTTATTCATTCGTCCATGTTATTCAGCTTTTGCTTACGAAATTCAATTTGATATATGTCATAAAAGATTATTTGTGACGTGACTATTTACCTAAAGATTAACAAAGGAGAAAATGGAAGAGGCCGGGGTATATTGACATTCCCAGTTCCTGTGTATGAGATGTTTGGGGAAATACTTGGTTTATATTTGCAAGCATTTGGAAATTTCCTATGCATGCGTAATGCATACCGTGGTGGATCCTATCCAAGTTAAATGCTAAAAAAACTCGTGTTTGTTTGTTCGTAGAAGTATTTTATGTGGATCCTCACTTGTTGGAATCTGCAGATTTTAGGAAGAGCTTCAATACTACCCACGTTGGCCTATAAGGGACCGATCGAGAGAATAATTTTTTAAAATTATTAATGGAGAAATCAAATGAATAAACTTTAAAATTAAATATTAATTTGATCCACCAAATTGGTACCCTTAATTTGTTTAATTTTTGACAGTATAAAAACTATCAAATCGAACCACCTATAGACATTTTTATATTTATAAGGGTATATCACTATTTGCTAACTAGTTGATTTTAATTAAGAATGGTTTTGCTAATCACTATTTTATAGACAATGATTAAAAGATATGACATTTAATGTTGAGTATAATTTTCAATAAAAAAAAATTAATTTATTAATTCTATAATTCTATCACAATAGTTAATAAAACTGAATAAAAAATATTAAATGTACCAATTAAAAAATGTTTTTAAATGTGTGAATCATTTTTGCATTTGTCATAATAAATACTATTTAATAAAAAGTTGCATATTTATTTTCATACCACTATTAGATTTGGGTAATAATGGAAGTATGGGTGTGGTGAAGATGAAGATTTAGAAGAGATTGGGGTTATGATTGCCGTACACGTGAAGGCCTTTTCTTTAAAAACACTTTGATTGGGATTTGTTAATTAAAACAAAAAAAAAAAAATAAGAAACACAAATTGTGAAGCAGACAAAAAGTGTGAAACACAACACGTTTTGAAATGAAGGACTATGTTGGCTGGATAAACGAGGAACAAAACAGAACAGAGAAGTGTCTACTTTGTTTGAATGCAACTGTGTGAGCACTGAACTTTTTCTGAATCTGTACCAAATGAAAACAGAATGGCCAACTGCGCCGTGGAAGGAGGCTGCCCCAGTGATTACATAGCCATTGCTCTTTCCATCCTTTCCTTCATTGTGTAAGCTTCTCTCTCTCTCTCTCTCTCTCTCTCTCTCTCTCTCTCTCTCTCTCTCTCTCTCTCTCTCTCTCTCTCTCTCTCTCTCTCTCTCTCTCTATCTATCTATCTATCTATCTATCTATGTGGTTGCCTTTGTAATGAAGGGCTCGTTGTTTTTGTGTCAAATTGGCCACTCCATTGCCTGTTTGATGTTATGACTCTTTGAATTTTGAGGTCTTATTTGTGTACCCACCCTTAATTCCTTGCTTTCAAAAGTTAGTATCCACCTTGCCCATGAATCAAAAACTGTTCTTTTCCTACTTGATTTGCTTATTGATTGAGGGAATTTTGTTGGACGGACTCTCTCTTCTATGATTCATATGATTCCATTGTTGGGGTGATTTGGTTTGTCCTTTACTCTTCTATCTTTGTTGTATCATTTGTATCAAAATAAGATATTAAAATAGTAGGTAGCGTTAATTTTTTTACATGCTTATGCTATTGGTCTGCTTCTATCTTTCAGGCTTCTATTATGGTCAATATTTCCATTCCTGGTTCACAAGGTTCCTCGTACCAAAGGCAGTGGCTTCTGGATACCTGTAATTCAAGTTGTTGCCAGCTTCAACCTTCTTCTATCACTTGTGGTACACATGAAGTTCTCTTTGTCTGTGTCACTTATTTTCTGTAACTACTTAAAAATAAATGAATAAGCCCAATTCTATTTGTTTAGTGTTTGTGCAGTACCAGCTCTTAGCTATGGTATACTTATTTTTTTATGCAGATGTCAAATAATTTCTTGAAATTTGGAAAGAGGCATTGGTGGCAGTCATGCTACCTGTGGGGAGGTTATCCTTCTTTCTGCCATGTTTTCTGACTTAATACTTCATATTGAAATGATGAATACTTGTTAGTATAACCGTACCTTTCCTGTTTATTTTCAGTCTGGGGTGAAGGTCCACTAGGGTTTGGTTTGCTAATGAGCTGTCGCATAACACAAGCTTCCCAATTATATTTTATCTTCGTCAAGTAAGTGATAGCTTGATATTGAGTTATTTGGCTGTATAGCTGCTGGCGCTAGTTGCTGCCTCTGTACCTCTTAAACCATTCAAGCCAACAAGATAGCTTAAGTTCTTTATCTGTAGATTGCAACAGTTACTCTGTATTTCCCACAACCACAGCACATAGCAAATAACCTGTTGAATTTATTATTGTAACATTTTGTTTTTCTAATTGGTTTTCACTGTTGAACACATCACTTGAGTCGTGGAGGCTTGTGGATTATTTAACTGATGTGCTTATTTGTAGGCATTATTGACCATAACTAATTGATACTTTGTCTGTTACTTAAAGAAACTATAATTTTTTTAATTTTTGGTAGTTTTTTTTTTGTACTCATTGCGAGTCTTAACCAGTGCTAATGTCCGTTTATGACTTGTGTGTTCAACTTCCCTTTGTTTATTGATATTTCAGGAGGCGTTTGCCACTGATAAGATCATATTTTTTACTTCCGCTTATTCTACTTCCATGGATTACTGGTGCTTCTGGTAAGAATCTGAATTGGGTTTAACTTTCTCTGTCTTGTATTTTTATTACATAGAATTTACTGCTTGGAGTAGATGTAGTAGGTGTATATTTATCTAACAACTTGAAGTTTTTTGTCCATAGAACAGCATTTCTTTTTATCTCCTTTTATCTAATATCTTCTGATCTATTCAAATTTTTGTTGGGCTTTGTCTCTTAAGTTGAAGCAGTTATTCCATTTCAAGTTGTTTCTGCACTGTTCTCATAATATTCTCAACATCTTATGGAATTCTTGGGAATGATTACCAGAACCCCCCCCCCCCCCCCTTGTCTCTTTTGTTTGCTTTCTTCCTCTATTTATTACTAATAAACTATTCATAATTCTCTAGTTATCCATGCAATGAAGCCTCTAAGCAATCGTTGTCACATGAGAGCTCAATGGACCATCCCAGTTGTATGCCTCCACTCGCTGTATGTTGCCACTTTGGTTGGGGTTACAGCTGCTGTTCATCATATAGAGTTCAGGTTTGATGAACTCAGAGACCTCTGGCGGGGAATACTTGCATCAACTGTGTCCATTGGTACACTTTTTCCTAGGTTTTATATGAGACTCCATTATTTCTCAATTTATTTTGAAGTTCCTAGCTTCCTGCTAACCAAGGCTCTAAGGTTATTATTAAGGTTACTGAATTCAATATTAAGTCATTAATTAATTTAGGTTTTATGAAAATATCTTTCCTATCTAAATGAGTAACATTCAAGTAAACAAACGGATGCGGAGATCAATGTTAACTCATCAATGCATATTTTCAAAAGTTATATATATTGCATATTCTTTAACCCGTGTGCTCTGGGAACTGGTTTCATAGAAGCTTTACACCAAATACAATATAGTTTACTTTCTGAAAAAAGATTCTAGACTCTGTAATCTCTTAATTAGAAACAAAATTTTTAATTTAATTTAACGATGGCTTGCTGGACTATAAACAGCTGATATTCATTTTGCATTAGCTGACCCTATATCCACTAACTTGGTTATTTTCACACTATTGTTATAAAATATGAGCTTGGATAATTTCTGGATGGCTCAGCTTGGCAGCCTCAATAATTTAACCTTTGCTAATTTATTCTGGCAGTTGTTTGGGTTACTGCTTACATACTAAATGAAATTTATGACAATATCTCATGGCTTCAAGTTGCCTCCAGATTTCTGCTTTTAGTTTTGGTATGTGTTCCTATCACTCCTTGTGTTGCATAAGCATAACTATGAAATGACAGATATCATTAATAGAAATACCGTTAGAATTCTAGCCATTACTTTCTAAACCTTTTATTTACTTCCATCTTATATTGGTTTTATTTAAAGGCTAGCATACTTGTGGTGGCTTTCTTTTCAATATCAAGTTCACAACCACTGCTCTCGCAAATCAGCTTGAGGAGAAGAGAATCCAGAGAATTTCACACAATGGGCCAGGCTCTGGGCATACCTGATAGTGGGGTATTAGCACAAACTGAACCAATTTCAAGAATAAATCCTAATGAACCATTGGACAAGCTTCTCTTAAACAAGAGATTCAGGCAGTCTTTTATGGCATTTGCTGATAGGTAAAATATCCTTTCCTGTGTACTCTAGAATGTTGGCAGACATTTGTGGGAATTCTGGTTTTTCTTGCAGACTTATAAGAAATGATTTTTTTAAGAGTGGCAATTCTGACAAAAATAGGTAATATTTTCTACACATTAAATGGTAGATAACAGATGTTAAATTTGCACAAAGGAATCTTGGTTGAGATGAGTGAATCCTGTCTACTAATGCCCCACAAGGTCCGGGAAGTTTTGGACCTATACATTAAAATTGAAGTAAAGAATGCTGTAAAAAAACCTTATCTTTGTTTAAACTAAAAAAAGTAATATTGTTTTAATATATTTGCAGTTGCTTGGCTGGGGAGAGTGTGCACTTCTTTGATGAAGTGCATGAGCTCAGTAAAATACCTGAAGATGACTGTGTGGGAAGGATCTATATGGCGAGACATATTATTGAGAAATACATAATTGCAGGTTTGTAATTTTAATTCCAAAATTCTTCCTTCTTTCATCCTTTCCCTTGTTCTCATCCGTAATGTCCAGCTTTTGCCATATTCAAAACTGTAAAATCAGTTTCTCTCAATCTTTTTTATGAATTTGGCTATTAGATTAGACACTTGCATGTCTCGTCTATTGGGTTCTAGTGAATGAGTTGGAAAACCACCAAAAGTCAAAAAAATGCATGTGCTTGTAATATTTCCTTCCAAATTTGAGGCTTTTTGTATAATATTTGCTAGAATGTAATTTTACAGGTGCCGCTATGGAGGTGAACATCTCTCATAGAAGCAGACAAGAAATTTTGTTGACTTCCGACCTTGCACGATCTGATCTCTTCCATAGTGCACTCAATGAGATCATTCAGTTGATGAAAACAGTAAGCTATATCCTTGCACTGCATTTTCCTAATAATCCTCTTAATATTTCATAAAGAAATTTGTACATGAAAAAATAAATGCATTTAATATAAAAACAAAAAAACAATTGAATACTTTATTTATTTAATAATTAATAGGATTATTAGGATAATGTTATGAGAAGATTTAAAATTATTCCTTAAAATTAGTCTCGCCATGGCTGTATAGTTTTCATCTATATGAATATATTCCACTTATGCAGAACTTGGCAAAAGATTACTGGTCATCAATGTTCTTCCTGAAGTTCCAGGAAGAATCTAATGTGAGAAGTAATGGGTATGAGCTGGAGCAAATGACAGGATGGAACTTTTCTCCAAGGTTGAGTTCAGTGCATGGTACAGATGATCCTTTTCAGCAGGAACATCTTCTCAAGAGCTCTGGCTGTAGCAATGATACTACTGACATATGACTTGTTAGCACTTATGCACTATGCACACACTATTTTCTACCTTGCCAAACCACTCTCTTCCAAAAAAAATTATTCATATGCTTGTTTACTACAACATATATGGCTAGTGTCCACTGCAGGAGAATGAGGTGTAATAGTTTTTGTTTTTTGCTTTTTATTTTTTATTTTTTTATTTTCACCAGAAGTAAAATCTGTATAGTTAGGCTAGGATCCTGCACGTCCTGGCCATGCTTGTATTATACTGATTCCGTTTGAACCTTGAACACCGATTAGCCTTCACAGTCACTTTAATCACAGTTCCATTATTTTGTTTTGGTACAATGTGAAAAATATAAGGTTTAAGTCTAGAATCACATGTAAAATTATTCAAGTCTTTAACTCTTTAGCACTAGATTAATTGTAATGGTTTATCCACAGTTCCGATACTTGAATAGCTGAAAATTGACATTGTATCACATACAATATATAATTATTTTTATTATCTTTTCTAAATACACATATCTCAAAAATACTTCAGAGGAGACACCATTAAAAGTTGTGCTTCAAAGTGGTCCACAGGAACTGCTTTGGCCACGTGATAGTTATTTTGATCTTTCTTATTTTAATGTTAACAAATATTAAAATAATATTATTGAATCGAATGCATCTAACAACCTTGCACAAAATATCTAAATGTTGTAACATTATTGAATTGAATGCAGCTAAAATTCTTGACACAGACGTCTTTTTTATTAGTTGTATCAAGTCTTGCATATTATCAACTATACAACTTTTTAAACCATAATCTCTCACATTTGAGAAACCCACAGAAGTAGGATTTTGTTTTAAAAGAAAGAACTGATATATAATATACTTACATAATAAAAATTATGACATAGAATAATAAATTTTAAAAATATATTATATTTACACTTTGAGATTTAACAATTTTATTTGATATTATTTTTATTTTTTATATTACTTTAATCTTATATATAATTATATAAAAATTAGAAGTAATTTGTGTAATTAAGAAAGATATATAGGATTATGTTGTTAGATAAATTAAGAGAGAGATTTATGTAGGGTAAAAGAAAAATTTTAAAGTAAAATTCTATTAATTCCTGAGAAGTTTGAGTATAATTTGGTTTAAAGTTAATTGGTTCTTTGATCTTTTTAATTTAACTAACGTGAGATTTTGGTTTCTTTAGCTTTTTTCTTCTTCTAATAATTCAAGTTTTTTTATTTTTAAAATTAAATAAATTTGATTTTTTTCATCAATGATTAATGTAAAACTCTTATATTTAAAAACTAAATTAAAAATATAATGTCTGTAATCATTTATATAAATTAGGAAATCAAAATATATGCTTAATATTCTTGAAACTTAATTTTCTTTTAAAAAATACTATGGTAGAAATATAATTTTTTTTCATATACGCACAATATCCATATCCCCAAGCTATGTAGTTAAAGTGCATAGGAGTGATTCACGAGAGTAAAATCTGTAAATGCTTGAAAAGTTATCATTAAAAATTTCATGTCCTCTGAACTTCCACCGAAACCCTACACCCCACGCCAATAATGTGATTCACCCACCAACAACAATTCTTGTCATAAAGTTTCTTTGGGTACTTGTTCCAAAAAAAAAAGAAGATATTTTGAGCTTATTGGTATGAAAATGGAGTGGCTGGATATTTTCCTAGTGGTAACAAATTTCTTAGGCTTCATTTGTGTGTGCAAATATGTGATCAATTTTCTCAAGTGGGTATGGGTGATGTTCTTGAGGCCACCAAAGGAACTCAAAGAATATGGTTCTTGGGCTATAATCACTGGTTCAACCGATGGAATAGGCAAAGCCATGGCCTTTGAGTTGGCATCTAAAGGCCTTAACCTTCTCTTGGTTGGCAGAAACCCTCTAAAACTTGAGGCAACATTGAAAGAAATAAGAGAAACACAAGGTGGGTATGTTGAGGTCAAGTTGGTAGTGATAGATATGCAAAAGGATGGTGAAGAGGAAATAACAAAAAAGATAGAGGAAGCAATACATGGTTTAGATGTGGGTTTGCTAGTTAACAGTGCAGGCTTGGCTTATCCTTATGCTAGGTTCTTTCATGAGGTTGATTCACACCTTATGGATGCTATCTTTAAAGTCAATGTCCAAGGAATAACTTGGATCACAAAGGCAGTGCTTCCTACCATGATCAACAACAAAAAGGGAGCAATTATAAACATTGGTTCTGGTTCCTCTGTTGTGCTTCCTTCATATCCTCTCGTCACTCTTTATGCTGCTACTAAAGGGTAAGTCTATGTCTTTTTGGATCTCAAAAAACTTCTCACCTATGCATGCAAGATCATACATTCATCTACATTTGAATCTAACTCGCTGGATCTGCATCATTTATTTTTTCTCTTGTCCTTAAAAGATACGTCAGTTAGATAGATAAATGATATTCATATGTTTTTATATTTCATATACTTATATTTGCAAGTAGAAAATAGTGAATATATTAATTTTTTTATATTTTGTATTTTTATCTTTCTTAACTTTTTAAGATAAAAAGAGACACTGAATTCTATTTTCTCTTTTTTTTTTATGAATTATTCCATCTAAATCATTTTTAGAACAGAAAGATGACTTCATTTCATTTGCTCAAGAATTTGTTAGGGAAATTTCCTCTCCGGTTTCTCTTGTACTTAACTACAAAATTTAATAGTTTCACTGCATTGAATTTTGTGTTTATATAACTAAAAAATTTAATAGTTTCACTGCATTCTTGTCCTTTTCCTACCTACTCAGTTGAAAATTAACCTTAGTAAAAAAATGCTGCGGCTCGAAGAAAGAGATAAATCTTTTGCAGAGTTATGACTTTTTTATTTTTAAATTAAGGAAACGAATATGAATCCAGTTCTGCGTGCTATTTTGCAGATATCTTGCAATGTTCTCTAAATGCATCAGTTTGGAGTACAAGAATCAAGGAATTGACATCCAATGCCAGGTTCTTTGTTGCCTCTCCTCTTTCCTTTCTGCTTGTTGGAAAATCTGTTATATTGCAAATTTATCCAATATCATATACCTTTTTAAGAGCAACTACAACTATCATACTTTTTTTTCTTCTCTTTTTTATATAAATTAACAAAATTTATAATTTTTTATATTTTAAAATACTATCTCATTTAATATTCCTTATCTTTATGTATCTTTATTTTTTATTATATCATAGATTTAGAAAAAATGTTATTACACATATTAAAATAAGTAAAAGGTGATGAAAAAAAATAAAAATATATAACATGATATAAAATATAAAAAAATAACATATATTAGCATTAGAATACTTTTAAAATATATAACAATAAAAACTCTATCGTTCATTATATTTATCACTTCTATGACTTTCCTCCTTATCTTTATTAAAATTTGTGGACCCCGAGATTTCTATCCAACATTTTCCAACTAACAAAAAATTGCATCCACTTTCTATATTAAGGGCTATCTCCTACAGTTGCTCATACGTGTGACTCTAAAAGTTGGATGTGCTTATATATGTTTCCTACACTTTATTACCAAACAAGTACAATATAAACCATAGAGATGATCTAAACATGGTGTACAATACAACATTACCGAGGCAAGGAAAATCAAACCCCTTTAAATTGCCCTATGGTCTTCACTGCTTAGTTTACCGAAATTAATTAGAATATTATTAGAAAAAGGATTCATTAATTAATTGTGGAATTAAATCACTTCACATAAATGTTTTCATTTTCTAAAAATGGTAAACAAAAAACAAATGATTTGAGACAAATGGTTGAAAAGTCACGGCATCAGTGCATTATGGGCATATGACAGGTTTGATAAATTATAGGATATGACACTGCTATAGTACAAAACATAAAACTTAAAGCAAGTTAAAAAGAATTAAATAATTTAATTTAAAGTGATTTGACATGATAAAATGATATACTTATTTAATTATTATTGTATTTTAATTTTTATTGATATAAAAAGTTCATTTTTAAAAATATAAATAACAGTGTCAATGAAATATTTGACATAAATTTGTATTTATTACAGTACAGCATGAAATACACTGCTATTGTTTTGAAATGTTCATGTTCCCTAGAGTAGCCATTGTATTTCTTTAATACAATATTTGTTTTACTTATAAAAAAAAAATTATCATGCTCTCTAGTTTAGTATGGTATTGTAAACTAGGAGGGGAAATTCTAGAAATGAAATTTATATTAAAATTAATTTTTCCCTTGTATTGTTGAGGAGATATAAGAATCTAACTCTTGGCAATACTTTTTGATGTGGTGCTGAGTTATAAATACAGGTTCCATTATTTGTGTCAACAAAGATGTCAAAAATGAAGCCATCTCTTTTTGTGCCAACACCAGAAGTGTATAGTAAAGCATGCATGAGATGGATTGGCTATGAAAAACAGGTTGTGCCCTATTTCCTCCACTCTGTACAAAGCTTTCTCATAGGGGCAATTCCTGTTGCATATGTCGATTCCTTTATGCTGCGTTATTTTCTATATTGGCGCACAAGAGGACTCTCCAAGGACTCCAAAATTAAAGCATCAGCACCTTCTAATTCCGGAACAAACATCATGCATGAACATCCTACAAGTTAAGTCTTGATTCCTTAAAACAATTGAGAGTCAAATGTGAGGTCCCAATGAAATAGTTAGATTACTTTGTCTTTTTTATTTTTTGTTTATTCTAGATTTGCCTTTCAAGCCATCTTTTACTAACTTACCATATTGTTAGTTTTATTTGTAATTTTCTCTTAATTTAGTTATTTTATGGATAATTGCTTTGAGTATAGCAATCTATACCATGTGGATAAGCAACTACAATTGTAAACCAAAACTATTTTCGTTGCACTTACTATTATCAAAATAAAAGGTAATTGAAACCCCAATTTGTATACGAAGGAGGATCAACGAGATGGATGGTTATGGAAAGAAGTCTAACTTGTACATTGTCAAGATAGCATACGGTTCTGTAATTCAAACTGATTGTGTTGGGAGGTTCATGGTTTTGTTTGGAGATTGATTGTTAACTTGTACCAATCTATATAAAATAAATATTCTAATTGACCCACATGGTATCATCTACGTATTTTGTAGAGAAATGAAGGAAAATTATTACCATTTATTCTTTCAATACAAATATTCTTACTCTGTTTACTAAGAATACTATAAGCGGTTAGGAGTCTTTTATGCTCATACATACAATCCTATGGACACTTCTAACATTTTGGGATATGAAGTGGGAGGTAAGAATTAGTTCAATTACAAGGTTATTTAGTTTGTAACTATTTGATATATTTGAATTCAAAGGATCTAGAAGACATTTCTTTTGTCTAGGAACCGTATTAACTAAGATCTGGTCATTTTCTTAGGTTTGGATTAGAAAATATATATGTATAAATTTTATTGTTTTTTTAATTGGATATATGAAAATTAGATTAACATCTCCTGAAATATATAAAAAATATATATTATATTCATTTATTTTTAATATTTTTTTAACCTTTTTTATGTATAAAATATAATAAAAAATTTTAAAAAAATTGTGTAGAGTTATATAATTAAGAGAGATACAGTGTTATATTTTTATATTAATTAAAAGAAGTTTATGTACATATAAGAAATGACAGAATATTAAGTAATTTTTTAATAAAATTTAAAAATATCAATGTAATTTATCTTAATTATAATTACACATTTGTATATAAATTAGGATATCTTGTATTCTATTTAATGATTATTTTATTTGTTAATTAAAAATGAATTTGTTTTTCTTTTTTGAGTAACAGTGTTTTGTATTGACCTTTACAACAGATATGAAGTGAAAGATGTGGGAGTATATCAAAAGAATATTTCTAAATCTCACTAAAAAAATTGTGCAAATCTTGCATTTTGTTGTTGCTAATCCATTAAATGGGCCTATAGTCACAAAGGGGTAACCAGAAGATGATTTATAGATTGGATTGGGTTACCAATGAAAACCAACTTTCACCAACTACATATTTGTTTTTACGTTGGCCGGCGGGGAGGAGGTGGCTTATTTCTTTTACATTTGACCTAACATTATGAATGTGTTTCGTGTATATATATATATATATATATAGTTTATGCTGTTAAATTTGGATTATTTGTTAGTGACAAAATTTCTTGATAAAGAATTTGCGTGTATCAGTCAATTTTTAGTAACAATGAACTTTGGTTTAGTTGAATAGATGTTGCATTGTGTTAACTTGAAGCTTGAAAACTTCCACCTTTGTGTCAAACGATCGAAAATTCCTAATTCACAAATTCTAAAACAAATGTTCCATCAGTATTTATTTTTTAACTTTGTTTTGAGATTTTATTAATAAATGATAATATTTATGATCTCCTAAAAAAATAGTATAATTTTATTTGATACGTTAACTTTACACTACAAAGGAAAATTAATAAATTCATTCAACATGGTACATTAAATCAAACTGTACATTATTTTTTTAGTAGATTTAATATTTTTTTAAAAAAACATTTGACACTATTTTTAATGTTTTCCTTTAAATTTTAATTTTTTATATTTTTATGATTTTAAATTGTATATTAATTAATTCTAAGTTTTTCATTTTATATTTTCCTTTGATTTGTTTAGAAAATTTTGTATAGATTTAAAATATTTATAAAATAATGAAACATTTTTAATTTAAAAATTCTTTAGAATACTAAAAATTTGAAAAAATAAAAATATTATCCTAAAAATTTATTAAACTTAATTTTTTAAAATAACTAATAAAAATACTTTTAAAATAGGTTAATGATTAAAATAGGTTAATGATTAAAATTTAACTCAAATACGATGATAATATAGAAAAAAAAAATTACATTATCATTTAATCATAAATTGTTAATTTTAAATTAATAAATAGTATATAATTTTTTATCCTAAGATCGTATTAAAATTGAACATTAATAAGTATAAAAAACATGTTAGGTAAAGAAATTTCAAATAATATGGTAAGGATTTTTTAAAGAAAAAGTACATTTTCATATATTATAAAAAATATGTTTAAAAATTTATAATATTTATATAAAATAAAATTTAAAATAATAATACTTTAATTAATAAATAATTTAAAAATCATTCCAATAAAAAATTTTAACTTATCCGAACACAACTTAATCAAATTAGCATTAATATATTATTTTAAACTCAATTAAAATTATACTATTTAATATTTTAATTTATATAACCTTCAAGTTAATATAGAAAATCGTATCTATTAAAATTGATTTCACAATAAAAAAATTATAATTAAGGATAGATAACAATTGGGTTGTAGGTTTGCATAGGTAAATCTAAAACCACACTAACATGTTGTTATCAAATTCTTAAGCTGCCAAGTTTGCTTAAGCAATAGTTCAAGTTACTCAGATCTCAGATTAGATGGATAACATGTTATAAGTCAGTTTTTATTGGTTTGGACTTATAATGTGAGCAAAAAAAATGTATATTTTTACAAGTTTTTGTTATAATTTTTTGAAAGTTATCAAAATTTGATTCATTAATCAATCTAAAATATATAATTATCCATTTATAAAAATTTAGCTGCCTATACAAAATTGTTGCAAAAGTAATGGTTACAAGATTCAAATAGGTATTATACAAGTGATTTCAATGAACCAATTTATCTTTTTGGATGAAGAAACATACAAAATAGGATATTAGTGGCAAAGGAGATAGTTGATGTAGCTCAGCACTCTAAGAAACCATGTCTAATCTTTAAGATGAATTTTGGAAAGATATACCAACTCGGTGAACTGAAATTTTATTTTGTTAGACTTGGAGGAAATGGGTGAAGGGCTATTTAGAATCTTCTTCTATCTTTGTTTTAGGGAATGGAAACCTAAAATAGGAGTTTGAAGTAACTAAAGAGATAAGACAAAGGGATCCACTGGCTCCTTTTATGTTCCTCATTGTTGCAGAGGGGTTACATGCCTTAATGAGGAAGGAAAATGAGACGAATCTCTTTGACATATAAGATGGGTAAGAAGAACATCAATGTTGCACATCTGCAATTTGCGGATAACGTTATTTTTTTGGAGAAACATCACTACCTAATGTTATGACATTAAAGAGTTTGTTGAGATATTTTAAGATGGTGTCCAGAATAAATATTAATTTTGGCAAGATCAAGCTAGCAGGATCTTATCTCCCTCACACATGTTGTCAAAATTTGCAAAAATTCTTAATTGTAATATTCTTCCTATGCCTTTTATCTACTTGGGCTTATCCATTGGAGCAAATCCCAGAAGAGTAGCAACTTGGAACAGAATTAGTGCAAAGCTATCTTCTTGGGAAAAAAGGTATCTCTCCCTAAAAGGTTGTATCACCTTTATAAAATTAGTACTTTCTTCCTTATTTTTATTTTACATATCTTTCTATAAGATTTTGACAATAGTTGCCACACAAATAACTTCTATGCAAAGAAGCTTCATGTGGGGAGGGGGAGGGCTAAGAGGATTGTAGGAAAATAGCATGGGTGGATTGGGATAGAGCATGTAGAGTAGAAGAAAGTGGTGGTTTAGGGATAAAAAAATATATTTACTTTCAACATGCCTCTGCTAGGAAAATGGAAATGGAAAATGTTAGTAGAAAAGGAGACCCCCCTGTAGTTAGATAATCACATGAAAATATGGAAATTGAACCAAGGAGAATTATACCTCCCCTAAAAAGTGGCCTCTCCAAGTTTAGATGGAGAAGGGAACTCTTTGAATGAGAGAAGCCTCTGGCTACCACACTTATGCAGGTTCTAAATAAGGAGATACTCTAAAATAGGACCTCTGATAGGTGCCTATGGTACTTGGAAATTTCTGGCAAGTATTCTGTCTGATTAGCATATAACAAATTACAAGAAGCTTAATAGTTGACAAGTATGGATGACCAATGATATCACCAATTCTAGACATTTGTTGTCCTCCTGAAGGTAAATGCTATTGCATGGAAGATGACACTAGACAAATCACCAATTCTGGTGATTTTGAAGGCTAGAAACGTGGTACCTTTGACTCAAATTGATTGTTATACTTTCTACAAGACATATCAGGAAACAACAGATCACTTGATGTTTTATTGCTATTATTTTTTTCTGTATGATAATCATGCTATAACTGGTTGAGTTTAACTATGGTTTTTGTCCATTTATAATTTGCAAACACTTTCTCCAGCATCTTAGCACATTTCTTGTGGAAAAGTGCAAATCCTTATAGAAACTGATTTGGCTTATTGTAATATTATGGACAATCTAAAAGTTTAAAAATGATATCCTATTTAGAAACCAAGTATTTTGCATCTAAAATGTTATGGACATATTTTAAATTTCCTCTTCAATTTAGGTTAGATGTAAAGTGGAGAATTTAAATTCTTATAGATAGAGTACATGATCCTATACTTTATACCTCTAAATATAATAAATATCTAATAATATAAACAGGTTTAAATATCTCTTATTTTATTAATTAAAAAAAAGTGTACAGTTGATATTGCAAGAAAAGGATAGTTGTATGCGGTGTGAACAACTCATTATATTATTGAAAGTTACTTACAACTCACTTCCCGACAAAAGTTTTTATTTCGTTTAAAATGTCATTTTAAAAATTATTTAACAGAACTATCTTTTTAAATTATAATTAAATTTAAAAATAGACCAACCTAGAAACCAAACAAATACTTTTGAATCTGTATTGTTTTAATAAATTGTTTTATATTTTATGTTATTCTGATAAAAAGGTCTGCAACCCGGTGTATTATACTATACTATTGGACGTTAATTAACTGGTTAAATGGTTCTAGATCTATTACCTTATTATTTATTACACACCACATCGTACCCACAACATTATTATAAAGTGTGTAGGCTAACAATAATCACAATGTACACACAACACCTTTTTATACCACTCAATTGTAGGTTGCAATCTAGAATAAATAAACCAAACACCACAACAGAATCATGTCGTACAACCCACACTGTCTGCAATCACGTGAAAATGGACCAGATCCAAACTACCCCATTTCTATGTTTTCTTTTCAATTCCATTCTCTTCCGTTTTTCTTTTTACAAAATCCAAATATATAAAGTTTATGTTTATCATATTTAAAAGTATATAATAGTTTTTTAATATATACTAAAAATATATATATGGAATATTATTTTCACATAATAATTTTTAATTAAAAATAATAAAATCTAATGTATTAATAACATTAATGATATATTTTTAATTATATTATATTAAAAAAAATAATATTTTTATATAAAAATAAAATTTTATATCTTCAATTTAACAGATGAATGCTTTTTTTTAAAAAAATTAACAGTTTATCTTTAGATGTGAATCATTTTTAATATGTAAAAGAAATTTTCTACACTATATTAAATTTTAAAATTTTAATAAAAAATTATTATGTATAGACTTTTATTATATATCTTTATAAAAAAATTTAAATTTTGATCTATATTGTTTATTGTATTAATCTTTTATAAAAATATTTTTAATGAAATAAAAATATAGTATTTAATTAAGTAAAGAGAAATAAATCTTAAATGTTAATGGTAATTTTAAAAATATTAGATGAATTAATGATAAATTTAGTATATTTTTATTTTTTATAAAAAAAATTTATTAACATTAAATATATTAAAAAAATATAGAATAACATTTATTCTTTAAGAATTAATAAGTATTTTAAAAATTTTAAAAAGTTATATAAAATTATAAATTTTTTATAAAATATTAATTAAATTTTTTATTCCTTAAAGTTAGCTAAACTAATATTATAGATGTAACAAAAAGAAAGTAGGCTTTATAGATGGGGTGGCTTAGGAAGATACATTGTATTGTGTTGTGGTGGACTGCACACATTTAATTGGCTGCAATGAATATTTGATTGAATGGCGTAATGGCCCAACCTTCTTCCACTTAATTCTGGTGGTTTTCCGCTCATCTACCTCACCCACACCCCTTTCTCTCTCTTTTCACTTCTCTTCATAAATTCCATGTTCTTCTTCTTTTCTTCATAAACAACACCCTTTGCAAAAACAATACTATCATACCCACATCTTTCTTACACCCCAATATGGATTGCTGTATAATCTCCCGACTCAAAACTCAACCTTTTTGGTTCTCCCTACTCTTCGTTATTGGTTTATTCGCCATTCTGAAATTCGCTTTCGTTTTTTTCAGATGGGTCTATGTCAATTTCCTAAGACCCCCCAAAAACCTTAACAAGTATGGATCTTGGGCCTTGGTCACTGGACCCACTGATGGCATTGGAAAAAGCTTTGCCTTTGAGCTTGCTCGCAAAGGCTTGAACCTCGTCCTCGTTGGTCGCAACCCCGACAAGCTCAAAGATGTGTCGGATTCCATTGTGGCCAAGTTCGGAAAAACCCAGGTTAAGACTGTTGTCGTTGATTTCGCTGGGGATCTGGATGAGGGTGTGGGGAAGATTCGCGAAGCAATCGAGGGGTTGGAGGTTGGGGTGCTGATTAACAATGTGGGAATCTCCTACCCTTATGCCAGATTCTTCCATGAAGTGGACGAAGAGCTCCTCAAGAATCTGATTCAGGTGAATGTTGTGGGAACTACCAAGGTTACACAAGCTGTTCTTCCAGGGATGCTCAAGAGAAAGAAGGGAGCAATTGTTAACATTGGTTCTGGTGCTGCCATTGTTATTCCTTCCGATCCCCTTTATGCTGTTTATGCCGCCACCAAAGCGTGAGTTATTGATTGCTCTTCAACTCCTCTTTTGTTATCTGCATGCAATTCTTGTTCCTTTTTTAATCTCAGTTTCTATGTTTGTTTTCAGTTACATCGATCAATTTTCCAGATGCCTCTATGTTGAATACAAGAAGAGTGGGATTGACGTTCAGTGTCAGGTATTGTGCTCTTGTTTTGAAAAGTACTTTTTTTTTTCTTACTTTAAATAATTTCCTCTTCGTTTTCAAGTTTCATCGAATTGGTTGTTAATTAATTGCCGATCAAAAGAGGATGGAAATTCCAGCCGAATAATTCTAGTCTCAACTCAAGTCAATTGAAATTCTGTGGTGATGATAAGGAATCATAAGCTTTCGTAGTGTTAGCTTTCTCATTGTTCTTGACTTTAGCAGACTGGAACTGTTACCATGATGTACAACCTATAGTTAATTTGGTAAAGCACAAATTATTACTGTATAACTTTCTACATGCATAAACCATGGACAAAACTGCACGGAATTTACATTTTACGTTTCCGAGTAGAAACAACTATGATTATCAATTTTGCTCAAAGTTGAAGACATGTTACTGTTCAATACTGGCCTTTGTGTACAATCTGTTTTTGATAAGAGCTCTAGTCCGTGTATTTGTGTCTGCATGTGATTTTTTTACCATCCATATGATAGATGCAATTTTAAAAGCATTTTGAGTACTAACGCCCACTTTTCTTTTTTCTTTTAAAAAATATTTAGTTTATTTTAAATTTTTGCTTTAATATTCCATGTGTGGAATGTAACTATGTATGATTTGGTATCCTATTTTGGTTTATCTGGGGTACTGATATATTTTGTTCTTGTATACCAAGCTTGTCCAGTCTATGTTTTGGGTTTTATTATTTATAGTAAGTATAGTGTAACCTATGATTTCTTTGTTTAAGGCATTGTAGCTTCCATTGTTGACTAGATTTGGAAACATGGAAGCGTGATTGATGATTGTAAATTTTAGGTGGATGCACAGTACACTTCTACATTATTAATGGGCTTATATGTTAGTCTATACCCTTGCCCCTACTCCATCCTAAACTATTCTTCTGGCAGTTGGAAAACTGTCCACTTAAATAACTTGTGTATGAAAGAGAATTGACTATCTGGAAATGGATTGATTTGCCTTTTTTTTCCTTTGTTATGTATTGATGGAGATTTTTTGGATGCAGGTTCCATTGTACGTGGCAACAAAGATGGCATCAATCAGGAAGTCTTCATTCTTTGTTCCATCAACAGATGGTTATGCCAAAGCTGGTGTTCGATGGATAGGCTATGACCCTCGTTGCACACCATACTGGCCCCATACTCTTCTCTGGGCCTTGTCATCTTCATTGCCTGAGTTTGTTGTTGATGCTTGGCGCCTGTGGTTTTGCTTGGGTATTCGAAAGAGGGGACAGCGCAAAGAGGCCACAAAGAAGGAATAGAAGGATGCTTGGTTCTGCTGCATAGACATAGATGTTACTGATACAATATATGCAGATTGCTAGTTGATTAAGAATTCCAAGTACCTGCTGTGTTCCTGATTTTCATCTTATTGTTGTTAGTATTTATTGAGTTTCAATTCTGTGGCCTATTCATTTTGTTCTTTCATCTTTGGCTGCTTCTGTTCTCTATTCTAGTTCATTCCTTCCCTCTCACGTATCCTCAGCTTTTAGGAAGCCTTTGTGGTTTAAGCCAACAGCCAAAATTTTGAGTAGGAAGTTAAACTGAACAAATGATTCATCACAATGAATTAAATTTGGTTATCCACTTATGATACTCTTTTCGTCTAGCTCAAAATATTAACTAAAACTTTCCTATTTTTATCTATCTTGATTTACTACTATAAACCAAAAACTTTTGAATGCCATGTAGCGTAAACTATTCCTGTATGAAATATTGATTGCACAAGTACAAGTTGAGTTTAACATTTATATTGAAACGCGTTAAATCCTGATACTCCACTCGATTTTTTGTAGCCTATAACATATTTAGAATCCTATTGTTTTACTTTGTTCTTGCCTTTGTAGACTAATGGTACTATTGTCTCCCCTAAAACGCAAAATTGTAGAAGTGATTAATATGATTTATTTTTTTGTTCAACAAAACCATTTATAGCTTTCAAAAAAAGAATTTTGCAGAAGGATGCATAAGGGAAGCGAAACTTTGATGAATGAACAAATAAACAGTGAAGTTTTTGAATTAGAACTACAAATGGAATTGTACAAGTTTATACTTGCTTGGGGCTTCATAAGTTGTCATGCAATGCACGTATACTTTTTGATATAGACGGTGTGTAAAAGGCAGAATACCAGAAATTTCCATTAGTAGAGTCAAGTACTAATTTATTTCTCTTATAGGGCCACAAATTAAATAAAAAAAAACTTTTAGCGTTGAAAGGGTTGTGATTTTCCTCAGCTCCCCTTAGCTATGAATATGAAATTTGAAGAAAATAAAATGCATATCACAAGGACATTTTATGGTGAAACTGTTTGATTAAGTAGGGGTCAAAATGGGGTTGCCTTAGTTTTATAAAACCTGAATTTAACGAGTTTTATAAATTAATTTGGTGTAATTTCAAAAAATAAGTTCATAGATTAGATTCGAAGTCTTTAAGTCGATTGTTGATACTCCACTCTATTAAGATCCTTGAGTAAAGGTGAAGTACTTATAATAATATTTTAACACTTAAGTCAATATGTATCGCAATTGTGTAATTGTATGAGAATGATTATTTTATCATAGAAGTGTTTACAAATCGTTTATATATGACACAAATATGAGTGATCGTATGAATGTGATACACCTAATGGGGTAGTGAAATAAATAATTGTCAAATATTTTAGAATTGTAGGCATGAGGTTATAAGCCTTGAGCAGTGATTGAGCGTTTAGAGAACATTTGTACACGTAGGCTAAAGTAGGTTAATGCAATAACTGTGGGGGTTCATCTAGGTGGGATTAGACTTTATAGATTGAGATTCACATGGTTTAGACTTAGAATATAAATTGTTTAAATTTGTCTATTTATTTAATATACATCATTTTAAATATTTATTTTGACTTGAAAATTAACTTAAAAGTTTACTTTATAATCAAATCTTTTAAATAAGCTTATAAACGTACAATTGAACAGGTTAAAGAGTCTAAACTTATTTATAAGCCAATGAACTTAGTAGTTAAACCTTTAAATAAGCTATATTTGAAATCAGTATAGTGTAAAATATTTATAAATATAACATTATTATTATTATTTATTTACAAATATTGACATGATAAACTCAAACTTTTTATGGTTTCAAATCTGAATTTTTAATTATTTTTTTTAAACAAGCCTCAGTTGGAAGAAATTGAACATTAAAATAATTTTTAAAAAGTTCTGAATTTGAACCTTATTTTACATTGTATAAAAAAATATTTTTAAACATTTTACTCCAACTTATTTAAAAAAAGATCTGACATTTCACTAAACAAATTTAAATTCACACTTATTAAATTATCTTTTAAAATATTATAAAATTTTGTAAACATAATATATTTAATAAAATATGTTAATTTAATAGTTAAATTAATAAAATTTAATTATTTAAAAAAAATATTAAACAGAATAATTTATGATAAATTTATTTATAAAATAAAATAATCTTATATATATATATATATATATATATATATATATATATTAAAGAACAATAGGATGGGTGATTTTTGCATTGGAACACTAACTAAAAAAATAAAAACAATTATTTATTAAAAATGATCAAAAAGATATATTAATAATTTTTTTTTAATTAATATTCTTAAAAACTGATTATCATTTTTCTAATTATAATAATATACAAAAGTAAATTATTTCATTTATCATTTAATTGTGTGATGCTAAATAATTTAGAAAATATTATTGTAACAATAGTTATATAAATAATTTTATCGTTTCATTATATATTAATAGATAGAGTTTAATTTTATTATATTTTTAATATAAGAATTTTACACTATCAATCAATTCAAATATATGATAGATATAATTTTTAAATTAATTATTAAAAATATAAAAATTAGTAATATGATATAATACTCATTAAGAAGCTGAAGCAAAGATTTTAAAAATATGATATTTTTATACTCTCGGATCATCGTATATCAATTACATTCTAATACATATTAAAACAAAATTATATAAATTTTTATTATATGATGGTGGTGCGAGGATGGAAGGGTTTAACGCTTTAACCTGAAGCAGAGACGTTGTTGTGGTGCCGTCATGCCATAAACCCCAGCCAGGAGCATTTGATTGTGATTATGGCGAGTCCCAACACCAACGTCGTTTTCATTGACTCCAACCTCGATACTCATTTGGCCCTCGTCGTTTCCGACCTCGACACTGTCTCTGACCTCAAAAGTAATATCCTCCTCCTCTTTTATTCAATTTTTCGAGTCTGGTCTTTGTACTTTATACGGATGCTTCTTGTTAACAATTTTTGCTCTTAATAGATGGTATTTGGTTATTTACTTGTGACCTTTCGTTTATCACTAAACAATATAAATGCATTTCGTATGTAGAAAGAATTCTGTCGGAACACCCCTTATGCTTTCCGAAAATTGGACAGATTCAGATTCATGGGATAAAGGTAATCTACTGTTCAGCTATGGTTTTATCTTGTTTAGTGTTTACTGTGTTCTTTTGCTTACAATTTTATTTTATTTTATCTGGGATAGGTTAAGCGCAAGGGGTACTATTATCACCTTTCAGATTCCATGTTTGTGAGGAGTGCCTTTAGTGGTTTCAACAAGAGCTGGTTTCTCAGTATTGATGCTTCTGCATTGGGAGTGTGCGGTCAGAATGAGCAATTGTTTTCTCATGGTTCTCCTAACCAGTTGGCCTGTCTTGGCATTGAAAATAATGCTGTTATAGGTCCTGGTGATAATGCTATCAGTGATCCATCCAAAAGGGTGTCCAGTGTTGACAATTTCCAATTGGTACAGTTGGTGAACAAACAAGATGACAATAAAGAAATTCCTGTCACTAGTCCATGTGTTTCAGAACATACTGGCAAAAATTTGGATACAGGTGTTAAATCCTCTGGCGACAATGGTGCTAGAATTCCTTTACCTGGTTCTATACCTGAGACAGAGGATGGTGGCTTTGTAGACTGGAAACTTCCAAGTGTGCATCTTGAATGGGAAGTAGATGAATCTGGTAAAGGCGTTAAGGATGATCGTAATATGTGTGAGGGAGATCCTTCAATATCTGTGCCAAGTGCAAAGAAAAAACGAAAGAGTAAAAGGAAAAAAGAAGACATGTTACGAGATGATAATTCAAAAGATGACACTGCTTCTGTTGACAATCCTCTTGGTTTTCCATCCAAAAGGGCATCCAGTTTCCAGGTGCCACAATTGGAGAACAAACGGGATGAAAAAGAAGAAATTCCTGTTGTTAGCTCATGTGTTTTAGAGTGTACTGGAGAAGTTGTAAAACCTTTGGAGATGTATGTAAAAGGAAGGAGTAAAAGGAAAAAAGAAGACATGTTACGAGATGATAATTCAAAAGATGACACTGCTTCTGTTGACAATCCCCTTGGTTTTCCATCCAAAAGGGCATCCAGTTTCCAGGTTCCCAAATTGAACAAACGGGATGAAAAAGAAGAAATTCCTGTTGTTAGCTCATGTATTTTAGAGCATACTGGAGAAGTTGTAAAACCTTTGGAGATGGATGTAAAGTCATCTGGCAATGATGACCCTGGCATTCCAGAGACACGGGACTATTGTTGTGTAAGTCATGAACTTCCAGGTTCATGTATTGAATGTGAGGTTGATGGAACCAATAAAGGCATTAAGGATAATTGTATTGTATATGAGGAGGGAAATTGTAAATCTGTACCAAATGCAAAGAAAAAACAGAAGATGAAACAAAAAAAGGAAGATACAGTGCAAGATGACACTTCCAAAGAAAATGATGCTTTTGTTGTTGAACCTGTCAATTCTATAGTTCATCAGGATATTGTGGCTGTAACAAACCCTTCAGAGAATCCAGATAAAGAAGTAATTAAAGAAACTGAAGTTTTAAAGGAGCATCAGCACACTGCTTGCAACAATGACAGCACTAAGAATGACATTGATGCAACCGTGTCAGTGAAAGAGGCTTCTGAACCTGGACTTGCTACAAATAAGAAGCATAGGAAAAAGAAGAAATCTTTGATTCTTGATTCTAAAGAACTGTTGAAGGTAGAGACAGCATCACAGAAGGATGAAGCACATATGTCCAGTGAAGCACATAAGGAAATTAAAGAGTCAAAGGATCAGATTGAACTTAATAATGACAAATCTAGGGATGATGCTGAATATAAGCACAAGAAGGTAACTGAAGGCATTTTAGATACCAGACCTTCAGCAAAGAAAAAGAAGGGAAAAGAGAAAAGTGGAGAAAAAAGTTTGTTCAAGGCAAAGTTGATTAATGATTTCATTGTAGACAATGCTTCTCACCGCCTTTTGGAGGACCAACAGAGGATAAAAAACAGCAGTGTTGACCAATCAGCTGAATATTTTAATGACAGTGATCCATTGAGAACTAGTGTGCAGGGTCGTAGGAGGAAAGGGAAATTGAACTCATCAACTCCTCATGAAACACCTGTGGTTACTTCTTCCAGGAAAGATGAAGAAGCAGGTAGTCCCAGTATTCAAAGAGGTGTTCAGGAAGAAATATCTGAAGATGGTCTATTCTCTAAAGGTGATACTCAGTAAAAGGGTGAAAATAGAAAAGTACCTTCCTTTTAGGTGGTAACCTTGTATCATGTTAATATTAGTGTGATATGTTTATTTTATTAGGATCAAATTAGTAATAAAAGAAGCCCTGGTGATAGAAATATTATATCTATCATTGATCTCTCTTGTTTTTCTTTGGTAGATATCAGTATGAGCAAAACTACTATTGACAATATGGAGATTGGAACAGATGCAAGCAAAGAAGGCATTCCTTCTACAGAAAAAAGAACAGGAAATTGTAAGAACCATTCTGATATTGAAATAAAAACACACCCTTCAGATGTGGATGAGCCCATGGAGCTGAGTGAGGATAATGAGAACGGTTTCCTTGATCATTATCATAAAAATGAAGCTGGTCAGACTGAAGGAGGTGAGGAAGGAAGAAAAGTGTCACCACAAAATGAGCCTAAGCTGATAATGTTAGAAAAGTCCCCACCATCCAACCAGGATGCCACAGATGCAAATAGCAGAGGATTAAATGCGACTTCAAAAGTTGTGGATGTCAATGAGATGACTGAACCTGTAAAATCAGAGAAGGGAAAAAGAGGGATGAGAAAATCTAAGAATTCAAGTGGGGGGCCTGCACATAGAGAAGGTGTTGGTCCGGTGGATGCTTCTGAGAGTGAAACTGTTATTGTGAAATCTCTTGGTGTACCAAATTGTAATCCCAAGTCAGGAAATACAGAGACAGAGGAGAACCCTTTAAATCAAACAGAAGGGGAAAAAATATGGCAGGAGGAAATGCGAGGGACTATTCTTTCTTGTGATAAGGAAGATGATTTTAGGGCTGATGATGCTGGTTCCCTGGAACAAATTAAAGCTAAATCTAATGCTGAACATGTGGACAAGAGACAGAGAAAGAAATCAAACAACAAACAGACTTCTGCCTCAAAAAGCATATCAAATATGCCAACAAAAGATCAAGTTCTTGATAGTAAGAAACCATCACCATCTTCTGACAGTGGAGCACATGCCAAACCTTCAGTTGAGATGACAAAGAAAAGTAAGTCTACAAGCACGAAGTCCACTAACAAATCTAGCAAAACAAATTTGGAACCTGCAAAAGACTCTGTTAGACTTGAACCTTCTGATTCTCGGTTTAATTCTGGGAGTAATGATGCTGCTCCACATTCAACATGTTCACCTGTAGAGAAAGGTGATAATAACCTGGAAGCACCTTCTATAACTTTAAAGGTTAATGATGATCAACAATTTTCATCCCAGAAAGAGCAACATGAAGCTAATTTGTCAGATGACGTGCTTCTTGGCAAGGTGAATGGAATGGATAGAGCAGATATTGGGACAATGACCAGAAAGAACATGCGTGGGCTTGAAGCAACAATTGGACAAACTCATCCTGAACGTGATGTACTCAGGATTCACCCTGATAAGAAGGTACCAAATGTACACAGGACTGGACATGATTCAAAATTGTCTATTAGGTCTGGCAGTGCCACATCATCAATTGGAGGAAAAAGAAAGGCTCGAGTCAAAACTTCTGGGAAAAATATGGATCTGGAGAAACAAAGAGAACACTTTCCTATATCAAAGTCAAAGCTGGAAGGTTCCAACAAAATGCTTCAAAATAAAGCAGGAAAAGCATCAGGGAACAATGTTGGTGGAGTTGTGAGTAAAACACAGCAGAAGAAGAGCTTGTTAGCGGGAGCAATTTTCAAGGATGATAGTAGTGGCACCTCTGAAGATGAAGTTGATAACTCTGATGCCAGCACTAGAACTCCATCAGATAATCCACTCTTGTCAGATTCTTCTGATGAGGATAGCAGTTCAGGTATGGAATAAAAAACTTGAAACTGAAATATATTTTAATTGGGAGTTTGCCTTTATGTCTTAATAAATTGATACAATGCATATTAATATTCTTCAATCTCTGGGTTGGTGGGTTGTGGGCGGATGAGTGAGTTTCTTTTGTTAGTTTGGAGTTAATTTTTTTCCCTTTATTCTGAGGTCTGATCCTTGGATATCCCTGATATGTTGTATCTGAAGAGCTGGAAATATGTAGGACCTAGGTGATCATTTATTGACGTTGAAAATATTATTTTTAAGTTGAGATGAAAATATGAAATTCTTGTTTATTCCCTGCTAATTTTGATGTTCTCAAGGTATTACTTCGTTAGTATTGGAAGATGAATGAATGGACAATCATTATATTATCGCAGTTCAGATTTTTGTGATTGTTGCTCATTCATTTCTATTACAAGAAATTATAGGCACACACTCAACATAAGCCATGTACATTTGTAGCTCACTACTTTCCTGAAAATTTGTTGTGGAAACTATTTTCTGTCAACTACGATAGCCAGCTGTTTTTCTCATCTACTATATACCTAGAAAGTTTTGCTATCTCACTTGGTCGTTAAGACTATGGTATTAATATCCACGGTACCATTTTGGTGTTTTCCTCTAGAATATAGTATCTTTTTATGCTTTGGTACGGTTGACAAACATGAATTAAAGATTTATGTGGCTATGTGCACAATTTATCTTGTTTCTTCATAAAAATGGTGATGATACAATTTGAAACCAATTTCTTTCTTTTTTTGTTCAGGTTCGTATGGTGTGAAAAGTCTGGAAAATGGTGGAAGAAGTTCCTTCAAAGCAAGGTAAGTTAATGAAATTGCATTGCTGCTGATATAGGTTGGCAAAGTCTTTTGCATTTTGTTTTTGGCCTTAAGTCGTTTGCATGTTTGAATGGCCATTTTCATCAATAAACCATATTGTTTGTCTCTTTCTGCTACCATTCTTAGCTTTACTTTTCATCGTTTGAAATTTGTTTTGACGAACATGAGCATTTACATTTGAACATATTCTTAAAACTGAAGTTTTTTAATTGATTATAACAAGGACTTTTACTTGAACTAATAATTGACGAATAAATTCATTTTTCACATGGTAACATAACAATAACATTAAGAGGTCTGCGGGTATCGTCAAAAATTAAGTATCCATTTTCATTTTAGTTTGTTATATAAATTTATGTTCAAACGTCAAGATTTCAAGGCCCAATAACGTGAAATCTTTCAAATGGATGGTTTATTCAGAATTAATTTAGAGATTCGCATCCTCCCTCGCCTTGCTTTCATGGATTGTGTCTGTGGGCAGTGTATTGCCCATATTTGTTGCTCTATCCTCCAACTTGCATGAATCTGTAACACAAAAGAAATAATTTTTTTACTATAATATCTTCTTAATAAACAATATTTTTAATCTTTTATGTTATATAAAATACTATTTATAATAAAAACATTAATTTTTTTAAAAAACAACAAAACCTTCTCCAAAATCTCTCCAACAATGGTGAGAAAATTAAAATATAAAACCTACATGTTTAATTATTTTCGCATCACTAAATGACAAAGTACCCAAGCATAAAAGATTTAAAGTTTTCTTTCCAAAATCTCACCTTTCTACTTCCATCCTCCATAAATCCCGTTCTCTCATGTCTACATTGCAAACGATTAATGCTTTTGGGGCTTGTCTTTTGTTTCATGTTTCATCATACATGTAATGTGTCACGTTTTACATTATTAATATAGCGGTGGGTGAGTTCTGAAATCCTTCTTTGGGTAGCTTGTCAGGCACAAATGGGATGTCGATTGATCATATTCTTAGAAGCTCAAGCAGGTTCAAGAAGGCTAAAACAACAGCCTCTCAATTGGAAGAAAGTGAGAGCCAGCCAGATTTTGTTCCAGACAGCCTCGCTGACAATTAGTTAATTACAAGAAACCACGGCATTGTGATATTTTTTGTTTTCTTATGGATCTGTTGCCTCACTTTCTTTCCCTTTGCCTTGTTACCCGAGGCTTTAACTCCTCTCCCTCTTAACTTCTGAAAACAGAATTTTGCTGTTGAGGCGTGTTTACTAATCGAGTCCAATTAATCAGAACATTGTGATATGTTACTACTACTCCTTGAATATATAAACAAGGTGCACTAATCAAGTTCTCTACAATTTCTTCAATCCAATGCCAAATGATTATGAAATGTATCTACGTAGTTTCATCATCCAAGGTTTTCGCAGATAAGGTACTCTACACCCTACAGGATATATTCTTTTCCATTGATTACTTTGTACTTTAGCATGTCCTGCCATTGTAAGAATTTAAGATGATATGCGGTTAACTAACATGTATGAAGCATTTAAGCACGAAAGTTGTCCAATGACATGATAGTGTAAGAATAAAGAGAAATGAGCATAAATGAAAAGTTAAGAGGTTAGGAAGTAAGTAGAAAGGTAAGTTGAGGATAAAGAAAGTTTGATATATAAAAATTATAGAGAGCGATAGATACAAGTTACAAGCAAGCGGTACAACAAAGCCTTGCATGCTTACTAAAGTCACTCGGATCTCATCCTGTTGATCTGGTTAAGTGCTGGCTGCAAAATGTTGTAGAGCACCCACAGAATAGCCGGTGCAACCACGAACAACAGAAGTTGACCCCTGTTGTCACTGCCAGCAGCATCAGCAATCATAGCCATCTCATTAGCCGATGCTTCTGGTGTTGTTGATGCTATCAGCCCACCAAGCCCAAGCCCAAGCCCAACGATCACCCCTTTGCTGCTACGCATTCGGTTGAGTTGGTTCAGTGCTGGCTGCAGAATGTTGAACAGCACCCACGCTATGGCTGGAACCAAGGGCAACAACAGTGCCAGTCCCCGGTTATCGCCTTCTGCTATCTCTGCTATCTGCTGTGCAGCCAAGGCTGCGTCACAGCTTCCAAGTGTCGAAAATATGGCCCCAGCTATAGCAGTGCCTGCTATGCAAGGCGACACGTTAGCGTTTTCAGGTGCTTTCAGACCCTTTGGCAGGTTCTGAAGGGAAAAAAGGGACACGGTGGGTTTTGAAACTGTGAGCTTGGGGTTTGGTAACTTGGGAGAGCCTGTGTTCAGGCACTTGGAGTTGATCATCGCCATTGTTGCTGCCATTGATGATCCTATGAGTAGATTCTCAAGGCGTGGGGGGAACTTGGCACAACTAAACTTTGGAATATAGATGGGAAAGCCAGGTCACACAAATTTTGTCCAATAAGATTCTGATCTCTGGATTCTTCTCTTATCCTAATAGTCTTATTGCTCACATTTCAACCTCATATTCCTATCTTTCTTATCACTTCACATGCTCACTCAAATGCAATCCTATTACTATATTAATAGTGGTGCTGCTTTACTATCATTCCTAGTTTCGTAGTTTTTTTTTTGCTAGAGGGCTACGAGCAAGTAATGGCATGTATGAAGTTGGGCCTAGCCCTTTCCACACAAACTACGAAACCCAGCCCAAATCATTGATGGGCTCAAGCTGTAATATTTTGACTCATGTATCATTCATTTTATATATTTAGATTTTAGATTCACGTTACAATGTGTGTAGAAGGAAAATAAAAGCAGATTTGTTTGGTGCCGATGGACATCAAGCATAGTTTGAAAGAATAAACCATTTTTAAAATAATGATTAATTGAAAGGCAAATAATCACGTGAAATTAAGAAAACATACGATAAACTGATTTACAAGTGTTGGCGAAAATAGAAAATAAAAGTAGGAAGTAGAAACGAGGTGAGATTTTTATTTTAATATTTCTTAATTATGATATTGGTGGACCCTGTTTCATTTTTTAAAAACCCAACAAAGGAGGAGAAAACTGAGAAGGAAAGGAGCCCTCAAGCTTTGCGCTCCAACAATATCACCACAGCTTTTGCCTTTGCATTGCTTCATTTCTGCTGCTGTGTGCTCAGCTCACTACACGGCTCGTAACGAGAGAACCTGGTATCGAGTTTGAACCGAGCCGGGGACCAGGGTTCTACTTTGAACCGGTTCGTTGCGAACCCAATATTATGGCAGCTCTATTACCTTGCGCGCCGAATATTGTCTCTGCTCCGCTCGGAAACAGGACCAGGAGCCATTTCCCGCACCGACCTCACTCTCACGCTTTCTCCGCTTCGACCGGTCACTTTCTTCGCGGTTCGCTTTCGGTTGCTCGGTTCGGATTCAAGCCCGGTTTCTTACCCGAGCCTGATGACGCTGAAGGCGTTATTAGGGAACTATTTGGCCGAGTGGAGGGTCTTCTTTACACGATTGCTGATGCCACCGTTTCTTCTTCCGATACGGCGGTCACCACCACTGCCAAACAGAACAACGATTGGCTTTCTGGAATTACCAGTTACATGGAGACTGTTCTCAAGGTATTATTCTCTCTACCTCCGAACTCTTCGATTCAACCGGATTTTATTTTGTTTTATTTTCTCCATGTGTTAAACCGACACTATGATTTGAATTATCAACGCGCTGGGCGGAACTTAATTAATTCAATGACTGCAAGAATGTTTTTGTGTTTGGACAGGATGAAATTAGAATGGAAAATATTATAGCTCTCTACAGTTTGCACTTATTGGGTGTGGATGGTTAGTGGTGTTTGCTGTTGTAGTCGAGAAAATTCGCAAGCAAATAGGATTCCCTATTCAACAAATGCAAAATATCGTTGTTCCACTCTCGTATGAGCGATGCTGATAATTTTTTGCATAGTAATGAAATAATTTATTCTTGTCTAAATCCCACCGTGTACAAATTCTAGTGCTTGAACTTCTGCTTTGAAGATTGCTAATTTTGACCAACTCAATCATTTTTTTCTTGATATTTAATAATAGAATTACCAAACCAATGTGATAAACTAAGTATTTGATACCTTTGTACATGAGTTTGTACACAATTTAAATAATATAACAATCAACAGAAGTTGCAGTTTGCAAGAGCTTCCTTTTTTTGTCTATTTATTTCTTGTAATTGGATCCCTTTCGCAATTGTTGGAAGTTGTGAACTTATGATTTATTGTCATGTGTGAATGAGATAACCATTTTGATTTAAAACTGTACTTGGATGAGTAGACATGGGTCTACTTTTGCCATCATATACTCTCCAGTAATTCTGATTGGTAGCAATTTACATTTTTCAGGTACTAAAGGATGGGATTTCTGCTTTGCATGCCCCATACGCATATGGTTTTGCAATTATACTGCTCACGGTTCTTGTAAAAGCTGTCACTTTTCCATTAACCAAAAAACAGGTTTGTAGTTGTTCAACTTGATGTGATGAAAATGATCAATATGAGCCATGATCTTTGATCCTCTTAAATTTATGCCTGTGAACTGTCTATCATTGCTTTTGACATTGCAAAACTGTGATAGATAATATTCTTCCTTATATCATATTCATCATGATTTAGTTGAATAAAATTCTGAGTGATTGTTCTCAGGTAGAATCCGCCATGGCTATGCGATCTTTGCAACCTCAAATAAAGGCTATCCAGCAACGATATGCTGGTGATCAGGTATTTTATTTGGCCTTTTTAACTGCTACTTTCTCCAATAAAATCTCCTTTATAAAAAATAAAATAGTGTTGGAACTACCATTGGGTAGTATTTTAGATATTATCTGAAAACTTTAAAAAGCATTATTTCCATCCTTATCCCCTTCTACTTCTGTTAGAGTGTGTTTTAAATATTAAAAGATGGACTTTGATTTGATTTTAAATCAAATTTTGTGTTTAGAATGACAAAAATGAAAATGCTTTAATTTTTAAAATTTATTTATTTCCTTGCTTTTTCCTGAATCCTATCAAATTTGGTAGAATTTGTGGCAATTCATTTGATTTTAAATTTAATTGTATAGATTGATCATTTTAGCCTTCCTGAATAACCTTTTTAATAAATTGAAAAATCAATTCCATTTATAATGAGTTCCAAACATAGGATTTGATTTTAATTCAGTTCAAATCCCACTTTTTATAATAGGGTTCTAACATTTTATTTTCAAATCTAGTCAAGTAATTTGATGCTTTGAGGATTCCAAACACAATGTTAGCATTTGTACTCTGTAACCTCTAACTAATGGAATTCTTTTTGATAATTCAAATGTCAAGATTTGTGTATTGTCTTCTTGCAGGAGAGAATTCAACTAGAAACTGCTCGGTTGTATAAACTAGCCAACATTAATCCTCTAGCAGGTATACTGGCTTTATTGCAGAAGGTTTATAAATATTTCCTTTGGCTTTGAGGAGTGGACATTCCAAAGCTTTCATATCACAATTCCTGCTATTTCCTAAGTTATGTCCATAATTTTGCTCCTAATGTTTCTTAGGTTAACATATGAAACTATAGGCTTTGGTGTGTGTTCGGATTAACTGAAAAAATTATATTATTTTAGTAAACGATTCTATAATTGATTATATAAAACAAGTTTTTTGTTTGAATTTATTAGGTAAAAAGTGATTCTAACATAATTTATCTTGCTTGGATTGTTTAGAAGAATCATTTTTTTATATAGTAAAATTACAAAAATGGATATGAAGTTATTTTTATTAGTTGATTTTGCATTTAAAATAATCAATTACTTCAAAACTTGCTTATCTTAAATAAGTTTTTTTCTTTGTAAAAATATAATCAAAGATTATAAGCTGTTTTTTAACAGTTACCACACAAGATTGAACATTAACTTTTAAATTTTTTTTTTCTTTCAAATAATCATAAAAAATAATCATCCCAGACACGCACTTTTACAGTTTTTCTATCTTAAATATGAAAGCTTCTTTTTAAGGCTTAGTAGGTAGGTAGGTTGAAGCACCAAGCTATCCACTATAAAGCATAATCTGATTCTTTGTCTTTGCTTTATTCCTAGGATGCCTACCTACACTTGCAACAATACCAGTGTGGATCGGACTATATCGAGCCCTTTCAAACGTGGCGGATGAGGTATGGTACTTATGATGTTGGTCTGTTGTTTGGTAGTTAACCGGTCTTTTGGGTATATACAACTCTATCTTCGAAGCCTGATGTTTGTATTGACTATATGCAAAGGGACTCCTTACTGAAGGCTTTTTCTGGATACCTTCTCTTGCTGGTCCAACTACAATAGCAGCTCGGCAAAATGGCAGTGGTATCTCTTGGCTTTTTCCTTTTGTGGTGAGTATCTCAGTTAGAAAATAAAATTTGTTATGTTAGGAATAATAATTTTGTGACCCTTTGTAAGTATTGTTTCAGCCCAGGTCATTGATTTTCATGGTATATGAAACCAAGTAGTGAACCATGTCTTCATTTTGTGTCATTGATAAGAGGCATGTTTCTTATGTTTTCTAATTGTTTTGTTGCGTGGATTGTTGGGAACGGTTGTTTGATTTTTATTTTTTGCCATTTTGGTAAGCATTAGATTTGCTGAATTCCTTTGGGAGCATTGAAGTAATGAAGAGGGGAAGATTTAATTTGGAGGGGTGTCATATTTGCCATGATTATGTGTGTTTGGTTGGAGGCAAATGCAATAGTGTTTAAGAGAAAATATTCTGAAACCGTAATTTCATTTGCTTATTTTCATTTTGTTTATATAAGAGAATGCCATACTATCTGTTGTTCTAACCTTTTCTCCCTCAAACAAGAAAATTTCTGTCTATTGCAAGTTGCCCAAATCATAGGGCACCCTCCACCGTTGGGGGTGCACATATCAGAATCATACATGTATAGTTGAATGCATTGCTTACTACAAAGGGTAAAATATTTGCTTGTGAAAATATTCTGAAAGCAATTTGTGGCATATACCTTCAGTATAAACTGGTGTGTGTATTGGTTGGCTGGCGCTCCTTATGTGATGGGAAAAAACAGGATATCTGTGTATTTACATTGCACATTATAAAGCACTTACTTGAAGAGCTTAAACAAGACCAACTAAGATGAACCCCTCCTCTCCTTTCTTAAAGTCAATGACCGAATGAATGTTAATGCTAAATTTTTTAACCTTTGTTGTTAAGTGGGACAGATCTTAATTTTTATCTGCCTGCATTAATCTAGAATAAATCTGAACTTTGTTTTAATATTTTTTTGCTTTAATCATTTGACTTCAGGATGGTCACCCTCCCCTTGGATGGTCGGATACATTGGCTTACCTTGTCTTACCTGTGTTGCTGGTTGTCTCTCAGTACATCTCTGTCCAAATAATGCAGTCGTCACAGGTCAGTCATGTTGCATGTACAATTAAATCGGATGCTTGTAGGTTCTAATCTTAATTTGTTTCATGAACCTTACTGTGCTGTGCAAGGGTTTTAGCCATGACTAGTATAGCTTTTAAGTAGAACTCATAAGCTTGTTAATTAACAAAATACTCCATCTGAACTTTTTTATGAGATATTTTTGGAAGGTTTTGGTGGTCCTTATATTAGGTACTTTACAATTCCTATAAAGCGTTTGGTACTTCTTTTTTTTAGTTGTCCTTAATAATTGAAGTTGGTGGGAATCCAAATTGAAACTCATAAATGTAAGATGATGAGATTATAGTCAATGATATTAAATAAGGGTAAAATTGACAGGTTATAATATTTTTTAAAAGATCAAGAAAACTAACTTTACATACTTTTATTGGTTTGTGTAATTTAGTTGAATATGTCTTATAAAAATAACCAGAGGGAGTATGTTGTAAGTTGTATAGATTTTGGCCATTCTGTATCCATAGCCTGGCTATCTGACCAGACTACTCTTTATCTAATATGTCATGTAATCCACCCCTTTCCCTCTTCTACAAGTATTAAGGAAAACTGTTCTTGTTATTTTCCTTTATGTCACTGCACATTAAAGTGAAACTGTGTATTTACATTGTTATTTGAGTTATTCATCATTTTCCATTTCAACTCTCAGCCAAATGATCCCAACATGAAAACTTCTCAAGCCTTGACCAAGTTCCTTCCATTAATGATTGGTTACTTTGCTCTCTCAGTTCCTTCTGGTCTTAGCCTTTACTGGTAAGCATAGGTAAAGCTTACAGTTGACATTTAACCCTGTCTATCTATATTTACGTATTATGTTAAGTTGTGCAGGTTAACAAATAATATATTGAGCACTGCACAACAAGTATGGCTTCAAAAGTTAGGAGGTGCAAAAAATCCTGTGAAGCAAGTCCAAAATGATATCATGAAGGATGACCTAACACAGGTTCAGAAGTCAATACCCAAACTAAATTCTTCCACAAAACTGGAAGAAACCAGACAAAGTGAGAAAATGTCCGAGGAACCACAACGTGGTGACAGGTTGGTAATTGTAGGTAGCTATGCTGATTTCATATGCTAATTTGTTTACTTTTATCCATTGTAAATGTAGTCTTTCTGGTGTAGATTTAAGCAAATAATGGAGCAAGAGGCAAGGAGAAGACAACAAAAAGAAGAAGAAAAAAGGAAAGCCACGGAAGCAGCAGCAGCCAAAGTACATGAGAAAACAATTGAAGGGGGAAATCCAACTGGAGATGGTTTAGTTGTTGAAAAATCTCAGACTGTGGCTTCAGATACTGATCCCTCCATATCTGGAGTAGTAAATGGTAATCCATCAAGTAAAGACTTGGAGGGAAATCAAAATTCCACTTCTACATTGGAGACAGAAAACAAAGAAGGTTCTGCTCATTGCAATGATGTTGAGATAAATGAGGATAGTTTAGACAAGGTATTGCACACATGAGTATAGGCCATTTTTCTGTATATTTATTGGTTAAAGATACATTGCTTCAGTCATAGAATATGCTAGAAAATACCTTCTAATTTCTATTGCTGAACATGTAAGAAAGGTGGGTGAAGATAGAAATATCATGTTCTTGAGGCGATTTCATCTTCCTCCTTTTGTTGTTAGGGATGTCAATGTGTATGGACACTCTGAATCACCTTTTCATTTTTGCATATGTTGCTAGGACCCTGCAAGAGAAAAATTTTGCAGTAATATGTACTTCAATGTGGATTTTCTCCTTGGCAATTTTGCTTACATCTTTTATTTGCCTTCTTTGAGTGCTATATTCTGATGCTGTGATAGTTAAATTTGGCAATACAGTGTGATACTCACCAATATGCTAAATTGGGAAATGGTTTATGAACAACAAAAATAAATGACAAAAATTTGTTTCTTTGGATTTTGGAGTGTATTTTTTAGCGCATGTGTATGTAAAAGATTAGAAGTGAGAAATAAAGATAAATGTGAATGGTGTCACACGAGTGTCCTGTTGATACAAAGTTAATAATTAGTGGTTTTTTTAATATTTAAACCTTAGTATTGCTTCTCTGGTTCTAAGAGGAATCATTCTTATACCATCCTCCTAAAAATAATATCATTAATTTTACAATCTCTCTTTCTAATCCATAATTTTACAGGAATCAAGAGAAGTATTAACAACTACAGCCACCACAAGCAAACAACCTCCTGCAGAGGATTCAGATCGTGTCATCAAGGATTGACCAACTGAAAGAGATTCATCTGCTTGGAGATTGACTGATCCAGTTGCCATAGTGAAAATGCAACCTCCCTTGCAATTTGGGGTCTCCCCGGTTAACACTGTACATTGCTACATAATGATGGAATGGATGAGATTCAAAGTTTCTACCACGGCTGAGGGATTGGTTGGATTTGATGGCTGATTTCACTGCTTTGTAGTTCTAGTTTGTATTATACTCTTTTCATCAACTTTTATTTATAAGGACGAACGAATCCGTATTAGAAAAGATGTTTCACAGCACCCTTTGTAGTCAGCTTGTAACCTTCGACACTAATTTTGTTTGTCACTGATGGTTCAATAAATGCTGGCCTGGACCTGTGTACTGCGGCGTAGATCTTGTTATTGGAGAACTTCTATAATGCATTTTTTCTCTGCAAAAATATCGGCATGTAACGGGACCAAATAATAGACTTCTATATTTTGTCTTAATATTTTTAGTTAATATAGATAATGACCTGTACTAATTTTGACGGCTTAAAATTTTCAGGTTTTTATTCCAAGTCATACCGTTGACGTGAAGATAAGGTATATTTTCTGAGAGTTTTAGGAAGTAAGCACAATTGTGTTTTAGTGCTTGAAGTCATTAACTTCCTGCCTGCTTTACGGTATTTTGGTTTCTTTCTTTCAAAGTTATTTGCACCCGGCAACAATCGCTTAGTCATGTTTCGTTTGTTGACGCAACTCTCCGCATTGGACGGATGGTTCAACACCTTGACTTTTTCCTTTGGGTTCCTTGTTATTGTGACCCATTGTGTGTTCAGCACACGCTCTTCTTAGGTGACGTTGCGTGTGCGCCAGAGTTTCATTTGTTTTAGTACAGATCCTGTTGCCCCGAATGATAAACTGCACTATCCGCCTGGCGCCTGTTATACTTCCAATGTGGAAAACCATAATTTGATGAGCATTGTGAGTTATTTCATGGGGTAAATAAAATCCTATTCCAGATTGATTACTGATATTCTTTTTTAAAAGCTTAAGTTAAAAGTGGGTATAGTTTTTGTATATAGTTCTATGATCTTATTGATCTACTGAAGATAAGATTATTTACTTAACGCGGTAACTTAATATAATGACATCAAATGCGTGGGCTTACGTTGAAAAGTAGGCTGAATAAATACCTATTCACACGGCATCTCACGAGTCTACACAGTCATTATCATTGGATTTCGGTTAGTCATTTTATTTTTAAACATACCCAATCTACTGACTGTTATTTTTCATATGTGATGCAATGTGGTCGGTACTGATACACATTTGTAGAGCTTATCTTCCTCGTTTTTCGCATCCTTAAATACCTTACATTGATTTTTACATACATAACTGCCGATATATCATTAGCATCCCTATGAAGTGCTAGCAGCTTTTTCATGCTATAAAAGCAGTGCACTTGGCATAAAATCATACATGTTCGGGCACTCAAGCATTTAAATCTTCGTGGTCGGTGAGCCACAATTGTGTTTCGTACAGATTATATGATTTTTGTCCATAAGCATGGGTCTCGCTGCGCAACGTGTAAAAGGTTTTGAACTCGTGGCCATGGACAGGTAAAGGATAATTAGAAGATATTTATATATAGTACATTCAGGACAGCGTAACGCATAGACATTGTATGGGTAAACGAAGGAAGCCCTAACAAGAGCATGAACCATAAACCCATGATGGGTTGCCGATAGAGGAGACAATTTTGAGACACTGATCATCGAGCTGGCCTAGCACGTTATAATGCTTAATGTTTTTACTTTTGAGGTTACTTTTATTTGGTTCCGAGGATTTTTCCAAACATTAGGTTGTCGGAACATTTTGTTCATTTTAAAATTACTAACCGTAACTCGTGAGTAGAATGAAAGTTCTTTTCTGAATTGATATGGTTTGGTTTTGATTAATGTATGATTGTTAGTGTCTTGGCTGGTGACAAGTGACAATACACTGAATACAGATAGATGGATGGTTGATTGTAGGGCGACACGCATTTGGACCGTAACAAATATTTGGTGCTTTCGCCCTTTCCTCTACAGCTGGCGCACATGCAAACAAACTACTACACGTCTACAACTTAAGAGTGCACGTTCCATTTTTATCGGACCCGTCTAAAGTATTGGAGTGAATATTTGTTTTACAGTTTACTTCTTAGGTTGATTTTAACCGTACAAAAATAGTAATTTTTATTAAAAATATTTATTATATTTTTTTTAAAAAAATACCGCTTCTTAATATTCAGAATCAATCTTAAAAAGTTAAAAATTAACGTTTTTCTTTATTTAAAATTTAATAAACTAGCTGAAAGTTTAAAAAATAGTTAAAAGTTGACACATTATCGATTATATAAAAAATATTTAATAAAATTAATTGTTAAACTAGTTCATAAATATAAAAATGATCTATAAAAAATAGTTAAATAATAAATTAAAATACGATAAGTATGTTATATTTTTTAAATAAAAAATATATTAAAATTTAATTAAATAAAATTTTATTTTTAAAATAAAATACTTATTTTTAATTTTTGAATAAATAAATTTTTTAAATTAATATTTTCTAAGTTTAATTTTTTATCAAATGATTTAATATTTTTTTTAAAAAAACAATACAATAATTAAAATATATAATATATATTAAAAAGTAATTTATAATATAATTTTATAATATTATAAAAAAAATTATCAAAATTAATAATATTATTATAAAAGAATTAAATAATATTAAATTTATAAAAATAAATACATAAACAAAAGATTAAAAAAATATAAAAGAACAAAATATTTTAACTAGAAGTTGAAAATATAAGTTTATTCAAAAAAATTAACAACTATCTTAAAAAGTTAGTAATTATTAAAATAAATTATTTTATTAAAAATAAAATATTTAATAAACTTTTCAACTAATAATTTAAACTTTCTACTAGCTAAAATATCTTACTAAACACATTCTTAATCTTTTTAGAAACCTTACTGTTATATTTTGCAGATATGATTAATTGTCATACATATCTTTTTTAAAATTCATTTATATGTACATAGTATTTTTTTATATATACAACATATAAAGAATACACTTTTAGAAAATTTTCCAATTTAGTTTAAAAAAAATGTTTCTATTAATTTTTAAAAATTTAATAAAAAACAGAAAATAAATTTTTATTACTTTTAATATTTTTTAACAGTCCTTAAAAAATAAAGAACAAATTACATTTAAATTTTTTAAAATTTATCAAAAAAATTTAATATTTTTTATTTTTATATTATTCTAACTTTTTTATGTATATAATGTTATAAAATAAAAAAAATTATTTAGAGTTATATAATTGATAAAAATAACTGTGTATGTCTTAATATAAATTTAAAAAACTTATATAAAATTAAAAATATAAGAAGTATAAGATATTTTTTTATGGATTAGAAGTGTTAATGTAAATTGTTTATAAATAAAATAAAAATAATTTTTATAATTAAAAATAAGAAATAAAAATTAAAAAGTATCCTTAGATTAAAAAATGTATGCAGCGTCAACTGTGTAAAACTTTACATATATGAATGCAATAATTAAAAAATAAAAATAAAAATTATTAAAATAAATGCTAATAATATATTTATCATAATTTTTAATAAAAATAATTTATTAGTTTTTTAATTATTATCCTACCAAATTTCTATATAACTTATATTTTAAAAAATGTTACGTAATCTTATAAATTTTTATTTTTTATATTATTTTTAATAAAATAATAAATATAAAATAAATATTTATTATTTAAATATATACAAAATATTTAAAGCTTTTAATTAATAAATATGGAATTAATGAGAAAATATTATTGAAATATATATAAAAAAATATTATGAAAGATATATTATTCGTTAATTCAAAAAATATTTAATATTTAAAAACTTTTAAAAAATTAATATTTTATTAAATAAATTTAAGTTAATAAATTTAAGTTAATAAATTTTATAAAAGATATATTATTCATTAATTTAAATTTATTTTTTAAAATAATAAACTTTTTTTAAATTTTATAAAATTTTTTAAGATAATTTATATAATATAATTTATTAATTTAATAATTAAATTGATACAATTTAATTATTTATAAAAAATTTTAAATAAAATTACTTTTAAAATAAATTGATCCTCCATATATATGAAAAATTATTTGCAGAGGAAAAAGAAATACAGAGGATTTCTTTCGATCTCCAAAAATTTGTTAACGGTATATTATATGAATATTTTCTCATGGTAAATAGTAGGTTATTAGCATTTTTAAAATGGTTATTGATATTTAAAAAAATTATTTTAAGTAATTTTTTTATTTTTTAATTTGTAGTTGAAATATTTTTTTTTATTTTTAATATATTTTTATAATTTATTTATTTATTTTTTATAAATTTAATATTATTTAATTTTTTTATGATAACATTATTAATTTTGATAGATTTATTTTTATAATAAATAAAATATTATTTTAAATTATTTATTTAATATATATTTTTATTTTCATTATTATATTATATGATTTATTTTATTTTATTAAATAAAATATTAAACTGTTTAATAAAAATTTAAAATATAAAAATAATTATTTTTAAAAGTTATTTAAAATTTATTTATATATAAAAATTAAAAATAAATATTTTTATTTTAAAAATTAAAATTTTAATATATATTTTTAAATATATATTGTATTTATTAAATTTTAATCTATTATTTAACTATATTTTTATTTATTTTTTGTTAATTAATTCAACAATTAATTTTATCAAATAGTTTTAATTCAACATATAAGTTATCACATTTCCACTTTCCTCTAATTTTTTAATTTTAAATTTTAACTAAATTATCCACGAGTTTACTAATCACGTAGGTATACCTCCTTGCTAGTTCCCCTTTCCATGTTCCACAGCTAGGCATATGCGGGCACTCAATGCTCATCCACCACCAATTATAACCATCACACCTAACATAAATCTCACGCCGGTACTTTTTCATTTTTAATAAATAAAAATAAAAATATATTATTATTCATTTATTTTAATTTTTATAAAAATTTTAATTTTTCATATAGATCCATATTTATTTAGTTACTCTAACTATAATAAATATTATAACCTAATATTTACTATTTTCATATAAAAAATTAAAATTGTAATAAATAAATAAAAATAAAAAAATTATAAAAGATAAATTAGGAAAATAAATAAATAAAATTTAAAAAGTAAATAAAGGTGATTAAAAGGTTGGAAAGGGATTTTTTTTATGGGATGAGAGGGAAAATCATAGAAAAATACCATGGATGGGTTGGGACCAAACATACATGGAGAAGGAGGAAGGGAACATAGGGTAAAGAAGTTAGAGAAGATGAACTTTAATGAAAAAATGGAGGTGAAAACTATTATATGAAAAGAATGCAGTGTGGTATAATGTGTTAAAAATTAAGTATGGAAAAATAAATGATAGAAACATAGAAAGGTAATAAAAGGATACATATGTGCTAGAAAGACTTCTTGAGATTAGAAGAGGAAGAAATGGTTTGAAGGGGATGGTTAGAGAGTAAATTTTAAAAATGGTCAAGGATGACATAGAACAAGTTTTTGGAAGGATTATTAGCTAGTTTCATACTCTTTATAAGAGCTTATGCCAAGATTATATAACTACTCAGTAAAAAGGCTCATTACCTTAATAAAAAGGAAGGTGAGATGAGGATTGGGTGTGGCAATGGAGACTTGTGTGGAGAAGAAATCTTTTCCAACGGATAAAAGGAAATGGAGGAGTCTTAAAACACTACTGGCTGACATAGCGGTGGTGAGTAGTGCAAGGAAGGAAAGATACATGGAAGTGGCATGGAGGCAGAGTAGACACATGCTCAGTGAAGGAGGCATTTGGTTGCTGAATCTAAGTCAGAATATATAAAACAACAACATTTACAAACATGTGTGAAAAAAATACCAAAGAAGTTGAGTGCCTTAATTTGGATAATTATACAAGACAAGATTTCTTCCAAAGGAAATCTATTTAAAAGGGGTGTGCTAAAAAAAGAATCTAAAATAATGTGTGTAATGCGTGGTAAAGAAACCGAAATCATAAAAATGAAGCAACACGGATAATTTATCTAATACAATGTTTGAAGTGTTGTAACATATCCTTGGTTTTGCCCATAGCCTCCATGACACATGCTTTAAGAAATAGACTATAATGAAGGTTGGAAAATGGTCATTTATGCTGGTTTTTGGACTATTTGAAATGGGAGGAATAACAAATGCTTCAAATTGACACAAGCCACAAGGTACAAGGAAGAGATATGTTGGGGAATATAAAAATGATTAGAAAAAATATTCTTTTTTTTTTTAAAATAATCTTGACCATTTAAAGAGGTGTAAAAAGGTGAAACCACTGTTTATATGTGGCTTTATTAGTGTTCTAAAATAATAACTTAGGATTAGATAATAGCTCATAATTTGATATATAATGTTTCTCTTTTGGAGCGAAATTAAATCCATTTAAATGTCTTTCAAAGAAAAGAGAGGTATAGTGTAGGAGAACACAATATAAATGGATGTATAGCTATATAGTTAAACATACCTTCATAATTTTATGTTTTGTAAGTAAATGATTTAGAATATTCCTGGGTAATAAAAATATTATATTTCTTTACATATGCACTTTTTTTTTTTCTAGAGAAGTAAAAAAGAATGGAGGAGTGCTTATTTAGAACAATTGCTTGTAGAAATTACTTGTGATTATGCGTTGAAATAAATATTAGGATATGTCATACTTATCATTTAATCAAGATAAATTGACACCAAAAATAAAGGAATACAATCGTTCTTAAATAAGCATTTTAACCTCACCAATATTTTACTAAAGTTGCCCTTCTAACTTAAATTTCAAAATATTTCTTACAAGAACAACATTGCTAAATTAAAGTAATTATTCTTATTACCATCATTATACTAAACTATATCAAAATAGTACTTTAATCTATTTATGATACCACCTAGTATAAAAAAATATTTATTAATAATAATAATAATTTTCATATATTTGTATAACTTTTTTATTTTTAATATTTTTTATAAGAAATTTTTTGTTAAAAATATAAGCTAAAATATTATAAATAAAATAATAATGATAAAAGCACATTAATTTTTAAAATTAATAATTTAATAATTTTTTATAGAAAAATTAAATTTTTTATTTTAATCTATTAAATTACTGTCATTCTTAAATTAAATAAAATTTATCAAATAAAATTCTGTTAAAAATTCTACATATTAAATGCTATTATCTTTTTTGGGATGAGGGACAATATTTAAGCTTTTTTTAGACGAGGTGAATCACCGAAGAAGAATTAAGAAAGGATAAAATCAAAGAGAAAGATCAATTTTTTATAGTTTACTTTGTTTTTAATGAATGAAAAAATTAACTTTCCATAAATTCAAAGATAAATTTTATGGGATCCCACAAATTTGCATCTTCCCTCTTTAACCGTGAACAAGAAAGAAAAAGCAATGATGCGGTATCGGCCGTAAAGTTTATTTGTTATTTTTTATTTCACAACTTACTTTTTCTTAATATAAAAGGAGATTCTAATATTATAATTATAATTTTCAAAACAATTATTTAAAATTTAAATTTTAAAAATAAATATTATATTTATAAAAATATTTTTAATTTAAATTTTTATTTTTTAAAATTTATACACAATATTTATATCATTAATATATTTATTTTTTTCTCTTTTTTATTCATTCAAATAAGAGAAGAGAATTTTTTTTTTATATTTTTATCTATTTAAATAATTTATTTTTTTTATCTTAATTTTTTAAAAAAAATTTAAAATTTAAATTTGAATCTATTATTTATTATAAATTTTTTTATTATTAAAATTTAGTCTAATTAAAATCTATAAATCTATAAATTTATTTAAAAATATATAATATAAAAAATCGATAAACTTAAATAATTAATTAAAAAATTTAAATCTTATAATTAATAAAATAAAATATTTTACATATAATTTTAAAACATATATATTAAACACTAATTATATATAAATATGATAATATATACAAAAATATAATATATACACGTAACATGTATGTATATATAAATTTAAATATATATAATAATTAAAATATAAAATATTTATTTTAAAATTAAAGTAAAGTATATTAATTTCATAATAAATATTATATATTTTTTAAATATAAAATTTATTTTGTTTAAAATTAAAAATTAAAAATTTTAATTTTAATAAATTATATAAATATAATTTATTAAAATAAATATAAATATATAATATATAAAAATAAATAAATTTTTAAAAAGATTAAATAAAATTTTTAATAAATTTAAACTTAACTTTTTTATTTAAATTTT